>CM032800.1:13505000-14077500 GCA_019155185.1 Beaufortia kweichowensis
GTGTTATTATTGTGTTATTTTTGGTCACACCCATAATGCATGTATATTTCCATTTTTAAAACAGATAATCATGCATAGACTGATAGTTTTTGATGTCTAGACTCTATCAACAGGGGTTTGAAATCTGAGATATTAATTTGATCTAATTGCTTGTGTAGGACAAAATCATTGGTATATAGAATCTCATTTGCATTTTGCCTTTCCTTTTGGTTTTCACTGCTTACTGTGTACACTTCCCTTAAACTCGTAAATTTGCCCTTGTGACCCTTTTCGTGCACTTTTCAAAGCAGTGGATGACAGCCCTATGATGCGAGTCATGTGAAAGAGCTTACCTGCAGCTCTCATGATTAACGTCAAACAATTTCTCAGGTTAGTTTTTTTTGCTCAACTCTCAGTTGTGTTAAAGCATGGTGCATCGAGCACAGTTGGACCGAATTCACTTCAGGTTAACCAGTGACAGCTGTGCATTGCTTCTCTGGAGGCTTTTATAAAGGAATGTAGCCTTATTCACCTCTTTTTTACCCCTAATCCTATTAGAAAGGCCGGGCAATAAGTCAAACCTCAGGACTTGTATGAATGTAACCGAACTTCAGAGATTTGGCGTAAAAAAACATATTCCTGCTTTGAGGCAAAACATTCAATTCTTGCCGACTTGCCGTTGATGTGAGGAGAGATTTTACATTTCTTTTACTGTGGACATGTCAGCTAGGCCTATTATTTTGTATGGCAGTATTAACCCAAATCGTTTTACCGTAGCACAGGAATCCTGGCACCATATTCCCGAGATTGGGCGTTGGGGTGCTGCGCAACGTCATGAGTTTCTAAGATTCGATCTGGTCCTCTGAGCCCGAGTGGCGCCAAATCTTCTTCTCAGGGATTTCAAGCGGCTTTCCAGAGACCGAATCCCGCAAAGCAAACGGAAAGAGCAGAACAGCCCTTAATCTCTTCATTATTAACTCAGAAATATTTATTTCAGCTTGTAAAGGAAGAGGTTTGCTCGCAGATCTTCAGATGACTGTGGCTTTAATCTCTCCGGAGGGCCTGGTTTTTAACTCGGGAGCCGTGTGTCTCTGTCTTTGCTCGAAGCAGAAAAGTTTCCAACCTGTCATGTGACTTACCTCCGCTCTAGGCCTGTTTTAAGTGTGTGCTTTTCTGCGTCCGCACACGTTTGCCCACAGCAGACAGCCTCTCGGGGCGGTCATTAGTTCCTCGGATAACAAATAGTGTTGCGTCTGTTTCTTCCTGCCCCAGGGGAGGAAAAATCTGCAACGTTTGAGAGATGTGGAACGAAAATATCACCTCGGTCCCCGGAGCAGACGTGCAGTATAACTTCATTAGCCAGCTCAGTCCACACATTAACTTGATTACGGTAACTAACGTATTTAGCTGGTGACATAGGAGCTGTGCTTTTGTGTTTGCTGTAGGGTGTGTCTTTGCAATCACATTGGTGTGTTTGAAAGAGTATAAACCGATTTAGACAAGGGTTTTTATTTTATGTAAGGTTGAGTGGACTGTGTTTATACAGTTGTGTTTGTCTGTGGACACTGGAGTTAGTCGTGCGTTTTTACATATATGAAAATACTGAACTTGCATAGTGTTTTTTTAGTCTGCGTTGTTGTTCCTCTACACAAGTAGACATATTAAATATCCCTTTCAGAGTCAAATCCGTGTTGCTTTCAAGAGTCAGCTCATCAGAATGGCTGTAATGCAAAGATATGCAATATATGAAACCACAACTACACTTTTTAAACAACCATCTACACAACTGCAGACCTGCATGACCTCAGATGAACTCACGGCAGGTACAACATGAATAATGGCCATTTATATGTAATCTTTGTCTTGATCTCTTCCTGTTTAAAAAAACAAAACAATGTAAGGGCTTTAGTAATGTTATCATTCTCAGATAACCTTTATCTGTGTTTATACAGTGGTTAAAAATCCAATATTATTGCAATAGGGAGATTTAGTTTTCCAGTCACAGATCTGAGTCTGCACCATGTTAATGTTTCATATTAATAACCAGGCAGGAATCTATTCCAGTAATGGATGACTGAATGATTATGACATGTATATCAATTATTAATCCACAATCGAGAACGAACCAGTGAACTGTCTGTTTCCTTTTTTAATGATTTTTATGATTTTACTTTATATTATTATTCCTTTTTTAAGCCTATTGAATGTGTGTCCTCCAAGGTAGTTTGTTTTTTCCGCTTGTCTTGTGCCTTCCGCATGCTTGCCAGGTCTGCTGACTTCTCTTATGCAGCATGCATGAGCGAGCACTTTGGCCCTAATGAGACGTGTCTTCACACGCTCGCTAGACTGGAAATGAGGTGGCATCCCTGACCTACAACGTCCTGCACCTTCACATTGGTCTCGCTTAGATGTTGGGGACAAATGGGTGGGATGTTGAATAAAACGTCTGGGACTGTTTGAGGATGATGGCCCAAATATGTGATTATTCAAATGCTGATGCAGTACTAAAACAATTGAACTGATTGATGACGCTCCTCCTCCGGTTTTATGTCTGAAACAGGAATAGATGCCAGTGCAAGTTGCCTGGCAACAATCTTGAAGTGAGACTTGGTTTTTAAGGGAACACTGAGATTGTCTTCACAGGGAGTCTAGTGCTGACATTAAACATGTGGTTAATTATTGGCTTACGCTGAGCAGATCTTGTTCCTGTGGGCAAATCTTCACTGGTTAGATTTAGCATGGCACGTGTGTTTTTGGCAACATAATCAACCCTAATCATGTTTCAGGGTATATTCATGTTTTTAATGCTTAATTAAATGGAATATTTCTAAAGTGCCTGTTGGAGCTACTTAAGTATAAGTATAATAAGCATTTTGATTTTTATCTTGAATTACGATGACATAGGGCTTTAACCTTTGACTTAGGGCTGTGGCGATAAACGATATCATATCGAATCGCGATAAAATATATGTCTATAACGATGATAAGCTCTTTTCGAAGCATTTTTACTCGATATGGATTAATGTAAGAGCCAATCACACAGCAGAAATATGCGACAACAGCCAATCAGCGTGCAGCTTTTAACGTTCACGTCAAAGAACAAAGTCAATTTCTACGGCACTTTGCAAAGCAAACTCGGCACGAGGATGACAAAAATAAGTGGAAGCAGCGACCAAAGTGAAACTAACCTCGAGTTATTATCCAAAAATGATGAAATTGTCGACAAAAAACTACTTTAAAATGGAATTAATGAACCCTCAAATTTTTATGGCTTCAGTCATAGTTGGGATACTCTTTTAAAGCTGGCAGCATTAACAGTTTATATATCAAAATATATATCGTTATCGATCAATATGGGAAAAAATTATCGAGTTTACATTTTTGCCATATCGCCCAGCCCTACTTTGACTCTTACTTGGCTTGATGCATAAAGAATTTTGGATATCTTATTTTTAAATGACTATCATCTACCTGTATACAGTAAGGCTGAAGGGTTGTGGGTGGAGAGCAGATTTAGAGGCTAAAATCAAATACAGTAGCTTTTATTCTTGCACACAAGTGATGTTTTATTGTATTTTTAACCTTAGTTAACATTATTTTTGGAAAATAACTTTATTGGATGATAAAATTATTATCATTCATCTTATTGTGTGGGTGGCTGGAAGTCAACAGGAACGTGGAGCCTATTTTTACCTTATTAATTTACATTCATGGCATTGTTGTGTGTGAATTATCAGTGCACATTATTGCTAAGAAATCACCTTTGACTTTCTTGTTTTCAGTTGCTTTCACAAATCTCTTATTTTTCTCTTCAATCACCTTTTCTGCTCTAGTTTTGCCACCTTTTTTCAAGAATCTCATCAATTCCCAGTGGATTAAATTAAGTCATACCCAATGTTTTTACTTCTTGGTTTTTAAAACCTATTATGCTTTACTCCAGAAATACACTTGGATTAAATTTAGAAGTTAAATGTGTGAAGCTGTTTCGAAGTTACTTTAAAAAAGCGTTCTCAATGCTAGCTGTTAAGATAAAAAAATATAATTTTAGACATGTTTGGGAATGTTTTTGTTTTGTTCAGTTCTGTATTACAGGTATGTATGTGCATCTTAAGTGCAGCATCTTTCCTGTCAGTTGCCATTTTGCAGAACTTTCCTATTTTAAGGAGAAAAGGTAGGTACAGCTAGGGATGGGTATTGTTAAGGTTTTAACGGTATTACTACTTTTATCGGTACTTTAACGGTACTCTTATCGGTACTTTTTGTTGTGTTTTTAATAAAAAACAAAAACAAATTGAGAACACAATTAACACTTTATTTTTTAAATGTAAAATAAAATAATTATCTATAGCCTAACAAACAGCAATGTTTGAGCAAATATATATTATACAAACAAAATAAATCAAATAAACAATTTCTTTTGTAAAAGAATGTCCAGTGCTTTAAAGCAACACAGTTGGGGCAGGTAGACTGCAAAAGAACTGGGCTTAAAAGTTATACATGTTTGGAACTACTTGTAATGTACACTACAAGATTTAAGCGTATGTATTTCATCACTACAAATTCATTATTAGGTCATTTCTACTTTATCATTTCTTAATAAGCATAGTTTATTCTTATTCATCTATTTGTAGATGCAGTACTGTAAAGGCATTTTAATGTCTATGATTTATTTAGCTTACTGCAGAAAAAATAATGAGGGTTATTCATAATTTAATTGAACGTGATGTATTTATTAAATACTAATTTAGAGAGACCTTATAGGATGCTTATGTCGTTGTTATTTGGGAAGACTGCTAGCATATTTACCTGAGGAGGTGGATGATGAACTAACTAGACAGTCGAAAACTTTGCAATTCTCGTTCCATAGCTACATGATGAACTTTTTGAAAGATGTTTTGACGTGATTGCTTGTGTTTCCGCCCTTACAAGCTAAAATCTTGTTGCACGTGTTGTAACGATCATTGTCTCCATCCACTCCTTCGAAAGTGAAATGTAAGCATGCTTTAGCATACTACTCTATTAAGCGAGCTGACAGAGACACGTGTTCAATCAGTGTTGTGTGCCAATAGCATGAGTGCACGCCTGCTTCAGTGTACTCAGGGACAGACAGGGACATTTCACACGGCGACGGCATGATGGATAAAAATGCAGGTAAATGTCTAATGTCTAAATAGGCTATTATCATTTAAATTAGAAATGGTTGGGCAGTTAAAATGCATAAGATAAGTGCGTTTATTTAGCATTAATAAACAGGACATGTATTTTCTTAATTTCTCCAGTACCGAAAGCAGAACCGATAGCGTCAGAGCTTATCGATACTTCGGTCTTTCATAATTTAGCACCGGGGCTAGTTTAATACCGGGTTTCGGTACCCATCCCTAGGTACAGCTCTATAAAGCATCCTCCTGGAGATCCTATAATGTGAAAAATGTTCTCAGGGGAGGTGACAGAGTTTCTCAGGGTCATGCAAGTGATTCACAGCTCCTAAACACTGAAATTATAGCGTTTTTGTTGTAGGGAGGATTTTTCATGGCAGGAACGACTGGCTGAAGTGCTAAACAGCTCAGCTCTGTGTCTGACTATAGCCATGATCACGACCTCTTCTGCTTTGCCTAACAGCATTCTCAAATCTCCGTCTTGCTTTTGTCTTCACGTCCCTCATCCTTCAGTGGATGCGGTTTCACGTGAAAGTGAAAAATGATTGCTCAATGTTTTACAGTAAAGCATGCAGATAAATATTTATCTGCTGATGTGTTTGGGGCTTTTATACTTGAACATGTATTTTCACTTTTATAAACACGCTTACCATTAAACAAAGCCATGCACCTGCTTCCTTTTTAGTATGAGGTCAGTGTCGTCACCGTGACTGATGCTGTTTAGTGGCGTTCATGCGTGTCCGAGATCTTCCTCACAGTAAAATTTTGAGAAAAGAACACGCACACAATACCTTCTTAGTTATATCCTTACTCATGAATAAAATGAGATAAAGCTTTTTGAATTTTTGTTTTTCAAGTACAGGTGACATTTGTCTTAAAAACAGCTTTAGAGACTGTAAACAGGGGAAAAAAGCCTGCACGTGTTAGCCAATCAGTAACCTTCGAAGTAGGTCATCTCTCGTCCTCTTTCTGATTTGTACCCTGATTGATGGGTGAAAGCCACCCGCAGACCTGAGACGAGGCTGTAGAGAGAGAGAGAGACGCGTGGGGTGGCCCACGTAGGCGCAACGCTTCAATTATCATCCTTCTCACTTGGCACGACAATTGGCCTGTGGGTCTCTTTAACACTTTAGATGTGACGGGTGAAATGAAAATCACTTAAATTCTGCCACTTATGTTTTCCAGGAGCTAACTGGTCTTTGGTCTCCAAGCTCTTGCTGTGATCTAATGAAGGTTTTTGGCCTTGTGTTTGCACCATCAAAGACACGCTTAACTCGGCATGTGGCAATGATGTTCCTCAAAATGAATCGCGAACGGTGTGGCCCAGATGCTTAATTCATCCATTCTTAAAATAACAACTTTTTTGGGTAGCCAAACAAGTAGTCCCGCCCCCAACTCACACCATTGGTTGATTTACTCACTGCTATAGTGTCTGCATATTTATTTCAAAGAGGTAAAAATAGTTAACGGTTTGTTCACAACAAGAACGTTAACTGTAAAGTAACAATTACGTTAACTGTAGTAGCCAATTAAAATCCATGCCATTATATTTTTTATTCTGAGTTTGCACGCTGCAGTTTCACATTTTGAATACATCAAAATTAAAATGGATTTTGGTTTTGACTGTCAATGTTTTATCGTTTATCATCTTAAAAATAATCGTTTTGAAAGTGATTCCAATGATTTTGTTCCTACTGTTTCTAATATTGTACTTATAGATGTGGTCTGGACTGAAAATTAATTCTTAAATTAAGAACAGTTTGTAAAAGATTTTTGTAGTTATTCTTATCGATAACATCATTGGTGTGAACGGGCCTTAAAAGTACACACATTATCTTTGTAATAGTGTTTTTACAATTGTCTTTTTTCTTTGTTTCACAATTCTCTTTAAAGGGGTCATATGGTGCGATGTCATGTTTTCCTTTCTCTTTAGTGTGTTATGTAGCTGTTTGTGCATCTATAAGATCTGCAAAGTTACAAAGCTCAAAGTCTTCACGTACACACATTGCTTTAAACCAAATAAACCAAATAATGTTTTTTGTAGAACCATCATATGACTCCTTTAATTGTTATGTTTCTAAAAATCAAGTAACTTCTTTATTAGCTCTTATATTTATCAGAAACTCCCTCTGTTGGATGGGCGTTACAGAAAGTGTGCGTCTTGTTTACACTTCAATCAGCAGCGGGTTTAATGTAATTGCCGGGGCCTGTTTGACTCATTACATGGTACCATTTCCTTGCATGGCTGGGCCCAGACGTTATGCTAATGAGCTCACATCTGAGAGGAGAAAACCCAGGGCCACAAACAGACATGTTCCCCGGTATCAAATGGGAGTGCATAAATTACTGGTTTTGTTGTCATTATTTCATACCAATTTCCCCCCTAAAAAATGATTAATTGGAAAAGAGATGACACGGATAAGTGGCTCTCATAATTACTTTGACTTTGAGAAACTTGTTAGCTTGATAACGTGTTAGCAAATTTAATGTCCGTTAACCCACTTTGGGAGCCCGAGTTTTGACGCACATTGAGCAGTTTTGCGAACTTTACCTTTGCTCGTTTCGACGTGTTGCAAAGTCACCTAGACATGTTCTGTCTTTGTTTAGGAAAGTCTGTTCGGTCTCGTTGGCTCTTTGTTCTTATCCACACTGCATGTCAGGGAATGATAGCTTACATAAACATGCTCTGGCTTTTTAGATCCCTTGCAACCTGCAATTTGCGTTTCATTATACTGGACACAGCTTCACACACAACATAACAAAGCAGATTAATAGTCTGTAATTTTAATCAGGCAACACCGTCGCATTGCTTAACAAATGCAACCCTGGTGTGCGACTGCAATTTAAGGGTATTTTCTTCACGGCAGCTCAAGTGCGGTGGGATGGACTGTGTAACCTTTTATTCAGCACTGATGAGACGCTTTTCATTTGTTTCCTGAATGATTTATAATAGGACTGATTATTGAATCATGTCACAGTTTTTACTGTGTGTTATCTTTGTAATACTCCTAAAATTGCTAATTTTATATCACTGTAAATGTAGTGTCTTCGATACATCCCTCAGCACTACTACACATTTCAGTTTTTAACTTTTAAACATCACAGTGATTTTCAGTGTCTCATATTTTTCTCTACTGCATTGATTAATGCTGTTGGTGGTGCAGCTCGTTAGAAAGTACACCCGGCCCGTCTTTCATTTGGGGGATCTGCATACATTTGTTGTGCACATTCTTTGTAGGATTTGCTTATGGGATTAAACTCAAAATTATTCAGAGTGACGCGACTCAGCCGAGCTCTGGGAAACGAGACGCTTTGATCAATCATCTGTCTCCTGGCTTGCTACAGTACTTTATCCATTACCGACATATGAGGGAAAACGCTCGTTTCCCCCTCAGCTGAAGGATAAAGTGGCTCTTTTTGCGATGACAAAGTATATGTTTCAGGTTGTCATTACTATTTGGATTCAACCGTTGATGGTAGGGGGTTGACAAGGAGGGCATGTCTAGACAACTCTTTGCCAAAGTCTTCTGTCACCAGTACCTTTCCAATTCGTCCCTTTCTTTTAGACAGGTATGTGCATGCCTCAGACTGAAAATATACACCTCTACTGCTGTTGTTTTCCCTCCAGGGCCGACCCCGAAGGCTCTGTTAGACTTATGCGTCAATATTTGTACAATCTGATCTTCAAAACTGTAACAAGAGGTTGTAAACAGAAGAGATGTAAAGTATCGGCAGACATATTTAAAGGAAGTGGGGCAAGCTGTGCTCATATTCAGAATGTATGTTTTAGCTTTTTGGACTAATCACAGGCTTACCATGCAATCCAAATTCCCCAAGATATTGAATTGGTAAAATGAAACACATGTGTTTGTTTTTTTTAGTTTATAGTGTATTAAACCATTAATCGTCTTTCTACCCCAAAAGTTTTAGACACAGTGGCGTCCTCTAATGGAAGGTGGTTCAGTGGTAGTTCATGTTTATGTTCATGTTTACATCCCTGGTATTTTACACCTGTTAACTTCCAAACTAAATAGACATTATCTTATCAGACGATGAGTGCTGCAGTTTTTCCTTAACGTTTTGCAAGATAATGAGGCTCTTTTGTTCCCCCATATCTCTAAGCATTATATATGAGTGGATAGACAGAGTAGAAAGAATTTATTTTACTAAAATACAATTTTTCAGGTACTTTTTATTGAACTAGTTCAGCAGACAAGCGACCGGTTCAGAAGTCAGAATGTTGGAGCCTCAGTCACCATTCACTTTCATTGTATTGAATAAGATGTAATGAAAGTGAATAGTGACTGAGACTAGTTAGTCCCTAGTTTCCTGTCTCTTGTGTTCCAGAGAAAAATTAAATGCATTAGTTTAGAACAACACCAACATAGACTTATGAGACGGTAGACTAGTAGTTAATGATGACATAAAATAATTCAAACTTTTGGGTAAACTGTCCCTTTTAAAACAACATACAAATCAAGAGGATTAATATGGTAATGCATCTACAGATGTCCTGCAGTTATAGGGTTTAATAAGAAACATGCTGGTATTTTCAAGATTTGAACTAATCTGACAGATGGAACACCAGTGGAAAAACTGGAATTCACATGAAAACCTTGAATTCACCTTTGTGCTGGGTAAAAAGCTTTCTCTTCATGCAACAAAAACAGAATAATAAATAGATTATTTAGGCTCTTTTGACACTTTGCCTGATTATGCAGATGGTGGAACGTGCAGAACAGGATGTGTTGTTTGAAACCTGCTTATTTATAATAAGAAGCCTCAAAGATGTGCAGGAAGTGTTTCTGCTGCATTGTCACAAATGGAATATCAGACTTGGCAATTTTCACTGAAAGAAACATTCCCGCGTCCCCAGGGACGTCATTGGCTGCCTGCTCAAGAGGGAGTGACATTTAGGAAATTGATGATATTGCCATTAAAAACAGGTTATTAATGAGATTAGGTCTTAATAAGGGGCCGTACCATAAGAGTATCATTTGTTTTTGTTGTTTCTTTTTGTTCTACTACTGTTTGCGAGAATATTTATGTTCTTTATGCATTATAAAAAGGCTGGAAGATATATCTAAAACATTATGGCTCAGTGGTTTCAGCATTTTAATGATATTCATTCATTTCTTAATATTTATGTATATGATCTGCAATAGTATTAAAGGCAGATTGTTTTTTTCAGTCTGAAGAACCATTGTTTCACCGAAATTGCATCTTCAAAATACTTGGAACAACCTTTCAAGCTAAATTTGAAATGTAGTTTTAAAGCCAAAAGATGGTCATTAATTTGATGTAGTTAATTGATTTTATTAAGTTAATTGACAACTAACAGGTGCTTTAAACTTAATTTGTCTTTTTATATAATGAACATGAACATCTAAAAAACAATTTCGGTGAAACATGCTTTTACACGGTACTCTATGAACAGATAAAATTAATAGTCTGTTTCCTGTTTTTTTACAACACCCATAATGACAATATTTACCCATTGATCTTGACCTTGATCACCTAAATATATATGTTCTCTCACCCGTTTATATATTTTCTTTTCATATAGTGTCTCCCACCATCTGTTGTTTAGTGTTATATCTGCTGTAAACCACAGTACGATAGTGACAGGCACACCTGGGTTGTTATAGACTATCCAATCATTTCCAGCCCAGTGTCACCCCTGTTGTGTTACAGTCGACATCTCCTGCCCCGACCCCACCTTTCCTGTTAGTCTTCTGGTACGCAGTCCAAAGTCACACTCGGTGTGGAGGTGACCCCTCAGCTCCGGATTAACTTATGAATCATCTCCTTAATACATCCAGACAGAGAGTCACCCTGCAAACAGGGAGATGGACTTCTGTGGTGGGTTATCGACTAACAGATGGCATAAATCTTACTCTTAAATGCAATGTTAAGTATTAATCATTCCTGGCCACGCCGTCGCTGTCACGCCACCACGCAAAAGCCGCGGGCGTGCAAAGTGTGATTAATGAACTCGGGGATCGGAGGTGTCACGTGCAGACGCGCCCCGCCCGCCTTGCTGTTGCGTCCTCTTTACTCTACTACCTCCAAACAGGAAACTGACCTGCGAGAGATAGACGGATGGATCATTCTGGGTAATTAGCCCAGGGGAAGGGACACGAGCCATCGCCCTCTCACTCTGAAAAGGGCTTCTGGATTTAGCTCCTGTCATCTCACCAGCAGCACTTCTCTCCTCTTTTGTCCTACTCATGCAGAGGAAAAGAAACAGAAGAGCGCCTGTTAGCATCACTGTGACATACGTGGGCAACTTGCCGGGTCAGAAGATGGTTTTCATCACTTTGTCAGAAACTCTTTGCTCTTGCCTTATTAGTCAAGAAAATTTTGATTGTGCCACCATTTCTTTCCTGTAAAGTGTAAAACCAGCTGTGGAACTAAAAAAGGACATTATTCATTCTCATTTCAGATTCCTTATGCACAGAATCTGCATCGAGGCCGTGCTGTACATGCTGTGTTTGGAGTAGAGATGGTCGACGGTTCTTCCTGTTTCTCCAGTCAGACTGTGTTTTCTGTTGTGGTGGAACACTGTGTGCTGTGTCACAGCCTCTCATCTCAGCATCGCTGCGCGGGCACCCTCGAGTGCCTCTTCTCTTTCCACCCCTCCCTTCTAAGAAGAAGTGGTTGCCGCCATTTACATAATCAATGCTGGATTGAGTTTACATAAGCTGCTTTCAACCACTCCGAAAATACCTGGCAAAACAGAAATCTTTGAGCTTAAGTCTGCCTGTGTTCTGTCACATCGATTCAGAGGCTCGTAAACATTCGTTCCTTCATTATTCCAATGATGAAGAATAAAAGCCTGAAGACTATTATGAAATCTGTCGTCTTTACGCTGCAGTTTACTTTGCTTATGCAAATGCACATCAAATCACTCGAGGAACTTGATGTCAGTTGATTTTTCATGTAAATGTTCCATTCTCGTGTTACGATTGCATTGCCTCGAAGTCATTGTAATTGTGTGTAGTTGTGTACTGTCCACACTCTCTGATGGTAATGTAATCTGAAGGGACACTAGGGCTCTGCCCATGTCCAGCATGCCCCAGTGCATCAACCCTTCCACTGTCCTACCGCCAACCTTCTGCATCCCTGGACATGACCAGTATGATGAGAACCACAAGGCATAATTACATTGTCTGTGCAAATCAGGAAGTAGACACTTTCTGTCCCAGTGAAGCACCCTGGCTGTGCCACTAGACATTTCATCCCCGGCACCATCAGAGGCCTTGTCAGATTAAGTGTGGACTCCAGCTCATGATTAGTTAAGCAACTTCCTGTGCTTTATTTTGCCTGAGCCATTTTTAGGAATGATGTGAATATTTCTGGCCCTTCCTAGAAGCATTTGCACACTTGTTTCTTTGTTTGGCAGCTTTTTGTAGATAATAAGTCAATTTAATGGTTAGAAAGAGTCCCAACACATAATGAACAGAATTATTCACATCTTAAGTTTTTATTTACTGTTTGTCATTATTGTTGCTTTACACTGTAGGATTTGACTTGTTGAGAAGAGATGTCCTGTTACTTTAAGCTGATTGAACCGGATGTTTTTGGTTTTCAGGGGCAGTGGTGTACAAAAATAAATCATGGTTTGACTAGAGGTTTTCTTTACTTATAAAAATGTATCATAGTTTCAGTATAGTAACCATAGTTTTGCCATATTTATGTGTATTAAAACTATGATAATACAAATGGCAATTGCCAAAAACATGGTTACTACACTTTGACTATAATAACATGGCTAATTTTTAAACCAAGGGATTAGAAATCACCCTAGCAACCCCCCAAAACCCCTAGCGACACCTTAGCAACATGTTAGCGCCCTGTCAATCACTCATAACAGTTTTTTTTATAAAATATGTCAACCTAGTTTAAAAATCTGTGCTGTTAAACAAAAGATGACAAAAACAAAATAATTTCCCTGCACTCATTGTTCGTCTTTTGACGTGTTACATCATCAGCCGTATTCATCTACAGTCTTATACATGCAAATAGAGACACTTCTGTACGTATGCGTGATGACGGTCCTGTTTTTTATTGTTGTGTCATGCAATCAGTTTTCTGGTTTCAGTACAGTATTGGTCACATTTTGTTTTTGCACACAGAACCCCTAATGTTGGCATGAAAAATCTGATTGATGTATTATTTGTTTTGATTATTTATTTATTAATTTGCAAATTGCAAAGCTCAACAGGCTCAACGTCTCCCATTGTTTTTTTTTTTTTTTGTCGGATGTTCAAGCACACGGGAAGACTCGCAGCTAGAACAGCCAAATGGTGAAAGCGTGAAGGCGTGCTGGGAATTTCAGTTTGAAATATACGCAAAGTGTCCGCCTATGCATTAAAAAAATAAATAGGGACTAATAGAGGCAAAGGGACCTTCCTGCTGAGAACGATTGGCACAAAGAGTTGTTTTAAATGACTGGATGTATTTTTGGTTGAGTTAAATCTGTGAAACGGTTAGCGCAGAAGCAGGGGGCAGCCCCTCATGGGGATTATTTATTAAGAGACCCTTTAAAGTGGGCACAAAGACAGGCGTATTTGAAAAACACCCAGGGGCTAAATACATGTCTGTCACTTCAATCTTTCAACTCAACTTGGTAGCTGTTATAATTTTTTCTGTTCTTGCATGCTGTTTGAGGTAGAGTCCAGTTGGTGCGCTTTGAATCTCAAGAGCCCTGCTGTGAATCTTGCACAGCTCTCTGAAGAAACACTTTGCTGTTTGTAAAACAAGATGTTATTTTTTTGTGTTAAGAATGCCACTGCTTAGGTTTGTTTGCTTAAGATGTATATTGATGTACACAAAAATGATCTTCATCAGTGATCGTCGAAAGCGATTTGGTACCGTTCAGTGGTTACTGCTTTTAATATGCACTTTTTACAGTTGCAGAAACGTTTTCACAATGTTTAGTTTTAGCATGTAAAGAAAAAAGTTAAAGTCTATTTATCTTAATAATTGCATGGTAAAGTATGAACGGTTTGAAGCAACGTAATCCAACACTGTAAAAAAAATCTATTGTTTTTACGGTGAAATACCGGCAGCTGCAGTTGCCAGTAACTCTTCGTTAAAAATATAGGAAGCATGTATACAATTTAGCAGTTAATAACTGTGAGAAACATGGTGACAAACCTTTATGGATTATACAAATGTTTTGTATATCTTACAGTTTTTAACCGTATATATTACAGCATAGTTTTCTGTGTTTTACAATTCTTAACCCTTTATTTCTTTAACTGGTATACAAGATAAAACTGTTATAATTCTGCTTTGTGTCTTTAAATTTACTCAAGTTTACCACCATAATACAGGTAGTAAAATGGATGGCAACATGACGAAGCAGAGTTCATCACAAATGGCCTTTCCATAGAAAATATTATTACCACTATAGAAATGGCGCCCAGTGTCATGCATACAAACACAAATCACCATTAGGATAAAACATGTGACAATTAAAAAATGCTATAAACATTGACTAAACAACATTAAATGAAACCTAAAACACTCTAATATACACATCCGGTAATAAATATTAGAAGAAACATTACTTTTTAGAAAGGAAATATCGCGCAGGGAGTTATGGGAATGTCCTTAACAGTTTTTCACCATAAATTTTTGTGTAACTTGTATTTTTAAATTACAAAAACATAATTTTAACATTATTTTACTGTAAAAGTGCACGTATAATCTTGTTGAATATTTTCCAGATTTTTACTGTAAAATATATGGTAATTCAAACTATTTGCTTTTAAAAATCGTACATTTTACATCATTTTACAGTATAATTAAATGTAATGTTTTGTTAAATCCGTTACAGTATTTTACTCTATTAACAGGTCTTTACTGTAGCATTTTTACATTATTTTTCTGTTAAAATTACAGACATTTTTTACAGTGAAGATTATGTTATTCCAGGATATTTCCTATTTTTTGTGCAAAGCATCCGTCGTGTGTAAACTGATTAGACTTTCTGATTTATTAATTAATTAATTCAGTTCTAAAAAAAGTATAATTTGGCATACATGCTAATGAAACTTTTTTGGCTGATCACGTTTGCCTAATATCTAGCTTTCAAGACTGTTATTTCAACATGCCACTTTGATAATATATCAGATCTATGAGCTGTGCCAAGAAAGTGCTTTCAAGAATATGATTTTGAAACGTATTGTATCTTTATTGAAGAAAAGCCTTTTTATTCGTCCTCCGATCTTCACTGAGCAAACTTGAGACGTTAATTGTATGCTTGAACTGTGGTGGTCTTTTGACGTTATGTCAATACAACAGTATAATTCAAACACCGTCGCTCAATAGCTGCTGTTGGCTACTTTTCCTCTTTACAAAAGATGCATCTCTGGTTTAATTTTTCTAAGACCCCCAGGGTCAAACTGTTTAAGGAGAAAACTGCTGCCTACGCTGTGAGACTCAATAGCCAATATATGACTTGCGCTAATGTACCAGTAGCGAGAATAAGTGCTATTGGGGTAAAACTACTGCGTTTGATGCCACCAGGTGTAATTTGCAACGACAGCACAGATTGTGTTGTAATAGACAGGGAAGTTCAGATTGCTGCAGAGTTCACGTTAGGTACCCTGGATGAGGTTAGCTTTGACTTTGTAACTGTGTAATTGGATAAAATATAAAAGTGGAGTCTCTGGAGTCAACTCTGATTAGGAAATTCAATTTAAATTGAGATTCGGGGTATGACTTTGTGGACCTTGTGAAGAGTCCTAGCCAAGAGTCCAATCATTGGCTTTATTATCAGCATAAGATGGATGGGATGTGTTGGGACCACGGTCCAGGCTGAATTATGGGAACTGCTCTGATCATGTTAGATGATCATAAATTGCTGTTCACAAACCACAAGGGTCATTTCAGGGAGAAATACAGGTGCAAAGGATTAATGTTGGTTAATTTCTTAATTATAAGATCATGTTTAAACCAAAACCAAATCTAAAACGTATGATTTGTGGGAGTAACTAATGCCCATTTTGGCTTAGACCATGCAAGCAATGATTATATTAACTTTAAAATTGCATTTCTGTTGAATTTGACCAAATTCATCATAAAAATACAATACAATACAATAAAATACAATAAAATCAGTTTATTTTCCCCTTTGTGTTGAAAATTTGATCAAGACTTTGCTGTACTCAAGAGAATGTTGCTGGAAGATCATGTTAAATCTCTGGGTTTGGCATCCACTGGATGATATTTATGCTTTTTCATCAATGCTCAGATTCTAAATAATTTATGTTCAATTAAAAACAGCATGTAATTAAACTATCTGCCTCACAGCTTGCGATAGGAAGTGACTTTCTCATTATCTCCATGGCAGGCCATTGCTTTAGTTCATCTGTTCGACTTGTTTTAGTCACGCATGTGCTACACAGCGGCTCTACAGCCGTCAAAAAGGAGACCAGCTTAGATTAATTATCTCGGGATTTCAGAAGAAAGGGAACAAGTAATCTTTTCAACCTCTTTGGAGCTTATAACACTTACTGGAATCTAAAGTCACTGACTCATTTTGCCTCAGAGGACAATGTGGGGAAAAATAGGGCAGCGAGGTTCGGCTTTTAAAAGTCATTGTATAAATCCTCTTGTTAGACACACAGGAAGCTAGACACAACTGCACTATGCTGAAATCCAGATTAACAAAGTCTGGCTTTAAAGTTGAAGTGATTAGCTGTGTCCTTGCTGAAAACTCAGAGGAATTGTATAGCACCCCTGTTGTGCCGGGGCTAAAGCTCAACTCGACTCTCTCACTTCTTGTAAAGTTCCCAGCTAGCTGTGCAGTGCTTAGACAGACTTACTTGAGTTTGGCTTGTGTTTCAATGTTTTAATCAATTTTAACTTCGAACTTACAACCTTGATGTTATTTAAAGTTATTTGATATTTAATGCCATTTATGTTTGTTTTTTTAATAAATACTATACAGTTATTCTGTAATTTAAAGCCTAATTACCTTACTGAGCTTTATATTAACTAAGCTTTACTCGAACGTATGATGCACTTGGCGAGAGGAGAAATTTGTTCGAGCCAAAGTCACGTATGAGTAATTTCATTTACAACAAGTAGCAGATGGTAAGCCACATATTGAGCAAGTCAGTCTGTTCGCTTTCACCTGTTCTCCGTCAAGGTTTTGTAGCAGAGCCATCGTCAGTCACACAGAGCATATGGCTACTGCTCAAACTTTAATTACCCAATAAACCCCAGAAATACAGCCCCAGAAATACCAGGCCACTGATGTTTGCTTTCACACGTATTTATTGAGCTCACCGCTTCTGACATAATGTCGAAATCGCCGCATGAACAGATCTAGCTGTGATCCGCTGGCGTTGGATGGGGAATGTAGAAAGCTGCTTTGGAAATGTGGATTTGCTTTTTAGTTCTGTCTGTCAGAGTCAGTAGAGAGTTGACTTTCTAACACGGGCCGCTTTGAAGTTGTGGTGTTTCCTGAAGCGAGTCGAAGCCTTTGTCTCACCTCTCACCCTGGTGGTGTTTTTAATTAGCTTCTTAACAGTGAGAGGTTGAGTACTCACCCTGTGTTCTGATATACAGGTTCTGTGGACCTAAAACACTGCCCCCTGCTGACAGCCTGACACTCCACCAGCATTTCTCACTTCATGGCTCTTTCTTTTCTTTTTATTCTCAAACTGGCAAGCTTTTCAGATTGACAGGGCCTTTCTTATTTTTTTCACATTTTCTTTTTATTCTTTGTGCTCCCAGTAAGACATACAAATGACAAATGGGCCATTCCATGCAAATGTCAACCTTACCATGAGAAAATAGTTTTTACCAAAAATGTTTACCACACTGATAGCTCAGATGTCAATATTTGGTGGTTTAAATACCCATCTGAGGTCTCTGTTAAAGCATTTTAAAGCATTTTTATGTTTAAAGCATGATTTTTCATTGTTAGGTATAAGTGCTGTTTTGTCACATCCATAACAGTCCATATTCCTCATAAATGCACACATGCAAATTCAATCATCTCTTGTTTCCGTTTTGTCTATTTTAATTCACAGAAATCGTACAAATGTTGCCTTACAAAAAGTGTTGATTTTTGTCACATCCATAACGCATGTATATTTTCATTTTTTATAATGGATAACTTGTGCATAGACTGATATTTTTCTGATGTCTGGACTCTTTCAACATTTAGTAAAACATACAGTAAACAGATGGTTTAATATATTAGTGATAATTACATTTTGTGAGTTTTATATTTCAAGTTTTCACTGAAAATGTCACATCCACAATGATGGAATTGCCCAAATGAGATCTCAGTTGTTTCATTAAAAAGAGAGGAAATTGATATTTTTGCCTAAAGATGAGGTGTGTAAAACAAAGCAATGTTTTGAAAACATAACAGTGTTTACACTTTTCAGAGAAATCCACATAGAAATGGCTTATTTATAGCTGTCTCTACAGATAGCTGGGATAGAAGAACATATTTTAACAAAACAAATGTGCACACTTCCCTTTAAAGTCTTCTTTATCTCAGACCCAATAATCTCACCGGTGTCATATCTAAAAGTTCAAATGAAATCTCAACATTTTAACAGAATTCAGATTTGCCATGATTTCAAAGATACGACTCAAAGGACTTTAATATGAGCTAAAATGTCACGTCAGAGCAAGTTATCTGAGCTGTGTTATCCACATTAACTCACTTTGTGCCAATATTTATCTCATCTGTGTATAGAAATATATTTTATTTCTGTAAAGGAATGTCCAGCTATTGAGCTATTTTTCATCTCTAAAGCATTACGAAACTGTATTTATATAAGACATAATGTTCAGCTTTATAGTGTCGTGTCCTTTATAGCCTTTATAGTGCTGTTATCTGGGTAATTTCATTGTTATGGATATGATATGTTCAGTCAAAACTTGAAATATAAATTCTCACAGAATGTATTTTTCACCAATATGTTGAACTGGTTTTATTTTGCTAAAGCACTGTTGATGGAGTCCAGACGTCAAAAAATATCAGTCTATGCACAAGTTATCTATTATAAAAAATGGAAATATGCATGCGATGTGGATGTGACAAAAACACACAAATTTGAGAGGAAATATACTTAGTAGGTTTTCTGTGATTAAAAATGCACAAACTGAAGAAGAAATGACTCTTGAAAGAACATTAAAAAGTTTTTTGTTTTACTTTTAATTTTTCTATTTATTAGGAATATGGACTTTGATGGAGGTGGCAATTCTAAAAAATGCTTCTAAACTTTGAAGGAACCCCACATGGGTATTAAAACCACAAAATATTGACATCTGATCTATCAGTTTAATGAAAACCTTTGCTAAAACCTTTTATTTTTCATGGTAAGGTTGATATTTGCTCGATATTGCTCATGTGTCTAATGTGACTAAAGATTCATGATGAATTATTCATTTGAAGGTATGGAGATATTCGGTAACACTGGGTCTCTAAGTTTAGTATTTTGAGATGCGTAATTCACCACAAGTATCCCTAGCAACAGATTTCTACTGCGAGCGTAACATTTTCCCATGACATTCATGGTCTTCCAGCATTTATACAGTCAAAGGTGAAGTGCTCTATAAAACTTACCAGAAAACAACTAAAAATAATCAATTTCTCAGTTGAGCGAAGCCTAATCGGGGCACATGACTCCTAAAGCAGTTGTGCTTTAACATAGCTTGCGTGCAGAAGTAGCAAATCATGCTAAATTTGCCCTTTAGTCAGGTCCGCTAGCGCCCAGAATCTAGTTGGCCTCTCTTTGTTCCCCTCATTCATCACCGACACGTAGCTGTGTTGTGCACATCTCGCTCTCATTTACTTGCAGAGATAGATGCCGAGCTTGTCACAATCCCAGTTTGATGAGACCTCAAGAGGATCCTGCTTAGAGTTCAGCCCGTCTCTTATTATCCAGTACAATCTTCCCATTTGTATGTTTGGCCATTTTCAGATGGTTCCAGTTGTTTGTCTATTCCCCTTTCCTCAACCTCTTCCGTTCTGTTCTTTCTCTGTGCCATTGAATAGAATGTAATTTTTCTCATTCGGAGGTGCGATTTGTCATTTCTGCTGGTGACGTGGTCCCGTTATTCTTTCTGCAACTGTGACAATAACAACAATCTCATACACTTGCATGATGGGACTTGGAAACAAAAAGGCTCCTAGAGTGTGACAATGTAGTACATTATGCTATATTGCTGTGAAAACAGTGGGAAGAGTGTGTGTTTGTGCGTAAGCCGGTAAAAACATTGTCGTTTTGTGACGTGTGTGTGTGTGTTTAGCGAGCGGCTGCTATTCGGTTTAGATGTGATTGAATCTCCAGTGAGGCAGCATATGTAAACAGATATGTGCGATTTCAGATTGCCAGTCTGCATACCTCCATCTGTCCAGCTCTCTGTTTGGATTCTTCAGTGTTGCTAGGATTTTCCTCTTGTCAAGCATGGTCGAGTGGGTGTCCTGTGAATGCCCGGCTAAAAATGTTTAAATAATTTATTGATCTGAAAATACCGTCTTGTTAACATCTGCCCTCCAAAGACCAAACGGATGACTTGTGGCCCGTGGAGCATGATGTAAAAGTGGAGATTTTGGTCATTTGGATACTAGGACCAAAATTAGACTGTAGATGCATTTAGGGCTGTGCCAATAAACGATATCATATCGAATCGCGATAAAATATATGTCGATAACGATGATAAGCTCTAGGCATTTTTACTCGATATGGATTAATATAAGAGCCAATCACACAGCAGAAATATGCGACAACAGCCAATCAGCGTGTAGCTTTTAACGTTCACGTCAAAGAACAAAGTCAATTTCCTACGACACTTTGCAAAGCAAACTCGGCACGAGGATGACAAAAATAAGTGGAAGCAGCGACCAAAGTGAAACTAACCTCGAGTTATTATCCAAAAATGATGAAATTGTCGACAAAAAACTATACTTTAAAATGTAATTAATGAACCCTCAAATTTTTATGGCTTCAGTCATAGTTGAGATACTCTTTAAAGCTGGCAGCATTAACGGTTTATATATCGAAATATATATTGTTATCGATCAATATGGCAAAAAATTATCGAGTTTACATTTTTGCCATATCGCCCAGCCCTATATGCATTTTATGTTAATGATTGATATGATTTTTTCTATAGGAATGTCTTGATTGCATTAAATCCTGTGTGTACAGATATTGTGGCATGTTTATATAGCCTGTAGCTAGGACTCTATTTTGATCGCAAGTGCCACTTGACTCTAGTCCCTATGGAGATGAAGATCAGCTAATGAAGCAATGATCAGACCAAACTCTTAATGGGTCTACAGCTTAGTAATCTTGTCATTGCCAGCCTGAGTGACTGTGATATATGTTTATGTTGTTAAGAGTGCTGTGCAGTGATAAAAAGAATTGTCGGGTGAAGCGCTATATATAAAATAAAACACGACTATTGACCGATCAGAATCAAGGACTGCAACTAACCGTTTAATAAAATGTATTAAATGCATAGTAAGTCAGTTTGAATAAAAAAGCATCTGCCTGGTGCATAAAAGTAAAAGTCAATGAAACTGAACCCAGATCAGTGTTTACGACTTTCTGCCGCATTCATTTACTGTGAGTTTCTCTACTTTCTCAAAAGGCACTATACTCTCTCTTTCTGGCACTTTCCTCATCTCTAATTAGTTTAATTTTCCAGCGAGACACCCTGAGGTTTCACTCATTCTCCAGGCAGAAACAGATAGATTGAATGCTGCGGCCCCTACTGACTTGAAGATTGCTGTGATCCACTGCAGGTGCACCATTTCTCCACATACACTATATACATCTCATTCAAAATCATTTCCAAATTCCCTCTGTATGATAGATGTAGTTGAGTTACTTAGTTGACCTTACTTACACACCCTAATAAAACCATGCCTATTAGTGCCTATTAGGTCTATCATTTTAACTCTGAACTGACCCAGATACACTGTAAAAACACTGTAAAAACGTCTTGGTATTTTGAGTTGGTAAAAATCAGTATTATGTATTTTACTGTATGCTAAAAAATGAAGTAGAGTCTACAAGATAAAGCAAAACATTTGAGTTTAACCATTGTGACAAAGAGCAGCATATTGACCAAATCATACTTAGTAACATAAGTAACATTTAACATAAAAAAATAATTTTTTAGATTTTAATTAATTCATTTACTCTCATTAATTTAGACAAATTATTTCTTCAATCCACTTGAAATAATTAGTTAGCATTGCCATAACTTTAATAAATAAGGAAAGCGAGGTATTCGTTTCCAACGTCTATTACTCTATAACAGCTGCCAACAATTGGGTGCACTAATTTTCTGTAATCAATTTAATGTAACACAATAATGGTAATGTAAACATTTTCACATTAAAAATTACAGAAACGTCTGACCTCATCTTTAAGTGCAGCATAGAACACCTTCAAAGTGCAATCTGTGTACTCTTAACATTGACATTAACATACAGTGACTCTTGACCTGAGCGATTTACATAAAAGACTGACTTTAGTGCACAGTACAGTATCTTTTCATATGTGTTAAAACATAATAAACTAATACAAGAACACGTTTTAAGTACAATCTGTGCCATATTCTGCTAAAACATTTGACAATGAAATAAAATAAAGGGCCTCTGACCTCAGCATTTGACATAACAGAACTGACTTCAGCTCAAGTGCCCAGCAGCTGGAGGCTTATCCAGGAACTGAAGAAGTCTGTGCTTGACTACCACGTTGTTCTCAGTTAAACTGTGTGGTGAAAGAAAGAAAGAAAGAAAGAAAGAACCATTTGTAAGAACCAATGGTTTATAATTTTCATGATACCACATTGCAGAGAGAGAGAGAGATGCCAGGAATATATTATGTCCTCATCTTTTTCAATCATGCAGGGACAACAACAGTAACTACAAACCTAGCAGTTAACGTAACTTTTAATGTTAATATCAAGACCTTCGGTAAGGCCTCATGCGGCGCCTGCAAAACGGACAAACTTAACGTTACTGTCTGAAACCGGGCGACGCTTTTACATTTTATAGTGCAATAAATGCCTGCTCATTCGTTTAAAACCTAACTTTATGCAATGTAAATAGTTACTTACATCGGTTGCACGTTGTATAAAGCCCTCAAAAACTCCACAAATCCTGGTCCGGTACAGGTGACAATGAGCAACGATCTCGTTGTTCTGCTGCAGCATGTGGGCGGGTCGTGACGTTTTACTTTGGATATAAACACTTAAATAGAGTTTTGTAGAAGC
This sequence comes from Beaufortia kweichowensis, assembly GCA_019155185.1. Taxonomy (NCBI): domain Eukaryota; kingdom Metazoa; phylum Chordata; class Actinopteri; order Cypriniformes; family Gastromyzontidae; genus Beaufortia; species Beaufortia kweichowensis. Next base: position 13,528,412 of record CM032800.1, read on the forward strand.
AATTTACTGTGAAGGTCAGTAAAATCATTTTTTTGATAGGTAATAATAAGTTACAAAAACATTCACACTTTTTACTTATGTAAAACTTAAATGAATTCAAAAAGAAAAGGGAATCAATTTATCGGAAGAAATATACTTTTTAAAATAAATTCCTACAGACAACACCCTTGAAGGGCTTTTTACAGTGTAATATTCATCTTTTGTGTTTATGTTATAAATCAGTAAATTACGCTGGTGATGTTTATCCTTTAAGCTCCTTTAACAATATGTGTGATGTTGCCTGATACAGCGTTTTTAAATCTTTTAAGATAGCCGGCAACGGTTTTGCATTTTTGTACACTTTGTCCAAGAAACAAAATTGTTATAGACTTATTTACTAGTTGTTTTTTCATAGGTAAGAGATGGCTCTGAAGATATGCTTCTCGATGGCAATCCTTGAGGTCCCTGCATGATTTAGACTGCATCTGACTAATATGAAACACCCACTTGAGGTCATGAAGAACTCTACTAATGAGCGTAAATCATGTCCGTTAGATAAGAGAGGCGTCCAGAATGTGCATTACAAACCCTCTTCTAAAGGATTCATAAGCACTTTTTTAAACTCTATAAATCACAACTTGGCTTTAAAACTGTTTTGGCATACAGTTCTTATCTGCCTGTGTGTTAAGAGAAAGTGTTTTGGCAGAGCACTGATATCTGCAGCTTCTCGCTCAATGGTGTGTTAAACAATGCATTATCATTCATCAAAGTCACTATCATTACATTCAAGGAGACCTAGGTGGAGTGGAGTATAGAGACAGAAGATTAGCATAGTGGGGGACGGAAAAGAATAAATACACCAATCTGTATGACATAGACTTAATTTCGCACCAGTTCAGATACCTGCGGATGCCTATTAGGTGGAGCTGCTTTCAATGCAAAAGGAATGTCACGCTTGACAAATGAGCTTTTAAGAGGTTGTTATTCGCAAAGAAATTTCAGAAATCTGAAAATGCATAAAACATTGATAGCCTGCTGATTTAAAAAATAAGTTTTTTGCAAAACGTGTTTTTGCAGTTATTCTAAGAAAAAGTTTATTAACCTTAGGACTTGTTCACAGCCGGCGATGCTTTAAATTGTCTCTTTTTAAATAGCTTTTTTTAACTCAAATTATTCTAACTTTTCTTCACATCGTCCGTCTCATTCTGCAGCAGGTGCAAGGATGGCCTCTTTACACTGCAGACTTCAGCCAATCAGAGCCATCTTAGTCCTCTGTTGTATTATTTAGCATTTCATTGGTTTGTCTGGCCAGTTACTCTATGACGTTTGTGAATGTGCTGTCAGACAGGCTTCTCACTTAGATTTGGTGATGTCTCTGGAGTACCTGCTGCCACATAGCCTCAGGTGCTAACATGTTCCTCAGCCCTACCGAGAGCGAGTCGAGTGAATACATAACAGGATCCAGAAATGTTTCCTTTTAAACTTTACATGGTGACCTTGAAAATGATTTCATTTCAAGTTTATCTCTGTCTTTAAAAGTTATGCTGGGTGTCAGTCTGTAAAGTAATGAAGTAAAATGGCCTCATCATTCTTTAATTATTCTTTCATCATTCTGTAATTAATGAATTAATTTGTGTTTGTTTTGGCATTCCTCATTCCATCTCTACAAACAGTATATTTTGCTGGGCGGTAGGAGTCATTATTGGGGAAATGTGCTTTAGATTTTCACTGTAATTATTACTTGGCACCTGTTTTATATCAACCAACGTTTTTGGATATAAAACCGATATACTGTAAATTTTCATTTTGGCTCAAATATTAAAACCAGTATCTGGAATCTGGCACTTTACTGACATTTTGTGTATATGGCTGTCCAATACGTGACCATTTATTAAGACATTTAATTTGCTTTTAGTGCTATGAATAATGATCCCATCACAATCCTATTGACAATTATTTTTGACAGGGCAAAATTGTGAAAAGCGCTACAGAAATTCATTTTATTTATTTCGAATTGTTCGAATATTTTAGATGTTCTGTCAGGTTTGGAACAATGGAGGATACTGCTTCTGAGTTTAGTGCATCAGCGTTTTGTGTGTTGCACTATGGTACCACCCCATAATATCATGTGCTAGTGATTATCAGTAGGGCATCCATCTTTGGACCATTGTTACATGCATTATTGAAAAAAATCCATGAAACTTCCTTCACTGCCACTGTGCAGGCTTAGGCTCCCTCATTAAAAGCAGGAGTAGGAAATGAAATGCATTCATTGTGACTGCTAAGAATTGATGAATAGGCTTGCAGTAGTGTGCTGAGGAGAGACTTCCCCGCTGAACACAAACAGGGTCGGTCTTTGTCTTGATGGTCGGGGCTGTGCGCCAGGATGCTAATGAGGCTAGCAGAGGAGCTAGTGTGCGGCCTGGACAGCCGCCGCACATTCCAGCCGCGTGCCTGGGCGGTGAGGAAATGTCTGATTAGCATAAGAGCGGCTCTAAAGGGCCATGAAAAAACAAGAGAGTTAAAAGCTGGTTGATATGAGGTGTGGTGATAGAGAGTCTATACAATAATACAATAATGATTCAGTGGTTCATTTGCAGAATCAAGTGGTCTTTAAAAGTGCTTTTAAACGTTTGCATAAAATTTGCTCTGTATGTTTAGTAATAGGGGAGTTTATTGTAATTTTATGTCTTCCATGATTCAGCTTATAAAAATATTGGAATTTAGATCTTAAATTGAATTGTGGCACAACCTTTGGCAACCCAAGTTTGATTCCCATCTTTTTGACGTCTCCTCTGCCTCCTCAATCTATATACTGTATATATATATATATCATATCAAATAAATCAATGCATAAAAAGCCAAAAATATTTTTAAAGTGGCATATTTATGTCACGTTAGTAAAATTTCTTTATATTTTAATGAATCAGACACATTCGAAAGAGTTGGTCCTCGGTTCAGTGAACTAGTGGGTTGATTCAAGAATCACTCTGATCAGTTTAATCTCATAAATGATTCATTCAGACTGGTTCTATGTCCTGTTTTAACCGATTCACTGATCCAATCGAAGGAACGATTCTGTTCTCAGAGCTCTCTACATTTGTAAATCAAAAGGACCGAGTGCTCTCTGAAGAGCGAGGCAGAGAAACCGCAATTCATTTCAAATGCCATAAATGACTTAAAGAGTTATCTCAGCGAGAGGGCCATCATCTATGCCTGTTAATGACAACAAATCTTTTACACATTTTTGAACCGCAGAGGACTGTTGTTTAAGGGCAGCTGCTCCTGTAAATCCTGGGTGTAAAATGAAAGGCCGTAGGAGGCTTTTAATGAACGTGGGATGCTGCGGCTATGAGTAAACGTTCTTGTGTCTTTGATTATATGTGCACTTGAGAGGGACACATGGTGCGGAGGGCTGCAGTATGAGCCAATTATGCTCCGATTGTCCATATAGAGCTATTTTAGCACCATATTGTAATCTTAAAAAGTTAAAAAAAATATATAAAATTACTAACTGAAAAGTAATAAAAAACTACCAGTAAATATAATCGTAATATTAAAGAGAAAAATAGGTTGTCCAAACTAACATAGGCTAATCGCTTGTCTTCATCAGTGATGCTTCACCCACGATGCTCGTGAATGACATCATTTGTGGGCGGAGCCCTGGAGGCCTGCAGTATAACACTGGCGAGGCAATGTGGCTTTATCACCTCCTACTCTGCGTAGTTAAAGAGTTTCTTCAAAGTGAAAGTTCTTAGGGATCCACGTCACTTATTGTGAAAGAATACAATTGCATGTGTTTTTTATTTCCAGGGATTTCATACTAATGGTAACTCTAGGTCTTGCACAAGCTTTCCATTAACAGAACAGGTGGTAAGGGATGTCACGAACCTCACGAGAACATTGGTGGAGAGGAGAATCTCATTTTTGAAAAAATCTCTCAGGAAACAAGATGGAAAGCACATTTCAAAGTGGGACACACTTTAAATATCTCTTGGCAAGGTAGTGCTAACCTGCAAGTATTGTTAAACAAATTGCCTCTCTCTAACATTACTGCTCTAGATAAATCTGATTTATTCCTCTGACAACATCCTATTTGTCTTGTCCCTGCTCTTTTCTTTGTTGCAGAAGTCTTTGTGGCTAGCTAGCAGATCTGCAGAACCTCTGAAATTGCAGTATTTGGTGTCTCTTAAATCTGTACTGTTTATAACAGATCCATGGCATCAGATTTATTTCTTTGATCTGTATCATCGCTTCTGGGGTTCAGTGGAGGTGCACAGATGCATCTTTAAGGCAAAACATTATAACATTGTCTGTTTGATGCTAAAACAGCACTGCTCTTTCTGTCAGATTCTCTCAGAGTCTAGCTTTTGAAATATTTCTTTCCCTTTTAATGAAGCATTAATGTACTGTATGAATGCTTGTGCTATTGTAGATATTCTTCCAGCTGAAGAGCTTTATGCACAATATGCAGTGGATTGCATGTGACCCTGTGTGTGTACACAATATAACATGACTTTGAGTGTATTATTACTTTTATAAAAGTAAATATTTCTATTTTTAAATGAAAACAGTATTTCATTATTAAGAAAATTCATATATCCAATAAAAGGTATAGTCTTTTATAATATAAACAATTATGGGTCTTAATTGTACAATATATATATATGTATACTAGGGGTGGGAATCTTTAGGTACTATGATCAAATTATTCTTATATAATTTTTAAATGCTTTTTGTTTATAGTTAGAATCTCTTTGACAGTATTCCCATCTTGAAGTTTAATTTTAGTGAAGTTTGATTAACTAATTTCGAGGAGCACGCACAGATAATTACATCATTGTAATCACATCTGCCCTATCAGCAAGAGAGAACCTCTATAAAATAATCAAGCAGCCTTATCTTCGCTCTTCTAAGCTTCGCATCCCTCCTCCACCCCTCGCCTCAACGCTACCTTCCGTGGGGGCAGCGCTCTGGGTTCGGGCAAGCCGAAGCTCGGAAGCTCCCGGTTGGGGAAGAACTGCCGAGCTCGGGGCCCTCCCCGGACAGCACGCCAAATATAACTATTGCGCTTGCTTATTATCTGTAAAGAAGCGAACTCGTATTGCTTTTATTTGAACAAAGTTATATCAGGATGATATATATATATATATAGAATATTGTGAATCTTTGAGAATCGATTCAGAATATAATGTCTGTTCCCACCCCTAATATATACTCTTATATTGTCTGTTGTAAGGCTGCAATCTGTAACTTTTACTTTAAGCTTTTTTCTGTTTGAAACTTTATCTTCTTTTACTTTATGGTGGTTTTATGGTTGACCATTTTTAAGGGCCAATACTGGCACTAAGAAAGCAATGTGGCCAATCTAACAGAATTGTAATTACAGTAAATGAGAGACAAACTGAAAATTGAAAATTTATTGTGCATTGTGTTTTAGTTAGTTACATGCAGCATATATTCACATATGATGTTATGTAATTTGTGGACTGTTAATATGTTAAATATGGAATAAAAATATATTCCTGCAATGTAATTTTGGGGTTAGCTAAGAAGACTCACAAATTTGTCTCACAAATTTTGTTCATTTTTTTTATGAAAAAAGTTATGGATTGCAGCAACTCAAATGACCATGAAGTAATTAAAATAGGGGTCTGTTTACAAATAAAGATCAATTATACAGACAAATTCTATACATTAAGCAGGCTAGCACATTGGTTATCTCAAGAAAAAAGGCAAGAGGGCAGAAATAAATCTAAACCTTCTATCCGCAGTCGTGAATCTATTGATAGTTGGACTGCAGCAGACTTCAATGGAATGTCCTTAGAGAGCTCAGACAGACCATTCTTCAAAATGTTAATGAAGGCTAATAACAGGCTGACTCTCAAAGGGAACTTGTTCACATTAATAAACAAAACAAGTGGAAGGGCTTACACACACAAAAGCTTCCATGCTCTCTAGCCAGGGGGCTTTAAACTCTGGTATTGGCTCAGGCCTGATGTTTTCTCTGCCAAATTATATTGTAATTATTTATTGGAGACTGTCATGACAAGGCTGAGGCAGTGAGCTCCGGGGTGAATGGACTTTGCTTTGTTGCTGTGCAGTTGTGATGGTAACTCATGTGTACTTGACTTTAAGAAGATGTTTACTGATGGAAAGAAAAGCTGCGCTCTCCACATCTCACTCTGGATCTCTTGAGGATATCTCGCATGTTTTTTTCTGTGGTAGGAGAGGAGTAATTGACCAGATAAGGTCTCAGTTTGTCAGCTTTGGTATCTTTTACTGCTCTTATAGAAACTGATGTCTGTTCTGCACATTTAATGAATGGTGTAAGTCAGTAAATGTGGGACAGACTCTTTATTCTCTTCCAGACACACCGGCTGCACACTTCTAAGGGCAATTTTGATTTCACACCCCGATCAGGTTCCTACAGTATATGCCAAATATACAAAATACCAATAACTCCAGTGTGTATTATTATTATTATTATTATTATTATTATTATTATTATTATTGTTATTATTATCTACATTGGTTTGTATTTTGTATTTGTTTTTCTGTTTAATTTTTAGATATTCTCATTTGTGGACAAAAATATTGCCCCCCGGTAAGAAGGCTGATAAAATAAATCTGCATTGTTTCAGAGTTATTTTCCTTGCAAACTGAGGTAGCAAAAAGTTTTAAATGAAAGAGTGCCAATAATTATGGCCAACGTGCATTTAAGATAAACAGTTGATACATAATGTAATTTTTCCCCCACTTTCAAATGTTTTGCCTCAATGAAACATTTTTGTGAATCTTTTACAAATTTCTTTGCTTGTATTTACCAGGAGGGCAATAAAACTATATATTTGTGTTAGAGTAGTAAGTAGAGCTGTTGGGTATGATTTGACAGAAAATGACTTTGTACTCGTCAGTTTGATGTAATATGACAAAAGATGCTGTTTGGTATGCAGTTTTATGTTTTAAGGCATATAGAGCTAGCAATTTTTTTTGTGTTTCTTTAACAACCCCCTGTGACATGGTGAGCGAAGACAAAACATTTAGACATTTTGAAGTCCACAACTGTAACTGTAATCTGTACTATGCAAGCACTGATGCTTTTAAGACACTCCACGCAGCTCAATTGTTTTAGATATCAGATGTAAACCCGTTTGGCTGTAGTGGTGGCAGTATTGAGGCAGTCAGCTATGAGGGTCACCTTGATGGCATAGTTATTGTCACGGCTGTTGCCAGCGTGGTTCCTCTCCTCTCTGCCCTGCTCAGCTTTGAGCTGGCACAAATCAGCCGCACGTGACTGGGATTAGCCGACTGCCCGGCACTGCCCGCTCTCTCTCCCCCTGTGAGGCTAATGTGAGGGACCGCAGCAGATGTGGTGAGGTACGCGGGCCGTGACGCGTTAAGCCGCTGCCCCGGGTCATGAATGTGTTGAGTATTAAATGTAATTTGGAGCTGAAATTAGTTGCGGCCTTAGTTTAAGAAGTCTCTGGTGGATTAGAATAATAGTTTGGAATAAAAGGCTCAGAGTTAGTTGGCCCCTATAAAATGTACATTTTGTGACCTTTTGTTAAATGGTTGTGAATGTTTTCCGAGTAGACATATGTAGTGGACTGCTGATGTTTTTTTTTTAACAACCAATACCTTTAGAGTGGGATGGCCACTGATTGATATACTGTATTGGTAATAAATAAAAGATCATAATACAACTTGAACAGTGCAATAGAGAGAGGACAGGAAGAGAAGTGGGAGAAAGAAGGGGTTATGGAAAAGGGATTCGATGTCTGAGGACTGCCCACGAGGCTACTAGCTCCAACATAAATATAATCTTTTTATATTGCAGTTTATATATCAAGAAGACTCGTGGTAGGGGAATTTGTATAATAGTTGTATCACAAATGATTTGTTCAACATCATTTGAATAACAAATGATGATAATATTTTCATAAAGCCTGAAGTTAATGCTAAATGTATGGAGTATCTGTCTTAGAAAATTTGGTTTCTTTCATTTTTTATGAGATGTACGGTGTGCACAGGGATATGTGCACATGTATAATGTACCTGTTTCTTTTCCCAAAAAGGTTACTGAAAGCTACTGTATGTTTCTTTAAAGTTTTGATGTTATGAAACTAGGTCTGTGCCGATAAACGATATCATATCGAATCGTGATAAAATATATGTTGATAACGATGATAAGCTCTAGGCATTTTTACTCGATATGGATCAATATAAGAGCCAATCACACAGCAGAAATATGCGACAACAGCCAATCAGCGTGCAGCTTTTAACGTTCACGTCAAAGAACAAAGTCAATTTCTTACGGCACTTTGCAAAGCAAACTCGGCACGAGGATGACAAAAATAAGTGGAAGCAGCGACCAAAGTGAAACTAACCTCGAGTTATTATCCAAAAATGATGAAACTGTCGACAAAAACTACTTTAAAATGGAATTAATGAACCCTCAAATTTTTATGGCTTCAGTCATAGTTGAGATACTCTTTTAAAGCTGGCAGCATTAACAGTTTATATATCAAAATATATATCGTTATCGATCAATATGGGAAAAAATTATCGAGTTTACATTTTTGCCATATCGCCCAGCCCTATATGAAACACATAAATGACAATAAAGATATTGCAGAAAACAAATCTCATAACTGTCAAATCTTATTTGTCATTAATCATTCTGATTTGCTTGACCACATCAGGAGTTCATTTTTTACAATAAAATGTAAATCTTGAGTGGCGGGGAGAATGCATCGCCAATGGCTACTAAGAGATTATGTCTAGATGATATGGTGAAATGGTTGAAAATGGATGTGGGAATGCTGTCTGGCACCTCTTTCCTTCAACAGAGACAGAAATGAGATCAGAAGGGATTGCATGATGAAACACAGCCCCAAATAACACACTGCTGCTTAATTAGAAAGCTGTCAGGCCGCGGGGTCTTAGTACGTCTGCCTGCAGCCATATTAACCACCCAAGAGAGATGAAGAGTCATAGGTATTGTCGGCTAATGTGCGTTTTGGTGTCAACGAATTGAGGATCAAATGTTGGCCAAATGACATATTCTCATCTTGGAGATCTTTCTGTAGGGCTTGTTTTTTAAATTAATTATGAACTGAGGCTGTCGGGTTAAACAGGATGTATCTCCAGCCATAGGTTTGAATGATGATGGACATGAAGAAAGGCTTACAATGTTTTTTTTCTCCTCTTTTTCTTCTCTAACAGCGGGCTGTACATTCGAGGATGACTCGGACCCCAGCCTCTGCGAGTTCAGTCAAGGGGACGAGGATGATTTTGATTGGCAGCTGTACCGCGCCCATGCCTCGCCAAACCCGCCTCTGATCTCCTGCGCGGTAAGCCTGTCCGTCGTCACCCTTTCTCATTCCACAGGTTTATTTCACGCTGTGTCGCACACCGTGTGCCTGTCCGACCAGGATGCCCCCCAACCGGGCTTATCAGACCGAAGGCTTAAATGACGGGTCCCAACGCAGCATGATCTGTTTTTGTCCTTGATTTGTTATTTTATTAGTAGTTTTGTAAAATTTTAACCAAGTTTCATATGCTTCAGAGAAAATGTGCAGGTATTAATAATGACTGGTTAGAGGTGGGATGACCTTGTTCTGTCTACCTGTTTTTAAAAGGAAAAAAAAACTTTTTTTATATAAAAACCAGAACTGCTGGACATGCGTTATTAAAGCTGTATTGAACACGCAGAGATGTACATCCTCACAATAAGAAAGGTGTCACATCAGCCGATTTCCTTTCCGGAAGTCTTATTTGGTCCCAGCCTTCGGCCGAATCGTGAATAGACAGTCGGCCCAACCCGAATGAAATCAATCCTGACAATCAATGGGTTTTTCTTTGAAAAGTTGCCCATCCCAAACGGGAAGCGTCAGAGAGATGTGCACGGCCTGCTGGGAAGGGCCTTTTATTGAGAGCCATTGTGAATCTAGATCAGAACAGGCAGAGGAAGACGAGAAGGTGGGAAACTGATAATGGGACGCATGAATTGTGGGGACATCGATGCAAGGAGAGACAGGACACAGATGAGACAGGTAAAAACTTGGTAAGTTTCTTGGCAGTGAGATAAAACACAGGGGAATGTGTGCCAAGCTGTGTAATTTACACGAGTTTGTATGGAAGGTCAAAGACCGTCTACAAAAGCGTTACATTTAGGCCACTATGAGAATATACCGATGTGTTACAAACAGTCCTTATACGTTTCACACCTTCAATTTAATATGACAAAATGAAATCCCTGGAAGTATTAGGAAGTTTTTAAGGGAATAGTTCATCCAAGATTAAAAATTCTTTAATATTTACTCACCTTCATGTCAATTTTATATTAAAACTCTGTTATTTTTTATGTGGCGAATCTCTATTAAACACATATATCCACCATTAAAGTATTTTATATGACCGTGTGTTAATAAATATATATATAAAGGCAAAACTTCAAATTTTGATAATGAAAATATGAATAATTTTCTTCCAAACATATCAACATGAAAGTGTTTCCCTGAAAATAAAACACAAAGTGCAGAATAAACAAAATAACAATCAGGAGACGTAATCATCTCATTGTAAATGTATGCGTGAGTCATTAGAAGTATTAAATATGATGGAATCCTCCACAGTACATCATCATCATCAGCATTTTAATGTCATGCAGACCCGCAGTCACAGGCGCTGTGCGCTCATTAATACATTTCCCTCTGGCTTTAATTAAAGCCGACTGTCTGTCGTGTGACATTCACGTTGCTGTGAGACCAACAGATGAGTCTAGGCATGCAGAGTTTAAATAGGCGAGAATGATGTCACACCTTGAAAACACAGCAGGGAAGTGTTTGACAGTTGAATGTAAACAGACATTGACATCACACGTTTACTGTATAGAAAGAGTTTCCCAACGTCACATTACACAGTGTTACATAAAACACATTACTTACTAATTTATCTATCTGTATCAGTTTATCTATCTGTATCTGTTTATCTATCTGTCTATCTATCTGTTTATCTATCTGTATCTGTTTATCTATCTGTCTATCTATCTGTTTATCTATCTGTATCTGTTTATCTATCTGTATCTGTTTATCTATCTGTCTATCTATCTGTTTATCTATCTGTATCTGTTTATCTATCTGTCTATCTATCTGTTTATCTATCTGTATCTGTTTATCTATCTGTATCTGTTTATCTATCTGTATCTGTTTATCTATCTGTCTATCTATCTGTTTATCTATCTGTATCTGTTTATCTATCTGTCTATCTATCTGTTTATCTATCTGTATCTGTTTATCTATCTGTTTATCTATCTGTATCAGTTTATCTATCTGTATCTGTTTATCTATCTGTTTATCTATCTGTATCTGTTTATCTATCTGTATCTGTTTATCTATCTGTTTATCTATCTGTATCTGTTTATCTATCTGTTTATCTATCTGTATCTGTTTATCTATCTGTATCTGTTTATCTATCTGTATCTGTTTATCTATCTGTATCTGTTTATCTATCTGTTTATCTATCTGTATCAGTTTATCTATCTGTCTATCTATCTGTCTGTCTATCTATCTGTCTATCTATCTGTTTATCTATCTGTATCTGTTTATCTATCTGTATCTGTTTATCTATCTGTATCTGTTTATCTATCTGTTTATCTATCTGTATCAGTTTATCTATCTGTCTATCTATCTGTCTGTCTATCTATCTGTCTATCTATCAGTCTATCTATCTGTTTATCTATCTGTTTATCTATCTGTTTATGTATCTGTTTATCTCTCTGTGTCTGTCTGTCTGTCTGTCTATCTATGTGTCCGTCTATCTTTCTGTCTATCTTTCTGTCTAAAACCCATTGGCCATAGGATTTTGATCATCATAGCATGGGGTTCATTGTTATTGGGAAACTAGGTCAGAACCTGCCATGGTTGGCTCGGTTCATGTTGTTTCTGTCCTGATGTGTGCTTATACCTTGTGCTCTCACATCCTAAACTGGGCCAGCTGTATTTTGTCCTGTCTTTGTCACCCATTGTCATTCCAAGCACAGTGCTATGCTGTTGTTTTTATCATTTGCCTATAAAATAAAGCTGGTTAAAACAGGCTGTGGTATATATGTATATATGGTGGAGTTTTCCACATTTGTTACCATATGGCATTATAAAGAGCCAAAAAACGTGTCATAGATGAATTTATGACAGTAAATTGTTTCCACAGAAGTTGTTAGAATAAGCGCGAATAGTGACAGATTTATCAGATTTATTTTCTACAGATTTCAATCTTTCCCTTTGGCGAAAATTTGATTTTTATTCGTAAGTCTGCGTTAAGAACCTAGATGATATGACATTAAAATATGGTCAATCTTATTTGACTCTACCAAGTGATGACTTCAACATCCCAGACTTAAAAGATATAGGAAGTGTTTTTTCTTTTCAAGTTTGCAACATAATTGTTCTGCTATACTAAATATGTACAATGATTAGGTGCAATTTATTTTGTGAATTAGCCTGTGACCCATTTTTGGATTGCGATCTCACAGCTGAGCTCCTTGTACAGTAATACACTGCAGTTAAAGTTACAGGCCATCTGGTGAATAACTCCATAGCCAATTGCCAGTTTGTATAATGGAGTTTTGGTCCATTCATTTGCAAGGAGATGCTTTTTTATCATATTGTTTGCTGGAAGTAAGTCATGCCACAAAGCCCTGGTATGTTCATGCATAGTGGCGTATTATGATGAGATATAATAATTTCAATAGTTTGGTTATGGCACAGAATATCCACTCCTGCAACACTTGGTGTTGGTCTTGGTCTGCCATAGATCTGCAGTAATCTTCTCACAGGAAGGTGGTTCCCACAGATATTATCACTAAAGCCTGACAATTCTCCGGGCCCGTTGTATCTTATTACGTCCCTCCGTAGTCACAGAAGCGCAGAGGCTCGCGGTGCTGATCAGAGACCTGTAGGTCTTTATTACCAGCTGCCCTTCACCTTTCTCAAACAGCAGGCTCGCGTCCCATCTGCACATTATCCACACTCTGATACCCAGGCCTTATTCATCACTGATATGAGAGACCACAGGGGCTCCTGACAGCGGAAGTCGGTGGGGAGACACATCTGCTGGAGTTGTAGGGTCATTATCGGACCTGGCTGGCTTCCCTGAATCATCTAATAAAGTTTCCTACAGCCTGGTGCTGCCGCCTCCATGCTCCATCTCTCAATCACAGACTTCTGCTCTGGCACTTAACACGGATGTCTGAAATGGAGTTTTTGCAGTGTACTGCAATTAATTGTAATGAGACATGTCCATATTTTGGCTTATTTTGAGTAGGTCTACACTGGGTATGAATGAGGTTACAGCCAAGTTTCAAGTTTATTGCCAAGGTTATTATAGCTTACTAAAACTATTAAAACATTTCATTAAAATCAAATTTAATATTGGCCAAAATATTATCTGGAAAAACTTAAACTACTGTAAGCATGAAATAAATGAAATAAAATAAGTTTAAGACACTAAAGTTATTAACTGGAAAAAATAAATAACCCGAAATGGAGACTAAAATGAAATAACAGACCTTTAAGCTAAAATTATCATGAATAGTAAAAATGTAAAAATAAAAAGATTATTTAAAATATTTATAAAACTAGAAACTGTAATAACTCTGGTTAAAGCAACATTATTGTCAGCTTAAATTCATTAAAAAGTCAATGACTAGGCTGTCAATTTATATAAAATTATAGTTGAATTAATTGCATGAAATGCTTAGTTTATTAATCAAACTGATGGTGGTCAATATTTGCTGAGAAAAGGCCCCAAATGAAGATTTGAAGAATAATAAAATTTTTGGAAGGCTTTAAAAACAATTGAATGTTTACTTCCATATCATTACACAGCATCGCATTTTGCAGTCATGTTCGAAAATGAACTTTGCATCTGTCTGTGATTTTAATTGTTAGTCTGTGTAAAAATGTGCATGATTGATGGTTTTCCATTATTTTCCTCAGCATCTCTGCCACTGCTGTTTAATGCCTTACTTTATTAAAGCACTTTATTATCAATGTTCATAAAAATCAATTCCTGTTTATTTAAGGCCCATTAAAAAGAACAATCCAAACAGGCACAGGCATCCTGACAATAATGAACTGACCATTTAAAGAGTTTTTGGAAGTTGATGGATGCGTTTTGCTCTGGTGGAATGGAAGGCACAGAACAGTTGTGGTGCAGATCAGTGCTGCAGGTATATGTTGAACCCATCTGAAGAGTAATCTCAACCGTAACGCTCAACCCTGCGCAGAGAATTGATTAATCATGCCTCTCTCGCATTCAATTTTTCAGAAACCTTTGGATTAATGCAGTGATCCACTGCTTCTCTTTGAACTTTCATCTGATCTCTTTAAGCGTCTCAACCCAGAGTCTCGAGTTCTTCATTTAGCACCCCGTAATGGAATCGGCTCACGACAAAAGTCCTAAACAAAGACCTTACCATCCATATGATTGAAATTCCACCATCAAAGTGTGCAGGAGATCAAAGCTTGATGAGTATGGTTGCAAAATATTCAATTCAATTCAATTCAATTTTATTTGTATAGCGCTTTTCACAAAGCACATTGTATCAAAGCAGCTTTACATGTAATAACAGATAGCAGTCAGTGGTCAGGGATTCAAAAAAACTCTTTAAGAGAGAAAAAAACCCCTGACATGACGTGTTATAGTTGCAATCCGAAGCAGGTGCAATCCGTAATAAAGGACACAATTTGCCATTGATCGCATCTATAACTCGCTATGCAGTTTACAGGATACAGAGACATACATTGTAGGATAATAGACATGTGAGCTAGCGTACAGTAGCTGTCTTTGACTACTGAAGTCAGGCTGGAGATGACTTCATCTCAATGTGCTTAATTGCAAAGTTAATATGTCCCGATAGTGAGAGATCAGCTGTATTTTATTTCTGTAAACTCACAAACTTATGCCTTATCTTGTAAGTCTTTTCATGCTTAAGAAACGTTTGATGATTATTATTTATGAGCTTAGGATGAGGATTTACCTCATGGTTAAGAGTATACTTATTTATTTATTTTTGTTCTTAATCAAAGATTATATTATAAATCTATTATGCTTGTCCTGTGAGAATTAAGAATGTGAGGAAACAAATTACTGTTTAAATCTAACAGGCCAGACTTAATCCAATTGTAATAGAAGGCAGATATTATAAACCACGGCACTAGATTTCCAGAAGAGTTCATATTACAAAATGTATCCAATAAATAAAAAGCAAGATTTTTCAACAGGATAACAGGATCTCTATAAATGTTTAAAAATGCTTTTTATTTAGGAGGTCATCATGTGACAATAAGAATTTAAAGCAGCCCTGTGGAAACCCGTCAGCTTCAACATTTCAACATTATTCAAAATTACTTTTGGAAATAAATGAGGGGATTTTGGAAATACAATAATGTGACTAATAGATTTAAGCTTTTAGTCTGAGGTCACCCCCTCCATCAACAATAAAATCTAATTTAGATAATCGCAATATAAATAAATTGTCTGTAATTTGTCTAATTAGAAAGCTATGGAGCAAAATGAAATCTAGCACTATGGTGTCTGTACATGCTGAATGTAATTTACAGCTGGGGTTTCTTAATTAAACAATGCCAAGACTTAATGACACTTAACAGCTAGAATTGAATTACACTGTGTTTACTTTATGAATGAGAGCATTTATTGTTCACAAGTAAAATAAGGTCACATTTAGATTAAAATGAGTTTTGTTGTATCAATGGGCAATAGTGGTGACAATCTACTATTAGGTTTGTGGTTTGGTGGTTGTTTTTCTTATATTATTTTAAAGTTTTGATATTTTCAATAGTGGTATTTGGACAGACATGTTGTAATTTAGCTGTCACACAGTTTTCATGGTAAAACCTTTTCTTTCAGCTACAGCTGCACACATTCAAACTTGTGCTTGAGTATCCTGAATGAGTATCCAATATTGCATTGATGTCATGACAAGTTTATAATAGGTTTACTTTTTTTTGTTTTTAGTTTTTTATGTTCTTGCACTTTATTGTGCTGTTTTGAATGCAGTAACTTTTTATGAATGCCCCATAAAAAATGTTTCTCAAAATAAAATTTGACTGGTACTGTATGTTCTCTTTAATATGTCTAAATCGAATAATTGAAAGTAATGAATGACAGTTTGTTCACTCTTTGGGTGGGGATTCGTTTTTTTCTATAAAGTAAAAACAGAAAACATCCACAGGGATATAATGTGATGGGATAGTCACACGTGTACTGTGCTAATGTTATTCCCCCCAGCGACTGCGTTTTTGCAATTACCGTTATTTTGCGGCTGGCAGGCGAGACCTTTCAGAGTAAACAGAATAATTGAGATTGAAGCGGTGTATACGTACAGTTTGCAACATTCAGCTTGAGGTGGTGGTCACCATAACCGTCAGGTAATTGCGACAAAAGTGGCTTATCTTTGATGGCTCAACGAATCAAAGACTGATTTCGTGGCAGGTGATGGTCAGGTACAGAAAGAAACCAGGAGATATAATGGTATAATGTGCACTAACGGTTCTGCTCCAGTGCAACGTTTTATCCGCAGGTGAAATGTCTTTCCGTGTTTATGTTGTCATGCTTGCTTAGCTGTTGTGCTTAACAGTAGGGAGCTTAGGGAAAACCCTTGTGATGGTGCCTGTGCCACTTTTTGCCACCTGCTCTCTCATTTTCTGTGTCACTGACATAGAACCAGTGACATAGAAAATGCTCTTTCACAATAACTCAGAGCTGCACTTAAAGTCATTATAGATGTGAAAATCATAATCTACAGTACGTAAAGGTCTGCCCACGTCTTTTCAGGCTAATTTAAACTGTGCCCAGCAGCCCGACATGAATTAGCCTGTGACATGACACACAGACACAGCATGAACAAGTTCATTGTGGAAGATACAAAGATCCCCACAGCAATGATAAAATTACAATCTTAGAAAATAACAGCTTTACAATTAAGGTTTATCCAGAAATCCTTCATCATTTACTCGCCCTTATGTTGTATGATTTTTTTCTGTTGAATACACAAAAATGATAATTGTGAACAGGACACAAAACGGACACAAAAGACATTTTTGTTTTGGAAGCTGTGGTCAACATTCATTTTCACGTATAGCAGAAAGCATCACGGACATGCTGCTGTCAATACTGTCCGTGTTGCGCAAAAGAAAAAAGTTACATGCGTTTATAAAGACGTAAGGGAGAGTAAACTGTTCATTTAACTTTATAGCAAAATAAAACGCACACCAGCTGGCCTTAAGTGCTTCCTCTTACGCTGTGACATCCTATAGCTTGACCCAAGCACGATCTAAGAGACCACATTTGGATTTACAGTGATTCAAAGGACGCCAGACCTCCATAAATGGTTGTGGTTTATTTTTGCTGCAGGTTAAGAGTCGGGCACATTTTAGGAGATCTGCTGACTTTGCTTCATTCAGCTGTAGAAAATGCTGGTGTTTTACTGCTGGGAGGCTGCTTTTTAATCAGGGCTTGAGAAAAGTGCCCTGGGGGATGCTGGAACCATCCACGGTTCAATGTTGTGGAGACGCTGCCTAATACATTTACAGTCAAAGCAAATGATAAATTCAGTGTCCTGCACTATCTACAGCATTACTGTATTGCGCATGAACACATCTTTCTTTATCTTAGATAATGGGCATGTGGGGTGGAGAAACCACTAGAATTTAAGAAACCAATTTGGAAAGTTACGTTTAATTTTGCTTGGATGTTATTCAAAGAAAAAAAAACTTCCGCCTGCCAGTTACATGGGTGCGGTAAATTGTGTTTCATGTCTGCTTACCTACCTTTAGGCAAATCAAGGAGGAGAACTGCTGGGCAACCATGACATCACCTAATTAATATTCATGAGCTAAATGTATAAGATTTACAATGTGTCTAGATCATTTTCATACATGCACATGTGAGCATGTCAGATTACGTTCCATCATAAAGCATTCTGATTATCCTTGAATCCTTATTTTCCTTGTCGTAAAATATATTATTATAGAAAGACAAGTTCCAGAGCCCATAAAGAAGTAATAATTAGCTCTCAAGGTATCCGCACACCCAGTGCCAAACATTATATTTCCCTCAGCTCCCATAAATGTTGTTTTTGTTTCTTACCTTTCCTTTGGTGACAACAAAAACAGCGAGAAGGAATAATTCAACTGACGGGTCGGTTGGTTATTTCTGTCTCGTGAGATGGAACTCGAGATAAAAAGTGATACTTGGAAATGCCGTATAACTGAAACTGCAGAGTCCTTGTGTTTCATCTTCTGGCACGCTTTCTTTTTTTCCCTTATTCATCTTCTCAGGTTCAGTCTATTTCAGGAGGGATTACCATAAGAACGTGCATCGCGTGAGACTGGCTGTCATTGTAATTGATTCGCTGACGCGATTGCTGGGCGGAGCTATTTGCATATAATCACTTTAACTGATATGATAATGAATGCGGTGGGCCTGATGCAAGCAAAAAGTGCCTCAGGAGACGGATGGCTATTTGAATTGTACTCAATAAGCAATATATTATCCCGGGAAGAGAGAGAGAGAGAGAGAGAGAGAGAGAGAGAGAGAGAGAGAGAGAGAGAGAGAGAGAGAGAGAGAGAGAGAGAGAGAGAGAGAGAGAGCCACACCTGGATGGATTTAACGAGGTCCAGCTCGGTTATGTAAGCAGCCCTCTCCGTGTTTGTACACGTTTTCTCGTAACCTTAATTGCTTGGCCTTGTTCTCTCGGATCTCTCTTGAGCGAGTTGTGTCTCTTGTCCTTGCGACCATCTGGAGTTTGTTTTTTATTTATAGGCCAGGTAAACGCTCTCACAAGCGGTGCTGCGCTGAGGTAGGCAGGGAAGGGCTGTTGTTTCTTCATTTAGAGAGAATTTCAGAAAGCTTAAAATGTTTGTTTAAGCACTCGTGCATGAAGACTAGTGCTAATGAAGGTGCTTACTCATAAATCAGAGATAATTAGGCACAGTTTGTAAGTCTTTGGTCTCACTTTTTTCTCACAGAACCCTAAATGGCTGGCCTGCTTTAAAGCACACCTAAAAACTTACAACTTGGTAAAGGTTATAATACATCAACAGTTCTTAATTTCAGATTTTCTTGTGTTCATTATTATGACCTATGTTGGTATCACATTTTAGCTTTATTTAATCAGCCTCATGTTGTCCAGAGCCATATTTTTCTATGCAGAGACTAAATCTCCATTCTGTCCTGGTACTAAAAGAAAATAATATACCACAGAATACAGTAGGAGGGATGTCAGGATGTGTTTGAGATATCGTGTAGTCTTCTAGATCTCTGAAAAATGTTTTACTAAGTTTATTCCTGAAGTGACCTCAAGTTAGCTTCAATTTCGGCTATAAAGGCCATCACATACAAAACGGAGAGCTTTAAAAAACTCAATGAGGTCCAAGTATTAAATAACTTCTGTCACAGTATATAATTTTGTAATGTTAATTATAAAGTTAATCATAAAGAATAATTCAAGTTATTAATTAAGTGTTTGCAAGATCATCTAGTGTTTTTAACCCTGTAATAATCCTGCAGCTTAATCTTAAATGATGCAGATTTGCAAAGTTGGGAACATTAACTTAAACAGGCATAATGTTTGTAATGTTGTTGAATGGTTGCTCCTGCTGTTTGTGTAATTGCCTTTCTCGCCTCCACTTTCCATCAATCTAGCTTTCAGTAGTCAGTAAGTGTATTCTCTCGGTGCCCTCATTCTCCAAAACAACACAGACATGCTGCTATCATATGAGCAGAGACGAGAGCACAAGCACCTGCAATTAACCTGAGGACTCGAGAAAGCGAGAGAGGGAGAGCGAGACGGCATAAACAGGGTGAGAGAAAGTGGAAAGAAAAAATTTGGATAATAGGAAGAAAAGTTTTAGCACTTTCTGCTAGTAATGAGATCAGTTGATTTATTTAGATGTTATTTAGATTTATTCATATATATATATATATATATATATATATATATATATATATATATATATATATATATATATTATTATATTATATTAAAGTTATTGTATAAATATCTGACCGAACAGCTAATATTTTTACTTTGACCTTCTTAAGGTTGACAGTCAACAGTAAACTTTTCTGAGGATTAATCTCCTCGTCTCACCCACCATTTGTTAAATACTTATACCAGCCCTATTTTGTATCCTATTCATGGAAAGTGCCAATAAAGAAGATAAGAAGTGTAACAGGGTTAAGAAGAGTGAGGGAGTGAGAAGGGGGATTAGAGAAAGTCTATAGATACGACACATGGAGAAACAGTGGATGACGAGCGGAGAAGACGCTGAGCTGCGAGACAAAAGAGAGGAGAGATAACACTGCAGCGAGCGAAGAGAGAGAGAGAGAGAGAGAAATCAAAGTCTGAAGGATTGGAAACTGAAAGTAAAGCTAAAAAAGTGAAATTTAAATATGAAGCACTAGAAAACATTAAAGTGAATATTTTTGCTATCTCTTTCAGCAGTGTGACAAACACGAGCCTTTATTTTAAGATAACGCTGTGATTGTATTGAGGGCTAAGACTTAGTAGAACTATGTGTTTTTTTTTAGTTTAAGTTTCTGCGTTTGTGCTGATACATCAGATTTTCTGTGTATAAATCGCAGTAAAAGAACGAAAGAAAGTCTGTTGAGATTCGTTTGATTTAGTTTTCGGCTGGAACTCCATGCCAAGCAGTCTGGCCCTATTTGAAAATCATTGAATTAACACTAACGTACGTTAAATAAAAAGTTTATCTTTGAAAACTTTTGTTGACCATAGCTTTAAGTCTCGAAACTCGCATCCACACAAGCCGCGTGGTGTTTTATGTACAGCAGGGCTTTCAGTCAAACACTCCGACTGCCACTACAAATGACTGCTGGGACTCGTCCAGCGGGAGCTGTCTAAAGTGATCTGCTCACGCTGAAACGCCACTAACACGGACTCACGTGAACTCGAGCGTGGAATTGTAATAATGCCACGCGTCTAGCTCCGGTCCGACAGCAGCGGGACGTTCACACGGCATAATGAGAAACATGGTCACGGACGTATGCGCCCGTGTTTACACTCTCCCGCGCAAATACAGACACGGTGAATGGGGCTCGAGCAGCAGCAGACAGAGATTTATGAGTTGCATATATCCGTTGCAATGCTTGCTTGTAATGAAATGTAAGTTTACAGAGGAAACGGGTGCCTTTAGACCCCTTGCAGAAGTCTCGTGTCCATAATATGGATACTTTATATTTACAGATGTTACTGATGTGCTACTGAATCCTACTATTACCGGGGTCAGACATTACCAGTAGAGAAAAAATGCCTTTTGGTCTTGCGTAAAATAGATTGCTCGGTCAGTCATGTCTAGTTCTCTTATGTATCTGGATGGATGTTGAACTGATCTGGCAAGGCTTTTCTTACACTAGTTTGGGTCATCATGTTCATCCATGCACATGCCCGGCCCGCCATGGCTTATGTACTCCCAGGTCTGTTAAACCCAGTCCAGCGCTCTGTTTCTCTCAGTGGCCTCTGTCCTTAATCCAGGGTCAGTTTCTCTGCGTCCAGCTCTCACTAGAGCTTCTGTCAGGGTCTCTTTGGGACTGAAGTCTGCAGTGTGACCAAAGGACACGTGACACTACTGGCTGATGTGATGTGCTGTCAACGTGATTTTTGCCAAATCAACCCCCCTGAGATAAGTCAAGTGAAGTTTGACTTTTGAAGTAAATAAATTATGTGACCCTGTCTTGTGAAATCCTTATCATCTAATTATGAGATTAGGAGCATCAAAGTTTGATTTCAATCGTTCATTTCACTATGATTTCAATCTTTGACATGGTCTTACTCGGTTAGTATTAAAGATATCAGGGTTATGTTTTCACAGATTTTTTTGCATTATATAGGGTGGTTTTATGTAGAACACAGTAAATCATAAAAAAAATGACTTTTATTGGGTTTTCACAGACAGGGACACATTTATTTTATAACAGTAAATACTGTAATGTATTTAATTCAAAAGCAAAACTTTGTACTTCAAGAAAGAGAAGTAGAATGATTATTTTAATTATATTATCTTGAATTAAGTTTTTCTTTTTTCCACTGTACATTTTTGTAAGCATAAACCTCACTAAATTTAATTTGCTTAAATTTATGCCTAAAACAAGATAAAATACCAGTGGGGAAGAAACGTAATCTAATAATTAAGATACATTTTCTGAAATAATTTGTGAAATCTTATTTTATTTTTGAAGCAAAATGATCTTAAGGATATTTTGGTGGGGAAAAATCATCAAAAATATCTATTAAAAATGTTTTTTCCAGTGTAAGCTCTGACATCCGGTAACTGTAATTGTATTAGCCTGAGATCAACAGAAACCGATATGGGAGCACATTACTCATTACATTACTGCCTTCAGCTGCCTGCCGCCCAGCCTGCTTTTGATTTTAGAGGTGTTAAAGTGGCCGCATTATCTCTTGTGACGATTAGAGTGTGTGATAACTGGGATTTATTGGCCCAATACGGATAACAATTCATTACAAGGGAAGGACTGTTGTAATCCTGTTTCCACAGGCCATAATTGGGTCTAAACACCCCTAGCTCACCCACCATTGACACTGCCACCACCCAACCCAGCATCCACCAGCGCTCCACCTACATTGAAAAGTGCATTCAAGAAGCTAAAGATAATCCTTGCGCATTGCATGTTTGTGCGACTGAGACCTTTGTGAGTATACACACACACGCTCTTCTTGAGTCTCGAGGCTTAAAACGGGCTCACCGGTTTAAAGACTTTCCTTTAATGTTGCCGCCTGCCTGCTGCTGTTCTCCGCCTCGCACGCGCCTCGTTCACGCTCGCTGCCTTTTACTTTTCTCCTGTCTTTCTCTGTGCATCAACCCACACTCAATCTCTCCACCACCATCTGGGTATTCAGAAAAGAACAGCACTTAACAGAAGCAAGCACGGGCTGTTATATGATTACATGCAGCGGAGGAACAAGCCAGTCATTATTCACAAAAAAAGCACACGGTTTCTATAACCTACAGACGGTGGAAGGTAATATCCTGTTCCCGTCCTGTCAACCCACCTTGTCTGCGGTGAGCCAGTGATATCACAGCTGACAGCTAAACAAAAGATCCGTATTTAACATCCAAAATTAAGTGCTTTGACAGCAAGACAAAGAAGCTTTGTGTAATACGTCACATCTGTTTATTGTTTGCTATTTAATGCTTTTGGTTTGCTTTGATTTGATGTTGCACTATTTTTCTAATTATTGATTTTCATGAACATTAACTCTCGTGTGGGTCAACTAAAAACAGACACAAAGACATCTCAATGTACCAGAAACGTAATGTCGCGAGATAAAAACTCTGAATAACGCAAGATTTGACAACGTAGAGTGTTTAATAGATGTGCGTGCAAGATTTTATTATACTCATTTCGGATGCTTTGTGAATTCTGTCACACAATATAACATGTAGTCTTGAGTTTTAACATCTTGGGTTGGTTTTGAAATGGCCGCTATGCAAACCAGGACTAAATGTATAATTTCCCTGGACCAAAAAAACATTTATTTTCCCTCTTACAGTGTGAACGCCCTATCCAAAGCCCTATCGTAAAAAGCTAGAAATGTGTCAAAAGCAGGAAAAATCCTCCCGCTAAGAGCTACACCAAAGACAAAATTCTAGGGCATAAAGCAGGGCGTAGGAGAGAAGAAACATTATGCTTGAGGGATTGTGGGAAATAATCTAAGATATTAAGCACCGCTCGTCTCTTATATCTGTGCTCTTCAATGACCCTTTTACCATATCCACGTGAAAGAGCTATTGTCATTCTAGGATACAATCATGCTTACGCAGATGGGGTTCAAATTAAAAAGCTTCATCTCGTGCCTCTGGGAGAACTGAAGACATCACAGGCCTGTATATGTTAGAGATGTTTGTGGTGTGCCAAGTTAACTGCAGCTTCCTTTAAAGGTTCTTGAGTCATTTGAAATGTTGACCTGAATGATTGTAAGCCTATTAAAGTAATGTGTACCCCATCACACTGTAATATACCTGTTTTTGTATTCCTCTTTTCATATAAATAGAAAGTCCTTTTCTCAAATGTAACACTGGAAAAAATAACTTGGTATTTGGTATTTTGAATGGTTTATGTACAAAATCATTAAACATCAAATGTTTAGTTATTGTATTTTTCTGTTCTGTTTTTATGGTTATGGTTATATTATCTGTCTGTCTTTTGAAGCGCCATTTGGTGCGGGTACAGACATTAAAGCCTTTAAGTGGCTTTACCATTTTTTTCATACAGTAGCTTAAAACTACTTTATTAAAACTACTAAATTGTGGTTGTTAAAAAGTAGTTTTCCCAACCCTGTCTGTCTGTAAATGTGATAAAATGTAGTTTGGATTATCTCCCTCACATGTCATCCGCTCTATTCTGATCATGTTTGTGCTTGACTGTCATGTGAAGTGAAGCAGCAGCAAATGTTCTGTCTCTGTGGGTATTTCTTAAAAAAAAAAACATTGCATCGATGAAGCCAAGCTGCCATTCTTGATGTGCCAAATATCTCTCAGCATCCATTTTTAGTGAGATGAATAGCGAGGACGATAAAGGAAAAGAGAGTTTATTTCTGCTCAATTTCTGCACGCATGTTGAGATAAACTCAGAAATACTCTCCAGATTTTGGCTCGTAATTTGGACGGAAAAGGAAGCCAGTTGGGTTATTATTAAAAGACTTGGGTTTCACAATAGCAGTTCAAGACTCAAAATTCCCTAATGGTTTTGTGTCAGTGTAAGTGATTTTCCATGTGTTTGGTTTTCTTTGGAGGACAGATTTGCAGTCAGGTACATATGAGGGTCTTAGACACATGACAACACCCTTTTCTGGTATGTGCAAGAAGCGTTCTGCTAAACCACAATGATGGAAAGAAAATCTCGGTGCTTTTAGATTATGTTGGAGTTTAACGTCAGAATGAAAGAAATGTGGAAATGTTTTTTCCATTATTGTGAAAACCACAGAGATTTGAAATCCTGTAGAAATGGGATAACCTTTCTCAGCATGTGTTGCTTTTTTATTTGTAGGCAACTCAACATTACAGATTTTAAAACAAAATTTTTGTGAACAGTTTTGTCATGTTGTATTGGGTTCGTTTAGCATTAGCCTGTGTATAATTACAGTTACACACGCTCTCAAGTGTTTGTGTCCAGCGTTGACCGTTCCAATATAATGTATAGCAGCCCATAGAAACAGCTGCTAATGAGGCATCTATGTGTATATATATCTATATCTATATCCAGTAAGAATATCTAATTGCCCACAAAAATTCTATTAAGCACTCAGGGTGCAGTTACTTATGCTAATGTTAGTGTATTATAGGTGCTATAGGGATGAATAACAGCACACTGATTCCTGGGATTTCAGTGACCCAATTATTTCCTTGCGCTGTGGGCGCAGAAGTAACTCAATATCATATGCTCAAGCAAACCAGGAGAGGAAAAAATCTATAAATCACATTCCAGTACATTTTGCATATACCCACACTTTTCTAATGGAATATGTATGAGAGTTGAGCTCCATTGGAAAATGAAACCTGCATCTAATCGTCTGCCCAAGTTATTTCCTGCTTCAATATTAGCCAGCTTCTTATCTTGTCCGAACCCTGCCGTGAAGGATATGGCCTGCCCTCGCTCTCCATTCCTCCCTCTCTTCTTCTCCTCTTCCTCTTTTTCTACCTCACTCTCTCTCTGTTTTTCCATCCACCTTGATCTCTGCACTTCTGTCTGTCTTATCCATCTCATTCTTTACTCCTCTCATCCATCTGGCGTTTTACCATCGTCTATAGCAGATCTAGGGAGGATAGAGAAGCCTTGAGCTCCCAGAAACCTCCTGCAAGGAGCAATCTGCGCATCTACCCTCGTATCTCTCCATTTTTTGCAGTCTGCCTTTTTTTACAGGTTTAAAAAAAGTGCTATGCTTGCATTTGTGTGTTATGTGAAACAAGCTACACTAAACCAAATGAAACTGTATTGATTGTTTTTAAAGCTTGCGCATGGGAAACAAAATGGCGTCAGGGTAAAGTGGTTTGGAGCGGAGGAGGTGACGTTCTGTGGATTTATCTGCCTTTCATAATGATAAGTGAAGGTGCTAGCGTATGGTTTTGCTGACAGCAGTAGATTACATATGGACTGAATGACATTGTGGATTTTACTCAGGAGTTCTTTCTGGGAGACTGCGTATCATTGTATAAGCTATTGTTTATTTTCTCATGAACCATACCTGCAACTGAAACCAAACCACCAGATCATCATTTCCATATACTGCAGACAGGGTCCAAAAATAATTTAACATGAGAAAATCGAGTTTTTGTGCTCTTCTAGCAATAAATAATGTTGAAATGTTGTTATTGTTAATAATATAATGTTATTGTAATGTTTCTTTTTAAAATATTCTTTGAATTTGTACGTATTTTATGAGTTGAATTATTCATGCGAATTTGTGCTATGTAACTCATACAATAACATACAATTTTTACGACAGCTCATTATAAATCATTATTATAAGCTTAACAATGTGATTGGTGTAAAGTATAGACACAATTTTCAACACTGTGCTTTCATGTATTTGCTTAATAACAGTTTTTTTTAACCAAAAAAGTATTTAAGGTTGCGTGTATACTGTAAGTTCTCAGAATCAAACCATTATAGACAATAAAACCTTTGAGTCGTGTAAAACTGGCCTTCATGTACCATTTTAAAGCAAACCATCTCTAGCATTTTAAACAATAGGCTGTTTTGTGTTCCTTTAACTTTGATCTCATTCTTTCAGTTATGATGGAGAGGTTACTGTTGGTGTCCCAAGCTTTGTGTTGCAGTGTTTTGCCATTGGACACCTAACACAGGGAC
The DNA here is from genome assembly GCA_019155185.1 of Beaufortia kweichowensis. NCBI lineage: Eukaryota > Metazoa > Chordata > Actinopteri > Cypriniformes > Gastromyzontidae > Beaufortia > Beaufortia kweichowensis. The sequence continues at coordinate 13,555,331 of CM032800.1, forward strand.
CTGCTTCCATAGAGAGCTACACGTAGCCTGCCATACCCAGACTTTCCTAATTAATTCCCATGGGACATCCATGATCTCCAGGAGTAGCGCTGAACAGTATCGTGCAAGACTAGGAGAGACAGAGAGATGGATTTAGGCTTTCCTCTGCAGCATGTAATCACTTTACTGCTGCGTTTAGGTCACATGAAGGTCCGCAGCTGGATCTGTACGTGGACTATTAGGATGCAGGTGAGATTCAGTAGCAGTTTGATCTTCTGGCAGGGTCTGGATCACATCTCTAGATGGAGGTGTAGATCAAAAAGACCCACAAATAATTCACTGCAATTACAATGTACAGAAATACGAGTCAATGTAAGTTTTAACAAAAACACCACCTGCAGACCTCTGCTAGGCAAGAGCAAGAGCCTGAGAAATGACTGAGACATTTGGGAAAGATTTGGGAATTTCTTTTCTAGCCACGTCTGAGCGAGATTTCAACCGGTGTCTTTATTCCTATTTATTATGGAACGTAAAAAACAACAGATAAGATGAGTGATGTGGTACTGCATGTTTCCTATGGCCTTCTTTGTTTTTAAAGTCAATATGAAATGACATTTACAACCTATTTGACTTCTTTAATGTGACTGAAGCAGAATAGTTAACAAATTATTGTGAATAGTGGGTTTATCAGTGTTTTTTTGTTAACTCTTGAGGTCATTCTTAAAACATCACCTACAACCATTGGTTGAAACTTAAGCAGTCTGGTGATACAGTACAAGCTGAAAACGTCTTTTCAGATGTGATTGTGGTACAAAATAATCTGTTTTAGTCTTGTTTTCCCCTTTGAATATCTAAATAGTTTTTAAATTAAATTAAATTTTTCGTACCCAGCTGAATTTATTTACAAAGTTTTCTTAGATTTTCTTTTTTTTTTTGATAACATGCTTTTGATTAATGACCAAGTCGATGAATTCGTATTAAGGAATATTTAATCATTTCTGCTTCTTTTAAAGCACCTATTTCAGCGACGCTGTTTTTTCCGATTGTTTTTACTGTCTCTTAACATTTTCAGAGCTGATTAATGATTCAGTCGAGATTTCTAAAACTTAATTTAGTAAGGTCAAATAAACAACGTCACAGGTTCTTTTGTAGCATGTCCTATATTTCACGAGTTGCCGTCTGAGCCCGTCTGTCTGCTCTCCAGGCCGGGCTCAAGGCTGAGAGCGTGCGGCCTGTCAGGATGATGAGTGTGTCTAATTGAGACAGAGCACTCCTGGCCGAGCCCAGGGATTGACAGTTAATCACGGACACGTTAAACTCTTCAGCACATAAAAAAACACCTCCTCCTGCGCCGGCCTGTCTCCTGCTCACCCCCGCACCGCGTGCTCTGCTGCCCACCGCTATCTCTGAGAGATTTATGTCATCTTTACGACAGCTTGGTTTGGCATCTATCCATCAGGGTATAAAGGCCTCTCCGGTGGTGTTTTGGTTACCAACCCGCTCACTTAAGCCATGTCAGTGCCAGGAAGAGACGTACCATCTTAATAGTTTGTTGTGTACTTCGTGCACACCCACTTCAGTCCTTTGATTTCTTTAAACACTTTAAAATATATTGTGTAACTTTAATTCTTACGCTGAAATGCTTTTCTAAATCCAGCGGAAGGATTATTGTTGTGGGTGGATGATGAATGTGTGGATGAAGATGTCTGGTTTTAATTGCTGGCAGACACAGTAATGTAACACCATGTTTACAGTCAGTGTTTTATTGCTTGAGGTCATCAGGTTGATGTATTGTAGGTCACTGGTGGGCGTTTCTTTTACACTGGATGATCTAATGCTATTGCTGGACACAAATTACACATGGAGCCATTATACACAGTAGGCAAAGATTTAGTTGCTGATGCTAAGAATTAACATTTGGAGGGGAAAACCTTGTAGGCATTTTGCAGTAGTGTTGTATGAACAAACTAGAAATGCAAAGGTTATGGGTTCAATCCGAGGGAACACACACTGATGTATGACCCTTCAATGATGTCGCTTTGTGTAATGTAAATTACTATTGCATGACTTTTTTATGTCATACAGTATTTATTTTTTATTATTCTTGCTAAAAAAACATAATCCATTCTAAGCTGGTTTGCTGGTCTCAGTTGGCTTATGATGGTCTTAGCTGGTCTCTCAGCCCAACGAGCTGAAAAGTCCCCAAACCCCTTTCGAACCAGCCAGAAGGCAAGCCTGAGCAGGCTGAGTGATCGGCAGACCATTTTAAAACTGTTTTTTCAACAAGGATAAGCACTTTGTGTGTGCAAGGTCATATAAAACATTGAAATTCCTCATAGTAACATCAGCTTTTCATCTCAAACTAGTTTCATGTGGACAATACCATGCAAATGTATAAAGGTATTCACCACACCGATAGCCCAGATGTCAGTATTGGGTGGTTTGAATACCCAATCTTTTTCAAACGTTTTTATGTTGTGATTTTTCATGGTCTGGTAAAGTGCTGTTTTCAGAATTGTCACTTTCATAACAGTCCATAAATGGGCACATGAAAATTGAAATAAAATATCATGTTCTTTGCGGAGGACCCATTTTTTTGGGTATTATTGCTTCTGGATGTGCATTTTAATTCACAGAAATCTTTTTAAAACTATGTGTTAAAACTTTTTTTGTCACATCCACATGTATGTTTCCATTTTTTAAATGGATAACTCATGCAGAGATATTTTGTTGATGTCTGAACTTTGATGTCAGGGCTTTACTTTGACAATCGATACTTTGTTTCTCATCTTATTTGCATAATGTTAAACTTTCCTCAGCTTTTTTGAGTTGTTGGATGTACCAGCAGCATCATCATCAGCAGTCTTTGTCAAATAAAATCACCAACTCATTTCTTTAGTTAATGGTTTTATCAGTATAAAGTCCCCAAAACTATTTAAATAATGTGTGCCTGTCATCTTTTCTCCATCTTTTGGACACAGAAAAGGAAACAGGAGCTCTGGTCAGGGTGCTTTTTTGTTGAATACCTTATTACGCTGATTTATCACAATTGATTTGAATTCCGCCAATAGTTGCCTCAAGCTACATAATTAAAAGACTGCATTGCTGAGCTTCAGCACTCCCTCAAGACTGCAGATAACTTGTAAATTTGTATTTTGTTCTTTAATAAATAATGCCTAGTGAGCATTCGGGGGTCTGAAAGGGCAAAAGGAATGACCACTGGGAATGAACCATGGCTTAGTTAGATATTGTTTAGCTGGGTGAAAGATGTCCCCTGACTTCAGGACCTGCAGATTATATTTAGCAGCTGGAGCGTCAGCGGTGCCGTTAAAGCCGGCCCAGATTTCCACCATCCTTTTGGTTCTCTACCTCAAGGGCTCTTTGAAAGGTGCGCTGGGAGATCACTGTTGGACCACTGGTGTTAGAAAGGACTGTAAGCAAAAAAAGTTTGACTCACTTCTGTTTGTTTCTCTCGGGTCCCAATGAGTCGCTGCCCCAAATAGTGCAAATTAAACTGGGAAGTTTGCAAACAGAAACAAAACTGTGTTGCTCCTCATATATCTCCCTCGCCTAGTCAGGACAGTGCTTTTATTGAAAGTGCTACACCAGCAACATTCATTCAGAAATAACAGTTATGCCATTTTTGCTCACTTTCTATTACTTTTTCTTGCGATTACAATAAATAACTTGAATAAAAGTATTAGAAAATGGTCTATTAATTTTTGCTTCTAAATCCATATGATAACTTGTGTGAGAAACAGTTAGTTCATGTTAATTTATGAACTAATAATTCAATTCAGTCAGATCTGGTAAATAATTTGCTTAATCCAGTTTGTGAAACCAGAGTAAGTCGTAGAAATCTCAATTAAATTCAATTTCTCTCATACACAGAACATAAATACGTAAAACATTGGAAACTTAATAGAAATATGAACCTGTACACAAATCAAAAGTAATTGAGTCATGAGGAAATCATGAAATTTGAGGAAATCATGATAGTTTTCATTTTTTGGCAAACTCAAAGCACATTATTGTGTTTCTCGGTTTGCATTATGTTTCTCTCGGCTCTCTGCCAGATCCATCAGATGAGGACTTGATAAATGAGGTCTTCTGGTAATTGAATACAGTGGCTGGATAGATACAAAAAACACTTCAGCACCTCAGAAGGGAGTCGACTTTTCAGCAGTTCTATTCACAGACTGACTACAGTACTTTTCTAAAGCTTCATACTATTTCAAAGACATGTTTTACTGCAACGCTTTTGGCAACTGTTAGTATGGAGGCATGGACCCCTGATCCGGGCTTATCTCCTCTCGGCTCCATAGGGCACTGGTAAACTCGGCTCAGCTACGTTTCCCCTGTCATTTATTCCTTATCGAGGTTGTTATTTTGTTTTGCTCTTTTTTTTGCTCTTGCTGTTTAGCCTCTCTCCCAAGGCACAAGATAATATGAACTCAGGTTTCTCTTTCTTTCACATTTTTTTGGCTCACCTGAAGGTGTGTATGTGTTTTGTCCCCCGAGAGACTGAGGTAATTGTGGCCCGGCCCTCTTATTCCCGATTTAAACAGCTGGATCTCCGCCAGTGGCTCAACCTGTAAAGCTGCCTGTTGTTTGGTTAAGAAGGTTTTGTTTGTGCCGATAGGAACCGAGGGGCTGAACTGGGAACACAGATATTAGTTAGTTCCCTTCGAGGAGGTACTTTTTAAGTTCTCAAGCAAGAAATGTATTTTTAATACGCCTCTGTTGATAGATTAATATGGGCAAACACATTTTATTAAGATATAACAAGACTTAGACAAATAGCAGTATGAAATAATTTTTATTCAAAGATGTTCTTGTCATTTACATAACAGATGATGTACAGTCAAGTTTTTGCAACAAAAAAAACGTTATTTGAGTTAAAATTACTCTATTATGTAAAAAAATACGTAGGTTATCTGTTGCCTGGAACATTAGTAATACAATGTTTTACAATAATTGTGTGATAAAGAATAACATTAGGATAAGCAAGTGAAATATATGTATTACCAGACAAACCTATTATTGGCTGTATAGGGTTTAAGTGAGAGAGAGAGAGAGAGAGAGAGAGAGAGAGAGAGAGAGAGATCAAATGATGAGGAATTGTGAGTAGAGATTAAGTCACACTTGTCACACCCAGGACACTTGTCATGGGATGCTGGACTGACTTTCATGGTAGAGATAGAAAATTGATTTTTGCTACTAAGATTGTTTCACATCGTTAATCGCGACTCTCAGGTCTTTTTTTATTACTTCACATGCTTTTACACACTCGAGACAGTTCTAATGCGAAACACATACACTGCTTTTAAAGCGATGCCATGGATACCCCTGACGGCTTTTGGTTTTGTGTGTTACGGGCTATAAATTTCTTGAAAAAATAGCATTAGGTCACACATCTATGAGAGCGAGGAATTGGGATTTTGTTGTGAAAACAAGTTTGTTACAAATTGTGCAGTAAAAATGGTCTTAGACCACATGGAATTTTATTGGCAGTGATTAATGAATTTTATATTCCATTTATTGGGGTCATTTCAAGATATGATTTTCTCATATTGTCACGCTCAGCGTACCAGTGCATTAAGAGAACCTGTGGTAATTGCATTTCGATACAAAAACGCAGCCTATTAATGAAAGCTAATTAAATGTTTTCTCATTTAACTAATGAAACATTTAATATGATGATAGAAAGGCATAGTTTAATGAAGTTTATGATGGAACAAATTAGTTGGGTTACTTTCATTGTAATCACAAATAGATTTTGATGCACGAGATGTCAAAACAGTTTGCGGTGTCTTAATTGTGTTTTGCATGCATTTTAGTTTTAGTTGAATGTAGTGTAATGTGCATCATTTTACCTTCACTGTCTAGTACATATAATGCCCAAAACATATGCTGCAATTTTCATTTCGAACACTCTTGAGTTGTGCTTTATTAGTTGTACTATATAATATTACAGAGTGTAACTGTGTGTAACCGTCACCACCATGATTAATGTCTTAAAAATATTTGAAGACCTGTTTGAAGTGACGAAGGAATGTCACATTATACAACAGGTTTTGAAATATTAATTTGTGATTAAATATTAATTTGTGTGTGTTCATTTCAGCAAACACTCTTGCACAGTAATTGTGTCTTTAGGGGGAAAGACACCCGTCACTGTTTGCTACATGGAAATGACACAAGATGTTGTCATCAGTGAGTTTATTTTGGGATAGAAGTCTTATAACGTGGATTGAATATAAATGTTGTTTCAAGGATGAGATTTGTAAAGTGATGTGATTCTTGTTTTGACATTTTTTGTGATTTATAGTTTTCTAATAAAATCATCCTGTGTAATGCAAAGAACATTCTGTGAAAATATGACATGATATATTTTATATTGACTGTGTAAAACCATCAATCATTGAAATAAATGTTGAAGAAATTCACTTTAATAAAACAATTATACATAGTGTCAATAAAATTATTTATTTCAGTTTTAAAAAATGAAAATTTGAGTATCTGTATCTTGAAACTGCAAAAAACACACATTGCCTATTTTGGTTATTTTATGGCTATGACAATTTTAATACTTTTTTAGACTTCAGCCTGGATTTCATTGGCGGGGGTCACTTATTTTAGCACAGAAAAAAGTGAAAACTGTTTAATTGCCTGTTTTTCCTCCATTTGCAGAACTGTGTCATTACTAATACAAACACATCTGCATGATGTAACCACTAATGTCACTGTGGCCATGTAACATTTTTTCCCACATGATTGTATGTGTCTGATCATCCTCTCCTGTTGTGTAAGTAATGTAATGTAATTGTTAATGTAGTTTTTCTTCTTGCATATCTTACTTCTTGGTTTCATAGGTCCTGTGAGACAAATTGAGACATGGCTTTATAACTTGACCCCTGCCCTACAAAAAGCATTCTCATTTTTATGTATGCGTGTGAAAAGTGCCTAAATTCAGAGCTGACCTTTTATGAAAGGTTAGGAAAGATGGCATGAAATGAGCATGAGGGCTGTGAGGACAGAAGAGACCTTAAACACTTTTAGGCGAGATGCAATGAAAGACTGCTTTTAAAATTGGAGTGGAAAGAGAACCTATTGATTGGACTGTATTCAGCACAGCACTGCTCTCACCTCTTTTTTATTCTCATACACACCATTGAAACCTCCTGCTGTTGGGGGCGAACAAAGCTCTGTTGATAGGGTCAAACGGAGGAAAAAAACTCTTAAAAGTTCTAAGAAACGGGATGGAAAAAGTGGAAGGTGCCGTTTCACTTGTCTATATTTTCTGCATCCAATCATCTTCTTGATTCATCACTTTAACCCCAATTCATTTGACCATTTCATACCTAGACTTTCAAGTCCATGACAACTTTTTCTGTGATCTTTTTTCCCCTTGCTTATACACATCAGCTCTGTCCTTGGTCTTAACTCTCTCTCTCTCTCTCTCTCTCTCTCTCGTCCGCGATAGCATCTCTGTGAGCCGGCGACTGGCTGTTTTCTGGCTGAATGACGATAGGCTCGATCGCTCCAAATCTCGTTATGTATGTTCCCGTGCCCTTGGGAGGGTTAGCAGTGAATGGGCGGGACTTTATCAGATTTCACCAGCCTTGGAGGCATAATTCACCAAAGGTCACCTTATGTTTGATATTTCAGGTTGTGTGAACAGTATGTCTGCGCCGGTGAGTAACAGTGTGTCTGCGATGAGGTGAATAGTCAAAGGTTAACCGGAGATGGCTCTTTGTGTAAATATCAAAAAGGCAAGAGGGGACGTCTGACCTTATTGAACGGCTCAGCAGCAGGTTCTTGGACTACTTTCCCTTTAAGATTGTGCCATAAAATACACTAATACAACCTTTGTCTCGTACTTGGTACCTGAGAACTTTTCAGCCTTTGTATATTTGCTTGATTTGTTAAGTTGATGTCTTTTCGCTTGTTGTTTTAATGTCAACGCAATTCCCTTTGCAAACAGGCAAATAAACATTAGGTTAGATGTTGACGTCATTAATTATGGATAAAGAAGATAAGCATATTTTTATTTTACACAAAGCTCTCTTAAATGTTAAAATGACTGATGTGATGCAGAATGAATGTTAAGTTAGGGTCTTGCCAGGTAATGAAACACGGAGTTGTTTTCAAGGATATAATTGTGTATGGCTAGAAAACATAATGTTTTTATGAATGACCCAAATTACTGTGAACCATTGAAACGGCTTTACAAGAATATTTTATTGACTGCTTTTGAATTGCTTTGTTATACAGTTAACCTTCCAGAAACATTTTCTTTCCGAGAGATAAAACAGAATAGGCAAACTCAAGTTTTACATTGAACATTTCTCAGATCATTTCAGTCAAATTATCTTCCAGCTAGAATTAGTTTGCACACATATATTTCCTGTTTCACAGGTGACACCTCCGTGATAGTACCTGCATTTGACAGTAAACAGACGCTCGCAAGTTAAAGCGGAAAGAACTTGACAACTGTAATAAACCCAAAGTGTCGGATAAATGCATGATCGTGAGGTTCGTGAAACCTGTCTCTTTTCTGTCATTGCAGAATTTCTTTGAAGCAAAATGAATCTTTATTCTGTCAGATGGATGAATTTAAATGCATTTGCATTTTCTTGAGCTTGTGTATCTCCATGTTTGCAGACTTCTTTAGGTGTGCCAAGAATATAGTTTCTATAGTGGTGCCCGGTACACATTACGTGTGTTAGCAAATGACAAGTGTGATAACATTGCTTGTCTGTGGAAACAAATTTTTATATTTCATATAGCACAAAGTTTATTTTTGTAAACACCTTTTTTTACTTAATGAAAGCCACAAGTAATATTTTTCACCTTATCTTTCAAGAAAATGAAATATTGTATGATGAACACTGTAGTACTGTGGATGTAGTACTGGCTTTCTGAGGTTCAGGCTGATATTAGATTGTGATCTGAAACAAGAGAGAAAGAAAAGCAGAAATGGTGAAAAGCAGAATGTCAGCGCCAATATATAGAGCGCTGTGTCCTGCTCGCACCTGTGAGAGAGACAGGAACACAGGGGTTGTCGCTGTTCTCGGATGGTTTCTGGCTCCTTTGACTGAGATATGTGGTCAGCTCTACAGTTTGGGTTCAGATTCAATATGATATGATGAACCGTAGACTCTCGACTGTGAATTCAATCAGTGTCTCCTCAACAGTGTGCTGTCAAATGTCAGCATGGGGTTTTTTGTGTGTAGTAGGTGATTTTTTTCTTTGGATATGCTGGTTGTACTAAACGTCTGAATAGGTGAATGGTCTCTGGTCTCAGTCTGGTCTCTGTCTGTCTCAGTCAATGCAATACAGTACATTTGTCTTTAAATTCTATTCATGTTTCTGTTAGGGATGTACCGATATCCCATACAAAAAAAATTGAGATCTTTATAATATTTAAATATTTCTTCTAGACATAAATGAGATTAAATGGAGAGCAAATGGAAATCTCCAATATTTCTCTTCAGAAAAAGAGCCAGAAATCTCACAAATGTCTCCATACAGAAGTCCAGAAGACAGATTTCTCAACAATGTCTCAAAGTGAGCAAAGTCTGATATCAAAAGCATTTTTATTATATTTCAATATATATATATATATATAATTTATCATGTCATTTCAACAATTGTCTCATTTGATTCTTTTTTATTTCTCTCGTCTCAGACTAAGAGAAATAATAAAAAAACAAGTGAGACAATTGTTAAAACATCTGAGACTAATTTACATTCAGCAGATGCTTTTATCCAAAGCAACTTACAAATGAGAAAATATTTAACATTTTGTCAAAGCTTTGCTGAAACAACATATCAGTTGATATGCTAAAAAGCAAATAAAATCTACTGAGCTATGAAAAAGAGCAACATTCAAGCTAAAAAAATCTTTGGGAGGATGTTTACGTTTTTATTATATCTAGTACTAAGTACTGATTAAAGGAGAATACTAGACTATTCAAAACTAAATATCAGTATTGAGTGCTTTAACTGCTATTTAATCAAAGCAAAAACTATACCTTCATGGGCATTAGAAAAACAACAGTACCTTATGAACTATGTGATTAAATGCTTCCAGTGATTCTCCACAGATTCATTATGGACTAGACTGTGTGTTTCTATGTAGATAGAGCCGTCTTCCGCTCGTCTCTTTCCTTCCTCTTCTTATGATGTGCTCTTCAGACATCTCTGGAGTGCAATACAAGGAAGCCTTCAGAAATCTCATTAACCAAAACGCCTTGAGAGAACACACACATAAACACATTTAGATGAATCTTTTGTTCATTTCATTAACTGAATATGCTAAAAGAAGCTGAAACTCACAACTGAATCCATGCTGGTTTGTATTTTTATTGCCGTCATGAATGATTCTCAACTTGACTGTAAGGTCCTTTCTCTTTTCTTTATTATTCATAGCTTTTAACCTTCAGACGAGAAAAATGGGTTTGCACTTTTAATGAAAGTTCATCTTTACAATATGTCAGTCTCTCATATAAAAAATTCTTTTGATACCACGGCAACATGGAGTGTCTGGTCTTGTCTTGTGTTTTTCAAAATAAATAAACCCAGAGATCTTGGAATAGAGTAGCGATGATCTTATACACTGCGTTAGGTTGAGTTTTTAACAGCATTTTGGTTATTCATTTATCATTATATTATGCATAGCTTTTACAATCACATGAAGGTCTTATTACATAAATGAAGAGTTGTTCTTTAAGAGATAAAAAGCGGATTAAAAATAAAAAGTAAAAAAGAACTGCAAAACCCAAGACAAACGCTTTCCTTTAAACATTTGTAATAATTTTATTCTAAATTGTAATTGTTGATTAAAGACAATGTCCATGAACATCTCATGCTTCAGCAACACATGATTTGGTCAATTGATTTGAGTATGAAGGGTTTTGGGTTTTCCTGAATTAAAAGGTTACAAAACTACAGTGTATGTATATATGATTTTATTTTTAATTATTCATACAGCCTCGGGCTGATTAATAACAAGCATCTCTTGTGTACTCTTATGTGTGTGTGTGTACTGTATGTGTAAAAAAGACTGGGGCTAGTTGTCACATAGGGAAGCAGTCGCCAGGACAACAGGATATTTTAAGGCCACGCACACGCTCAGCGCACTGATTTGAAGAAAAACTCTGATGATCTGCTGTTTGGGCATGTTTTCAGAAAAGGTCAACATGTGTTCAGCGTGTGAACCGTATCTATTACCTGAGCAGTAACTGCAGCAATGTTCAATAGCTGTTTTTTAATAGCTCTATGGTATCTGCTTGTATAGACCATTTCACAAGATGTAAACAACACTGGTCCAGAAGCACTTCTTGTTACAGTATTTTTATATTTCACATCTTCACATTAAATCTTAAAGATGTTCGTTAAACATTTTGATTCCATTGTAAATGTTCTGTTGGTTGTATTTTGTTCTGACATCAGTGTAGTGTTAAAAACCAGGACAGGAAGTGCGTCTGGACCAGAGCTGTTTATATATTGTGAAACGGTCTATAGAAATTGTCCCTGGGAAATGCTCACTGGAGTATAAAATGTGACAACTTGCCCCATTGTTCCCTGTTTTGAATATTGCCTGTTTCTGTTCCAACGCTTCACCATTTTCCCTCTTTGTACAAAGCAATTTCACAATCGTCACACTCCGTAGAGACAGCACGCCTCGAGCCTAAAAAAAGAGAGTTAAAAGATGTTTCAGTGTTCTGTGTTGTCTCGCTCTCCATACGCTTGGCATTGAGAGAGTAATGCCAAAATTGTCATCTTTTGTGAATTTACTGAAGTGAGAGATATTCTACAGAAGGAGACAAATAGACAAACAAGAGCTTTTGAAAAGTAGGAACAGCAAAACTACACTGAAGTTTCAGAGGAGCCTGTAATACACAGATATGCTCCGTGGAGAGGCTTGGTTTCGCTGGATTTTTCTCTTTTCAAACTCTGTTATTCTCTCTGAGCTGGTGTACGTGTCTGTTTCTTTATAGAGACGTGCTCTAATATTCACTAAAGCCTTCCACAAATGATTTTACCCACACAAGGATCTGTTTTTATATTCAAGGAACATACTTCTGCATTCTGTCCTTCAGTTCTGTGGTTTATATCTTCAACTTATTGCTAATATTTCATGAGGAGAAACAGTAAAACGTCTCACAGATTTACAGGGACGTGGGTACTGTAAATAACAGATGTTTGGGTTTTGGTTGATATGTGATGGCAGTGACCTTCAGCTGAATCATCTTCCTCATCGTTTTGTCTTTCTCCTGCAGGCTCCTACATGATGGTCAACTCCTCCCAGCATGCAGCGGGGCAGAGGGCTCAGCTTCTGCTGCAGACATTAAGCGAAAATGACACGCACTGCGTTCAGTTCAGCTACTTCCTGTACAGCAGAGACGGCCACAGCCCCGGGGCACTGCGCGTTTACGTGCGGGTCAACGGTGGGCCGCTTGGCATCCCCGTATGGAACGTCTCTGGCTCGCGAGGACGACAATGGCACCAAGTGGAACTGGCAGTCAGCACATTCTGGCCAAATGAATACCAGGTGACATTATAAACGTTGTTATTTATCTGTTTTTATAAAACGGTTAGTTGCAGTGCTTGATTCTGATTGAAATGTTGCACTGAAAGTTGCATCGATACAAATTTTTAGGCTTTAATATTTGTAATGTGTGGTATATAAGCAATAAGTTACTCAAGACTTCATGTTGTGGCTAATAGCCCTCTTCAGCCGTGACTTATTCAGAATGCACAGCGGCCTCTTGTACCTTATTGCTTATGTAAATAGTGCTCCACATATAAATAATACAGTGTTTTAGACGTGATATCCTGAATATGCCATGATAATTTTATGGTTTGGGGCTTTATCATGATTGTAATAATATGCTTTCCTTAGGTACGTTGGAGTATGTCATGGAGCATTTTTCTTGCTTGCAAATATTTAGTTATTCTCCCTTAAATATTATTGTTGTTTTTTACCCTTTATTTATTCAGTATTTCTTTGACTTCAGCTTGCGCTAATACTGGTATAGCGATAGCTCTAGTATTATGTACTACAGTATAGTATATGTATTATGTTAAAAGGATACTTCACCCAAAAATAAAAATGTCCATCGTTTATTCCCCCTCATGTCATTCAAAACCTATATAACACTTTTTCTTCTGTGAAACACAAAAGAAGATATTTTAAGAAATGTCTCAGTGGTTTTGTCCATACAATTTCCTCCTCTGTCAATGGGGGGTCAGTGTTATTTGGCTACCAACGTTCTTTGTCATATCTTTTTTGTGTTCTGCAGAAAGAAAGACATACAGGTTTGACATGAATGACATGAATTTTCATTTTTACAATTATCATAAATATGATAATTGTGAAGTACCTTATTGTAGTATCTCATATAATCACTCCACCAACTATTGTTTTAAGGGTCCACCAGAATTTATTTAACAGCCAACAGTAAGCTAATTATTTGCTGTCGTGTTTGCCTTTTCGAATCAGCGCTGGTACGCCACACATGAACAATGTGACTGACAGTACTCGTAATCGCGGTGGCAGGCCTGATAAACTGATTTTCAGCTACATGCTCCTAAAGATGCATCGACACGTCAGATCTCTGCTGACAGCAACATGTCTGGATGTTTCTGTCCTCACAATGACTGTCACAAAAAAGTGATGGAGACTTATTAGTTATGCCTCTTGCTCGGTTTAATTAGCATTGATCTTTGTGTAAATGTAGGTTAGTGCTATAGGGCTCGGACGTGCCCACAATATGAACCGAGTCAATAGGGTTGACGCTGTTCTCCTTTCCTAGTAACCAAATTTACCAATCTACCAAATTACTGCTTACGAGATGTCTGTCTATGACAGCTTTTTCACACCCCTTACGCCGATCAATTGATGTCGGCGGTTAGTTTGCGGTTGGGCTTCGCTTTACACGTGCAAGCGGGCAAACGCGGGGGACTTCATCCATAAATTCAATTTCTCCTTTCTGCAAACTCTGCGCATCTGTCAGAAAGCAATTTAGTTGAGTAGTGTTCGCTTTATCGAGAATTGTCAATCTCTCCAACCTAATTAACTTTCACATGCTGGTGAAAAGATCTGGCCTTCATGTGTAAATAACAGTCATCCTGCCAGCCAATCAGAGGTGGAGGTGGAGGTCACATGAAAGTTTGTCACACTTATTCTGGTTTTTGTCAACATGAAAATACGATTGACCCCTATTTACTTTAATTGTGCATGATGAAGCAATTCACCTTATTTCTAAAATGTTATGTTAATTGATAACATAAATGGAACGTTCCTGTTATGTCTCTGTAAAAACAAACAAGCAAACTGTTGTTATACTAATACTAACCTATTTCGTCCTTATTATTAAAACTGCACCGCAGACGTCTTGAATGGCTGCCATAGTAGCATGTGCATCCAATGAGATGATGACGTTGCTATTTTTCACTTCAGGATTCATGGTAAATTGTGTCCTGGTCGATAATGAGGCGAGAGCTGTGCCACACTCCCAGTGGGTACAGCGTTTAGACCAGTGTGCTGACACTGAGCCAATAAGAAGAAACATATAAAACTCTATTCTAAGCAATTGTCACATTTTAAAACCATTCAGATGATCTCCTGTGGCAACAACAATTTGGCCCTCTTAGTAATTGCTCTTAATTTGATGTTTATGTTTACTGAAGCACCCTGTGATCTCTTTTGTCTTTGTCTGTAATGATACAGACACACTGGGGCTAAATATACACTTATTGCGTTCAAACAGTGATTCAGTACTTCAGTAAACTGCATTCGGCACTACAATTCACTCCTCACAGCAGACAGTTTTATTTTCAGATATTAGATATTTTATTTTAGTTTTTTTTTATAAAATTGCAGTAACATATTAATATTTTTTACATTATTTTCTAGCTTGTTTATTGTTATGAAAATTTGTCAATATTTCATCTCGAGTCTTTCCATCATTTATAGTTTGTCATGATTAGATTAAAATTCAACTATGAAATATTAAAGTGAATTGGGAAATAACATAAATGTTCCTCCTCCCGTGTAGTGTGAAGTGAATTTTATAGCTAGTTGTTACTGCATTACTTAATCCGTTAATGCATTACTTAATTTCCTTTTTCAAGTGGTAAAAATTGTTTTGTGAGTTTCTCTTGTATTCTGTACAGTATGTACTGAACAGAGTTTAGGAGAGTCAACATAGTCCTGGATGTATTTGTTTGTAATTTACTAAACTTTCAGTGTCTATTCTTTCTTTCTTTCTTTCTTTCTTTCTTTCTTTCTTTCCTGTCATTATTTGCTTACCATGTTGTTCCAAATATGCATGCTGTTGTTTCTTCCTTTGGAACTAAAACATTTTTACATGCATCCAGAAAAAAAGAATCAATAATAGAGAGTAAATATTGACTATTAAATGTTCATTTTGGTATTGTTCTCGCCAAAAGTGGTCTTTACAGGTCTGAGAAAAATAAAAAAGGTAAATTGAGCATTGTGCTCATCTCACACAGCATGAGTCTTTTTCTAGGAACACGTAGTCAGTCTGGTGAACTGATGTGCCGTGAGGATGTTCTAATCAGTTCCAGGAAAATAACCTTTGCTATCAGGCTCTAAAAGCAGCATCACATGCCTCCTAATGTGGTATGTGTCATTGATTTAACTTTCTCTCGTTTCTGCCAAAATCTGGTTTGTTGTGCCGTGAACTGCAACTGGCCTTCCAACTTTCAAAAGAGTTGGACTTCTAACAACTCTCTAGCTACAGTATAAACATCATTCAGCTTTCATGGCAGCCAAGCTTTCAATAGAGAGAAATAAGCAGGTACAAGAAAAAAACATAAATTAATATGAAATCGCAACGCTAAAAGCTTCACAGTGCCTTACCAGTGCGTACCTTGAATTTCAGCAAATAAGATCTCAATAGTTTCTAAGAAAGTGTCATTCAGAGCTGAACTCCAAGAGCAACATTTAATGTTCACTAGAGGCTTTTAGCACTGAAGGATCTGACTTACAATATCATTTAGTGTTTGTATTGATATCCTGGCTGGCAGTCATCTTTTTGAATGATAGTTTTAGCTAAAGAGCTCCGCTTAAATTAGGCGCTCGAGGGCTTTGATTTTACAGAGACAAGTATGCAACCGGTAAAACCCTGTTTTCTCTGAGCTGAAATCATTAACTGATTATTTTTATAAAGTAAAATCCTCCCGCTTTATTCAAGATGCCCAGGTTGGATTGTTATTTAGAAGAGCTGTTTGTTCGACTCTTGTTTTTGCCTCATAATTAAAGGGTTTGATAGGAAATAATGCTTTATTTCTTTTCACATAACCGTGATAAGTGGATTGAGCTGTTAATAGATTTCTGATAAACAAGCTCAGAGACTCATTTTTTTATCCACATTGTTTCCTTCTTATTGCCTAAATTGAATTCTTTCTAATGAAGTACTTGGTAGGATTGCGCTTCTGTGGGCTTTGTACGTGGTGACACGGGATATAGTTGTGTAGTTGTTGTATTGACATTAAAGTTTCTGTTTTTCTTTAGCTTAATTGGTGGAGAAGAATGCCAAAGTCATTGATTTGATTTACAAGGGAATACATGTATTGATAAAATGCATAGCTTGAATGCACTGTAAGTCACTTTGGATACCGTAAATGTTTTGAAGTTACAGTCACACAGTATTATCGATTATTACGGTCACCGAACTATTTCTACACGTGTAATATGACTCAAAGCTCTGCCCTGCATTTTCCGTGACATGAGATACCATATTTCTTAACGTCAACTGTTTCTGAACGTCAATAGAAAGAAGAACCATCGAAGAAACAGGAAGAGAAGAATAGAAGCAGAGAGAATTCACTTTGAGTTTAATATTTGAGTTGAAACCTCTGCCGTCTGCCATGCTCACTCATATATTTCTGCTGTTATTGGCGAAGGTGTAAGAGATAGTGGGAACTTGTTATCAAATATTAAAGATGTTATCAGGCCTGCCAGGACTGCCAAAAAGAAGCTGGCTGCAGCCCGTTCTTTTCCGTCTAAATCTCTCTCTCTTATTCTCTGTCTCCATCGACCTTCCAATTAAATTCACAACACATCAACAAATCTGCATTCGTGTATTTTTGCTCCTGCCACATTGAACAACAGAGCTGAAGCTACGAAAGAGTAATTGAACTTGACACATTCTTGAGAAAAGGCACGAGGGTGTAAATAATAAAAATTGATGAATGAAGTGAATGAAGAAATGTGAGGCATAGGAAGACATCATAGGTCAGATTTATTAATAATAACACAGATAAATAAAATGCATTGCAAGAGGAGGAATTCATTGCAGAATATGTTTGTGTTGGTGTTTCTCATTTTCATTACTGTCAGAATCGAGGTTTGTATTACTTGGAGAAGCTCTTCGTAACTTCTGGAGCTGTAAAAACCACAAACTTTTTTCCATAACAATGTGTAAGACATTAAAGGATTAAACTCTACATTATCTTACCCTGAAAATCCAAATCACAAGGCAGTTTAAATATCTCATTTCTCTTTTATTTTTATACCCATCGTAAATCGAAGACATTTGTTCCAGCAGGCGAGTAGCCTTTGATTTGAATAAATGAGATACGGCTAGAGGACTTTAATAGGAGAAGAGCGTCTCTGTTAAAACACGATTCTGTCTTTTTTCAGAAGGTTAAAAGCATGCGAAAGACGACACAGTGGAATGATGAAGAAAGTTGAAAACACATTTTTTTTAGTAAACAACCCTTACCAAAACCTTGCATCATCGTCCTGCAGATCTAGTGTCGGTTTATTGTGGTTTCGTGGCAGTCCTTTCCAACAGGAGATTAAAGTCGAGTTAGAGAGTCTGAGCCAGTGCCGGCTGTCTGGAGTCGCTTTCTCATCTTTTCAAGAAAAGCACAGTGTTTTTTTAGGTCTCAATCAGAAACATGACATCCATCTTCATGCGTGTTGAGGTCAAGGTAGGGTCGGGAAGATGATTTCATCCTGTGCTGTGATGAAATAGGAGGTCGATGAGAGACTTTGGGAGTCTGGAAGGTCCAGCTGACTGGGTGATGTGGAAATTACACCTGGAGCCAAACAACCGTCTCGCTGAGATGCTCTCTGTACATGTTGGCAGGATTTTAAAGCAGAGACTGCTATACTCATATAAATTCATTTTTAATAGTAATAGTCCCTAATAATTCTTCCCATTTTATTGCTTTAGAAATGAATTCTGGGGCAACAGCTGCGCTGTTTTAGCAGATGTGGTGTAAACGTTTGATAGTAAATTGAGCAGTAACCATCAATTAAAACTAAATAATAATACGACAGATACGTTAATAAGACACCATTCCTGTAAAACAAAAATAAGAGATTAAGCTGTTGCATGGTTACTAGGCGGTAAACAAAATCATCCTCGATTTTCCGAAACAATAACTTCGATTTTAGGCGTGGGCAGCCATCCGGAATAATGCTCGGAAAAAAGCCTCCACCCTCTCCACAACGTGTAATAACATCTCATTGTGTCTGTCGCACGCACAATATTGATTTGATTTCATTACACTGGGGCGATCGTCCTTTGTGCACTGCCTTTGGCAGGTGTGGAGCATCTCTGTGGTCCCCGGGACTCGTGGCCCTTACTCTCACATTATGAGCTGGTTGTGTTTGTGTGTGTTTGTGTGTGTATGTGTGTGCAGCATGCCAAATGAGAGCCATGTGTCACAGTGCACATAGGCTGCCTGATGAAGCCATTATTTCCTACAGGCCCCAAGGGCCCTTACTGAAGTCGGCATCCGTTTTCTCATTCTTTCTTATTTTCTTTCTGTCTTTGTATTTTTTTTCATATTTCTTTGACTGTCAAAACTTTCGATGCACAAAATGACTCATGAAAACGCTAAATATGAAAAGGTGAAACAAATATTCATATAACAAAATGTATAAAAGGCAGCCCAATAAAGGTTTAATAATTCCATAATATTAATTTTAATAATTTTCTTACGCTTGGGTTGCAGCAAACCTGTTTGACTTGATTTGTCTTATGAGAACCAAAATGTAGAAGAAACTGCATTCAGCAACTGATGTTTATGTAACAAAAATGAATGTGGTCTGTTAAGGCCTAAAATTAACATAAATCACTGTAAACTGAATGCAGTTTACATTCATTTAGATTTAGACATTCACTTTTGTTTTATGGAAACGAGTCGATTAAGAGTAAGTGATGATCATTTATGTGTAAACTGTAGTGTCGCTTTGAAATACTAGCATTGATTTAAAGTATCATTTATCATGATGTTGTTTAGTATACCGTTTGAAAAAAACATTTCAAGGACCCAAGGCATCACTTACTAAACCTCAGACTTTAAATGCATCAAAACCCAAATATTGTTCTGAAGGTCATGATCATCTTTTTCCACTTTCTGTATTTTTCAGATATTGCTGGAGGCAGCTGTGGACCGTCGAGGTTACATTGCTGTGGATGACATACTTCTGTTGAACTACCCCTGCTGTGAGTAGTACAGTTGTCATTGTGTTGTGTGGGAGTGTGTTGAGCTGCATGAAATGCTAAGGACAAATCCAATGCAAATGCACATTTTCATAAATGTACTGTTGTTACCTGCTAATGATATTCCCAGTTAATATGGAGCTATGTTTAATTACATCCATTATTGCGGATGAAAGTAAACTTACGGCTTAATGTTTTTTTCCTAGAACAGAGAGAATGTGTGCATCACATACCTGATGTTAAACAATACCAAAGTGTGAAAATACATGCAAACATTACACTGATACTATGACTTATAGATATTGATATTATTGGCTGGCAGACTTGTTTTCAAATATTTGTGTTGATTTAATGTAATCTTTTTAGTGCATGCCTCATTTGCTAATTTTCATCGACACTTTATATAGCAGGACACATAATTTGGATATCAAAGGCACTATTGTACCCAAATTCACCTTTTATCCCTGTTCAGTCCCCTAGCTGAAGGTTTTAGCCCAGCATGGTACAGCTACATTGTTTTTTTGATGATGAAATGATCTAGTTCCTTGTGGCTTGTGAAAAACCTCAGCAACAAGTCTATTATAAAGCCCCTGAATATTGAATATATATAATGGTAGATGCCCCCAGGAAATAATTTAGCCAAAAATATTAAATTATTAAATAACAGAATTGAATTATTCGATCACCAAACAGGTTTAGGCCTGTTATTAGGTATAAATCCAACCTGAAATTACTCAAAAAATAACATTTTGTTTGTATTTTTATATTATATAATTGTGCATTTGGCAAATCTATCCAATATGTGTGTTCCCTGGGATTTAATAGTTTAAAGACTAAGACTTTTGGTTATAATACATAAGACTTATAGTTATTGTACTTACAGTACGTTTCATTTAAAAAATTATGCCGTCTCAGATGTTTCTTCAAAAAAATTTTCAGTAGATTTAATTGCTTTCTTTAGGAGAAATTAAGATATTGAATAGTTTTCATGTTTTCTTTTCTTATAAGAGTAACATTATATCTTCCCTGTGCTCCGTCTGTGTCAGTTTGTTGCATATGTATTAGTTTAAGGGAACTTGAACCCTGCTGGTGATGGGCATGCTGGGATAGACTGCTAGCTGCTGGACATAGCAGAAAACAAACAAAACAAAGATGTGATGGATCAGAGCAGGGAGGAGTTGTTGTGAGAGCGTGTGTGATGTGTCGGCCCCTCAAGTGTTGTGAAGACTCTGTGTGTGTGAATCTGTGAAGTCTTTTATTGCTGAGGGCAAAGTAGAAATCCTTTAAACATTCCTAATCCAACAGAGCTAGACGCTTCATCTGGTATGCTGACTCAAGACTGGGAGTTCAGTTATAATAGACGTAGCGGTTAGCAATGAAGGATGGTTTTTATTAAAATACTTTTATGTATTGTTTACTGAAATGGTAAATAGTATCAAAATAAGATCAGTTTTTTGGTAACTTGTGTCAAAGTACTTTAAAGTCAACATGAAAATATATTTGGATCTCTTCTTATTGTGAACAGTTCATTGATGCATGTTATTCCATTTGTTTTGTCATTTTTAACCAAAGTATAATAACTTGTTTACTTGTGAAATGGCTTTTTTGCTAACATCACATAGACTGCTATTACACAACCACATAGCTGTTTAGGTAATGTAATAGCGAAGTACATTTCTTATTAAATTTCTTGTTTTGCTCATTTGGTCACGTTACATTACAAAAGTAAAATGGTTTGCAAATGTGGATTCTTGATGTTGCATCACAAAGTAAATAGTTTGCAAATACAGTATATATACAGTATATGTAACAAATTAAAATTGTCTGTCACTAAGGAATCTTGACAGTATTTTACAAAAGTAAAATTATTTGTGAATGCAGATTCTTGACGCTACATTACAAAAGTAAAATAGTTTGTCAATGCAGATTGTTGACGCTATATTACAAAAGTAAAATTATTTGTGAATGCAGATTCTTGACGCTACATTACAAAAGTAAAATAGTTTGTCAATGCAGATTCTTGACGCTACATTACAAAAGTAAAATTATTTGTGAATGCAGATTCTTGACGCTACATTACAAAAGTAAAATTGTTCGTCAATGCAGATTCTTGCTTACATTACAAAAGTAAAATTGTTCACAATGCAGATTCTTTGGCTACATTACAAAAGTAAAATTGTTCGTCAATGCAGATTCTTGACGCTACATTACAAAAGTAAAATTGTTTGTCAATGCAGATTCTTGACGCTACATTACAAAAGTAAAATTGTTCATCAATGCAGATTCTTGACGCTACATTACAAAAGTAAAATTGTTCGTCAGTGCAGATTCTTGACGCTATATTACAAAAGTAAAATTATTTGTGAATGCAGATTCTTGACGCTACATTACAAAAGTAAAATTATTTGTGAATGCAGATTCTTGACGCTACATTACAAAAGTAAAATTGTTCGTCAATGCAGATTCTTGACGCTACGTTACAAAAGTAAAATTATTTGTGAATGCAGATTCTTGACGCTACATTACAAAAGTAAAATTGTTCGTCAATGCAGATTCTTGACGCTACATTACAAAAGTAAAATTATTTGCAGATGATTCTTGACATTATGTTACACAGTAAAATTGTTTGCGAATGCAGCATTTTGATGTTACGTTACAAAAAGAAAAAAGTTTGCGACATTGCATTACAAAAGTAAAATTGTGTATGAATGCAGCGTTCTGTTTTTCTCTGACAGGCTTTTACTGAAACAAGAAACCTTGCACGATATTAACATGTCCATGTAGTTCTCTTTGATATCTCATCATTGTTTACTAAAACAGACTGCTGATTCTTGCGTCCAATAGGCTCTGACAGGACAATTATGAACTGTAATTGTCACAGATATGCTAAAAGGCATCTTGGTGTCCAGCCTCCAGCCTACAGGGACCGTTCCAGAACTGGATATGCGGCACACCGCAGCAATGCGATGCTCCCTCATAGTTAACAATTCTTTTCACAGGCCCTAAGGGATGCCGTAATGCTAAGGCTCCATAAAACGCTTGTGATATTTATACATATTTAAACAGAAAAAACTGACAAAGTGCTATTAGATGGCATTAAAGTGCAATTCTAAACAAGCAAATCAACAGATGCTGCGGTCAGGACAGCTCATCTCTGCCGAGTCTCTCTCAACACCCCCCTCCTTCACCCCCCCACACTTCCTGCAGGCGGCAGATGGCATCATCTAAGCCCCACTGTGCACATTAAATAATTAAAACTCTCATCAGGACCTGGACACACATTGTCAAGAGTGGCATTGCGCCAGACTGCGGAAATCACCGTTTGGCAAGACGAGCCAGGAAGGGAGAAGAGGAAAGAGGGAATAAAGAAAAGAAGATGGCAAACAAGCATCCACCAGATCTGCTAAAAACAGACTAGGCTATTGGTTTAAGCTAGTCTTGCTGGTCTCCTAAACCTTCAAACCAGTTTAGGCTGGTTATAGTTAATGTTAAAAATTAAATTTCACCAGCTTCTAGAGAGATTGTGGTTTACGCATATACTGTAGTACAATAGTTTACATCATGTCAGTGTTGTGACGAATACAATATATATTATTCAGACAAGACTTTAGGATATAAATAGACATATATAACATGCTGGCTACAAAATGCCTTTAGGTTTGTGTGATTTATTTTGACTTATAAAAGCATGAATTGAGCGTAACACAGTGGCGTGCCCTCTGTTCACCCGCCGACTACAAGCTCAGCTGCGGTGCCCATTCGTTTTACAAATAAAATAGAAAAACATGCTTTCAAGTATATATCACAGCTCGGTGTGAATGTAGAAAACTGCATTTTTTTTTTATATATCAGATGTTGCTTCTCCAGGGATTCTGAATTGATCGGCAAGTTTCAGATACGATGTGGGTCGACTGTTTGCGATGACTTTGTATCTAGTACATCCTCCTTGAGCAAAGCCCTGTGGTAATGGAAGACAAAATGATTTAAAGACTCCTGTACAGGGTTACAGATCTAACCAGGGCAGCCTTGTTTAAGCCTTCATGGAAGAATGATTAAGCTTGATTGTGCGAATTAAAGATAAATGAGCCAAATTTCCAAAAAGTTACAAACGCGTCTGGGATTTGCTGATGGACTTTGAGCTTAAAAGCATTAAAATAGTTCCACTATGAATTTTTCAAAGCTTTCTGAAATTAAAGGCTTCCATTAAGGTCCTCCAGGGTGTATGATAGATCGTTTTTTATTCCAGCACATGAAGGAGAATAGTTTACAAACCACCACCATTTAGATTAAATAACCAAATCCAAATTATATCGGAACCGTATCTGCCTTGTTAGCAACAGTATGCATGTAAATTTTAATTAGGTTGAAACATAAGACTTGCATAATAAATTAAGACTGCAAGCAGTTTCTTTATTAAAGTGATTATTTACCATTATAGAGGATTTTTAGATCTATCACATACCGACTGTACCACAGCTCTGACAAAAGTGATTTTCATGTGCTCTTATCTCAACACTTTAGAAAAACTTTAGAAGATGATTTATTTTATACATAGAAGTAACCAGCCAACAGGGCTGCAGTTCCCACAGGAGCTCTCCCATCTCAGAGGCTAAACACTATTAACTACCACATGAAACTCTTCATCCTGCCCGGGGGCTGGTTTTATCTGACACCCATTCAAAGACATTAAAAATGAAAATAAGAAAAGTTTCACAGAGCCAGGCAGAATAGGTTTTTTATAATATTCGTTTCATGCTTATGTTGATGCTTCTGGTTTTGGTGGACATGAAACACCTCTGGGATGAGTGACCATATTACATTGTCTTTGATCACATCATGATCTTCAAAATCCAGAAAATTGTTCAATATTCATCCAATATCTCCAGTGTATACGATTTATAAAATATATGACCAGTATGTACGATGTCCTTACGTACTATGTATGTAGTGCCATTTATCTTCTGCCTGTCCTTAACTTTATTTTTTTCAAGGATGAGTAAAGTATTTCTATCTATGTCTTTCATCTGTGACTTTATTCTGCCTATCTTAATCCTAATGCGTCTGTGAATGAATAAGTGTCTTTTAAATTCAAAAGGTCATGCTGTAGTGTTGTTGAACTGAGACCTTATAAAAATTGATTAAGTTTAAAGGGAATGTTGGAGGAAGATTATCTAGGTCTTATTTTATAGGATTATCAAATGTCTCGCATAGACAAGGAAACAACCAATCGTACAGAAAATAAGATCAGGCCACGAAGATGGGAAAATATAGATTCAGTAGGTTGTATATTTTTCGTTGTCCTCATCTTATTCAGCTCTTTGCTCTCTGATCTTAGACAAAGCCCCTCATTTCTCTCGTCTGGGGGACGTGGAGGTTAACGCTGGACAAAACGCCACCTTCCAGTGTGTGGCGGCAGGACGTCCGTCTGAAGCAGAGAAGTTCTTGTTAGAGGTGAGTGCACTGTTGAATCACTTTGGTTTAATGAGAGCGTGACATTTTGTTTCAGTTTGGATATATTTTTCTGAGAAAGACTCATTTTGGGACTGTCTGTCTAGTCAGCTAGCTTAATGGCCATTGGTAATGGCAGTCTGTTAAAGTAACTAGAGGGTTGAAATATTTTGGCCCACATTTTAAATTCATTTTTGTTTAAAGCTCCAATCTGTAACCTACATATACATGTAAGCTCTATATAATCATTTTTGTAAAACATACAAATTGCAGGTTGTTTTTGTGAATTAAAGATTTTTCTTTTAATTTTTGCCAGACAGCTAAACTTATAAATCATTATTATTAGCTTACTTCGTAATTCAGCACAAAAAGCACAAAATTTTTGATTGCCGCATTAAAAGAACAGATGAGATTAGAGAGGTCAAAACTAGCCATTTAAGAATCTTTGTTCACTTCATTTTCACTTTTATTCAAACCTTAGGTTAAGGTAGTTCAGTGAACTCAAAAGTTTATGGATAACCTCTTTGAGATATGAACTTTCCATCACCATACAATGTAAATCTCACAACCAAAACCATATAGTGACAAGTTGGCTGAGACCATTTTTTAGGATTCCAGATGACTTATCTTCAGAAGATGCCGTTCCTTCTGCCATCAGGGGTGGAATTAAACCAAATGAATGATTATGTCACAATTCAAGGTCAAGGACGGCCGCCTGTGGTTTCAAGCTGTTACATCGACCCAAGATCTGCGATAATCAATGTTCTCAAGCCCTCCAAAGTGGCTGTTCCCCCCTAAACACAGTAGGATATATGACTTCTCACTCTTCCATTATACTTAGTTGGTTTCCCACGTCTTTCCGTCATCACGTACAGTATCGTAATAACAGCTGCAGCCTAGTTTCAGCCTTTAATGACTCAGACCATGCCAACTTATGCCAGACAAATGGATGTCTCTGTCTACCATACCTTGTTTAGTCCGAACAGATTGTCTGCAGCTTGTTTGTGCTCATCACGCACCATCTGATGTGTCTTTCTTGTCTGGCAGTTGGCTGAAGTTGATTGCTAGTTTGAATGAAAGGCAGTGTGCTGAGATCTCAGATGATTGTAAGGTTGGTTTTGGTTTTACGCAGACCTCAAATATGCAGCCTTTGCCGACACACGTTCGTTTCTGTGTGGTCTCAAGCTACATTAAAAGGCTAAACACTTTAGTAACCCCATAGTAAACAAGTTGTGTAGCAACCACAGACCTCTTTCTTGAGTGCTTTCCATTGGTAAGAGAGCACTCTGAGCGTTCATTTTGTGTCCTGACTATTCAAAGTGGGAAAAAGGAATGCGCTGACATCGTGGATGGATTCCATTCACACCACCGTCTTGCATAAATTACCTGAGTCTGTGAAAGGTTGCTGTTATCAAGTGTGTTTTTGTGCGAGATACGTATCTGCGCCCTAACAAGTGCCACGTTGCCATTTCCAAACACAGTGGAAAAGACTTTGGGATTTTAGTTTGGGTTTTACCTTTTATTTGAAACACATTGTAGTAATGAAAACAAATAAATATTATGATATTTGCATTTGCATTTTGAAATGGATTCTCCTATAAAATCGCAATTGTGTTGTTCTTTCATAATGGCCGTCTGTCAGTGATTTTTGTTTTACTCGGTTATGTCATTAGGCAAATGCTGTTTTAGTTTAGTTTTGGCTTTGCATCTTTATCATTTACATTTTAAATGTAGACATTTAGCTGATGCTTTTTATCTGACTTACAAAAAACAATAAAGCGATTCATCTTAAGGAGGAAATAACATGAGAACTGCTATGCAAATTTAAAAGTTTCAACAATTGCTTCATCTTTTTCCTAAGCATAAAAAGTTCATACAAATGTTTTCACCCTTGTTTTTTAAGTAAAATACAAAAGGAAAATCGTTAAAGAATATGCTATCAGCCGCTAAATGACAAAAAGCATCTTAAATGTAATAATAATAGTCCGTTTGATTTATGTGATGACAAAATGCTGCTTGGCAGTATGTGTTTTGTGATCGGGTTATACTGTAGCACATCGTCTCGTTTCTCCTCTCGTCCAGCGCCACAACGGTGACGTGTCCTCAGGTGGTTCTGTCAAGCATTTGGGCCGCAACCGGTTCTCAGTGTCCTTTCAGCTGGAGGATGTCCAGAAGCCAGAGCAGGACCTCTACCGCTGCGTCACACAGTCCTCCAGAGGGTCAGGCGTCTCCAACTTCGCTGAACTCATAGTGAAAGGTAACGCGCTTGCTTTCTTTTCTCTTTTTCTCATTCCATCTCTGTTCACTTTCTGTAATGTGCACATCTTAGCATAATGGGATTTTGAATAAATCCATGTCATTTTCTTCTCATTGTATGCTTTTTCTATTATGGTCTTATGTATTTTGTCACGCAATTGTCAGTTTGGTAATAAGGGTGTATTATGTGCTGTTGTAATGGAAGCCCTTTCATTTAAAATGGGTGTTTAATCCAAGTTTAAATCCTTTATAGGTTTTGTTTGCTATGAAATAAAATGTTCTAATGCTGAAGTGTGTAATTTTTATGTTAAAATACTTTTTATTCAGAGACTGTAAGTACTATAATTTAGCTTGTTTGAGTCCGTGTAAACTCGAAGAACATTGTATTAAGCCATCTGCCCATCTAGCAATATTGGCTCAGTTTTGCATCTCTTTATCCAAACAATGGAAGACGAGGGGTGCAAAACATTCACACTTCAGCTTAAAACACTGTTGAATCTTTTAGAAGCTTTTTTTGTCCGTGCAACACAGTCAACCGACTTTAAATATATGTGGGAAAAACATTTAAGTGAAAATATAATTAAATGTTTTCTTTTGTAAAGAACCATTTCCCTCTGAAGCTGATGATTGATTTTATAGCCTTAATTAAACCTGACCTTTGTTTTGTATTTTTTAACACGACTCTAATCTGTCTTTATCTTGCATTGTTCAAATATTCATATTCATTAAATATAGACATTAAAATTGTTATTTAGAGGAGAGGTAGCAATTAAAACCGCATCACAGGTCAGGAACAATTAAAATGGTTTAGCAGATCTCCCCATAGTGCAATATTTCCATCTTAATCTTATGTAATACTACTCTCCTTATTACTCCTAAATGTTACATACATTACTGTAGCTCCTGTGGTGTATACTTCTTTATGTATTATTTCTAATTATAATATTATTTTGGAACAACGTTAATTTAACATTTGTTAAACAGTCTGCCTTGAGCCGACACCATATTTGACCAAAGAAAACCTTCCCGTTTTTTATTTCATCCATTTAATTTGACAGCTGTCGGTCAGTGTGCAGTGGCAGTTTTCTGTGTAAACCTCTGAACCCCGGGTCAGACTGATATTCCCTCAAAGCCAAAGGAGAAGTCAAGAGTAAAATGAGGATAGGGATGGATGGAGTTGCGTGGGGTATTCAGCATCCGTCCTCAAGGCATACGGAGAGAGGTTATGAGACAGCGGTGTGCTAATCCCATTGATAGATGTAGCAGCACGGATTAAAGCGAGTTTGGGAATAGGGCTTTACTGTATGCCACAATGTGACCTCCAAGCACGGCTTTAAAATACCTTCAGGCTGTTTTCTATAAATGGCCTCTTAACAAAACCTGAAATGAAAAATCACAGGTAATACACTAAAAGGGAAACTTGGCAATTCATGTCTGTTCTCACACTGTTTACACTTCAACACAGGAGCCACTTCTGCAAAGCACTTTGCTTTCCTATTCCTATTCCGGTGATGTGAAAATAGTAATATTGTCCTCACAACAATGTCGTTTTAGGTGCATTTTTGTCAGGCATGATGGAAAATGTTTTGAGTTTAATTGTTGTTGTTGAGTTTAAAAATAACATCATGGAAGAATAGAAATAAACATAAAATGACAAATGAATTGTTTACAGTTTGACCTATTCTTGTATTTATCACCAATATACTGAACCATCAGTTTATATTTTTACACAAACCAGAAGCAATAATACCCAACAAATGAGATGAAGACAAAGTTTCTGCTTATTGTATTAAAAGTAACTATAAATGTAATGTAGTAAAATTGTTTATGTGTAGAGCTTCATTGTCAAATCTAAATTGCCATGCACTGTTTCTCTGGGACTGACTAATCAAATCTTCAGATATAAAGTACTTAATGTTGTGGCACTTGTCACATTCTCTCATTACAACTTCATCATTGTTTTTTCCAGAGCTGCATGCAGAATGCATTCGGGACCAATACAAGTCGTATTGACAGAATCCACTCACATCTGCACCTTCATGTTACAAAGCTTTAAAGACATTTTAGAATATAGCTGCATTCCCACAGCACAATGTTATTGGCCCTGCTTTCCGACAGCTCTTATATCAACAGGAGGTCCTATTTAAAATGCATTACAGCACCCAGTTAAGCACAGCAGATTGGCCCCGCCGGACGTGTCCATAAAGCTTAGCCCACATGCTAGCACGCCACTGATACAACCTCATTACATTTACCTTGCGTTACCCTTTCCCTTCACTCTGATCATGATCATCATCCTCTCGTCAGACCTGCCCTCCCACGCTCGCTTCTGCTAACTAGAGGCTAATCACTCCTTTAATTAGTTTGATCAACTCATTTCACAACTCAGTGTTCCTGAATGGGCCTATAGATTATACAGCTACAGGACCAATGCAGAAGAGCTAAAGGGCTAATGAGAATGGTTCTCAGTCACTCAAAAGGGTCCAGGATTGTTTTTTCCAGTAGCTGTGAAATCTGCTTTGGTGAAAGAGCGGGTGAAATTAATAATCTGTTCTTGCCAACAGTAGGTAGAGAGAGAATTACAGAGGAAAGAGATTTCTGTGTCTCATCTCATATGAAAGTGGACTTTATATTATTTTCAGAGTTTTTTTTCTGACCGACAAGATGAGCTTTATTACTTCTTGCAATCTCATATCCTTCCCAGGAGAGTCTCTGTGTCCCTGGCTGGATATTTGCTGTGCCCTCAGCAGACTCAGAGATTAGTCATGGGAAAATCTGTGCTGAGATCTTTATTTACATTGCTTGAGGTTTGTCACGATACCAACTTGTAGTCAGTTTCAAAGATCCCACAGCAAGAATGTACTTTTTTTTTTACATTGGGACATACAGGTATGTGAATAATACACATTTTAGGAAATTACATTAAAACAATAATAAATAAAAATATTATACATAGGCTATAATATTCTTATTGAAAATGTTTAAATATATTAAATATATATAAAATATATAAATATATATATATATATATATATATATATATATATATATATATATATATATATATATATATATATATATATATATATATATATATATTTGTGGTGTTAATTATATAATGTGTGTGCGTGTGTGCGTGCGTGTATGTATGTATATATATATATATATATAAGTTTTTAAATAAAAATATTATTTTGCTTAAAAATAAAAAAGTTATTGAGCAAATGCTACCGAAATGCCAGTAGTTTTTGACAAAACTGTTAACCTTCCAAATCGATTTCTCTCCCTAATTGTTTGATAACTCAAAACCCTCAAAGTTCTAGTCATAAATCAGGCTTTCATAATGCAAAAAATATGTTGTAGCATTTTTCTTGTAAGAAAAATGGAAGATATGGCTTTTGAATGTTATCGTGGCTTGTGTGCAGCGGAGTGCCTCAAGGGAACAGATATGAGAATCTCCTGCTAAGCGGCGTGAGCTCGTATCTGACGTTCCTTCACAATCTATAGACTTGAACATCTGTTGGTTTA
Organism: Beaufortia kweichowensis; assembly: GCA_019155185.1. Taxonomy (NCBI): domain Eukaryota; kingdom Metazoa; phylum Chordata; class Actinopteri; order Cypriniformes; family Gastromyzontidae; genus Beaufortia; species Beaufortia kweichowensis. The sequence goes on from CM032800.1 coordinate 13,586,041, forward strand.
CTCTACGCTCTCCCTGGAGGATATTAAAGTGTTTTCTCTTGCAGCTTTAACGTGCGTGGCCAGATTGGTATTTTAACCCATGAACTTAGTGATATTAAGTTTACCATTGGAAACTGTGGGGGTTCTCTGTGAGGTTTGAGAAGATTCAAAGCAGCAGCCAATATGAACTACCAAACTGAATGGATTTGGAGGAGATAAGCTTTAAAAAATTGCTTGAAAGAGAGATCAGATGGATTCAGTTTATGCTATTTTTAATATTGCTTTTCTATGTTATTACGTCATTCAGGTGCTCCGTATGCTTTTTGTATTTTTGTGGAAGACAGCACAGTAAACTCTTCATGCACTCTTTGTTTGTCTCTGTCACAGTGCCCCCGTCTCCTATAGCTCCACCCCAGCTATTGAGAGCTGGCTCCACGTATCTGAATATTCAACTCAACACCAACTCCATCCTGGGTGACGGGCCCATCATTCGTCGGGAAATCGAATATCGGGCCAGTCAGGCACCCTGGTCGGAGATTCTTGGAGTCAACATGCTCAACTATAAGCTCTGGCACCTGGACCCAGATACTGAGTACCATATCAGTGTGCTGCTCACCCGGCCGGGCGAGGGTGGGACTGGGCCAGCTGGACCACCACTTATCAGCAGAACCAAGTGTGCTGGTGAGTGACTTTAGTTACATTACTAAGCTCAGTAAGTGAAACATTAATGAATTATTTTTGAAAAAAAAAAAAGTCAACTTTTGTCATACAATAGTGACCATGAGAGTGACAGTAGTTCATATAATTTCATTCATGCACTATATTCCAAATCTTCTAAAGCCATAATATAGATTTGTATGAGAGACAGACTGAGACTGAGAATTTGTGTTGTTTTGCTTTATGTCTTGATGAAGATTTTGGTTTGTTCCTCAAAGAAACAGATCACATTGCTTGGATCTTTAAAGAATATAGTGCATGAGTCATAAAAGATGACATTTGTGGCATTAAAATAGCCACATACAGGTTTAAAGCAACATGAGGGTGAGTAAATAATGACAGAATTTTCATTTTTGAGTGAACAATTGCTTTAATGAACAGCGTGAGAATTCACGAAACAAATCAGAATTTTCTAAAAAGCAAATGATTAATTTGAATGGAAGTTTTCTGAACCAAAACTGTGGGCATCTCTCCTGCGGTGGCTTATTGTGCCTGTCAAAACAAACAGCAAGGGGGACTGTAATGCTTCTACCTGCAAATGAGAGTCGCTGCCTCCACCTGCTGCTTTACAACCAGAAAGAGTGTGATTAGGTAGATTGATCGTGTTTTTATCCAAGTGAAAGAGAAAGTCCATACACAGGTTTAGGGAAAGTGGCCTGGACCTGGTCAACATGATAATGGTCACCATTTTACAGCCGGCGTGTTTCAGGCATGCCCATGGCCGTTACGCAGGTCATCGCCTGCCACTTTTTATATTCTGCATGACACAGAGCCAGAATCAGCCAGTTACAATTCATCAACTAGAAAAAGCGAAGGGAGGGAGGGAGGGTTGAGAGACAAGAAAAGGCTGTGGAACGACAGGGCTGGTAAATAAAGATATTTCTAAGTCACCTCGACATAAAAAATACTCTGTAACAAGTATGTGTTTTAAACAGCTTTTGTCTCTAAAAAAGGAGAAGGGATAAAACGAGCAAACGGTCTTGTTAAGTATATCCCACTGTTTCCATTTTCTCCCCCACATTAAATCTAGATTGAAATTTGTCTTTAAATGGAGTATTTGCATCATATTCCCAGCGGAGCAGCCTTCACATGAATATTGGAGCTGTTCAAGCTGCCGTCAAATTTGCTGAACTGTTAAAGATATAATTTTGACTCAATAGAAGCACATCAGTAGGATTGGAAGTAAAATGAGCTTTTCCGTAACTGGTTTGTGCTGGAATCTCCTGTGTATTCTGCCATCAACCGTGTAGAAGTTGAAGATATAATTGAGTGCTTGGAGAAGTGTGCTGGTGGGAACAGCATGTTGTGTTGGAGGATGTGAAGTTTTGATTTGTTTGACAGCTTGTTCACACACGCGTACACATGCACGCTCAAAGTGATGACTTATTAATCACAGAGAGATGGGGTAGGATCTAGAGTCATGCAACTCCATACACAGATTGGCCTTTAGAGAGCATTTGTTGGCATGCTAAACCCTTATGAAAATGAACCATGTTTTTTTTTTAATAGTACAAGTGTAGTAAACATGGTTGTTTTGCATATTGATTGCCATTGAAAAAATGAATACCAATGTTACTGTGGTGAGACCATAGTAAATTTGTGGGTTTACTGTACATAGACATGGTATGACCTTTTTCTATATATTTTATTCAAAATTGAATTTGCAAAACTTAATTTGATGTTCTTTGCTAAATGTCTCTCCTAAAATTATTTAGAAAAATTCAAGAAATGTGACGGTTGTTAACAAAGAGTTTAAAGGTGCTATAATTAATGTGGATAGAATATCTCACGTCACTTGGTCTTGATTTAATGAAGCAAAAGAAATGTAAGAAACATTTTTGCACTTAGAGCACATTTGTGGTGCATAGTGTCGAGTGCTTTCATGCATCAGGGCAGAAAATCAGCACAGCGATTTAATTTGAATCCATCGCAGAACAATATAAAAAATTATGATTGACTGGCTGGATTCAGCCTATGGGCCAGCAATCGCAGAGCTCTGCTCTCATAGAGATGCATTAGAAGGTAGGATCTGTTTCTAAGAAGAAAACAATTCAGAGAACCAGGAGCCTTAAGCAAAATTGAGCATCTTCTCTTAATTTAATTTCATTGCTCTTTAGGAGTAATACATGAGATATTAAAGATATATTTTATACTTATGCTATCTTAAAGGTATAGTTCACCCAAAATTAAAAATCTTCCATTATTTATTCAACATCATGTTGTTTAAAGCCTGTAAATGTTTTCTTCTGGAACACAAAAGAAGAATTTTAGGAAAAAGAAAACATTTTAAGAAATATCTGTGTTATTGTGTTCATACAATGAAAGTCAATAGGGACCAATGTTGTTTGGTTACCAACATTCTTTAAAATATCTTTTTTTGTGTTTCCTTAAAAAAAGTCATAGAAAGTAAAAGAAAGTCATACAGATTTGAATTAATATGAATGTGAATAAATGGTTTTTCATTTTTGGGTGAACCGTCCCTTTAAAACTGGGCTGCTCAAACATTATACCTCCAAACCTCCACATGTTCTCCCTTCCTCCCCTTGTTTTTTTTGTTGGAGAGGATGTAGTGTCTGCTCATCTTTCTTCATTCAATAGGAGAATCCGCATTCTCCATCACACAGGCGCCTGTAATCATCATCTCTGACTCCACGTGAGCTGCTCAAAATGGCTCCCTTAGGTGTGTGTGCACAGGGACACCATTAACTCGTGTGCACAGTCACATTGCAGTTCTGATGAAAAAACGCTTCCTGGCATCCAAAGAGAGAGTATATTCATTTGTTTTGTAGTAGGGAACATGTTCACTGAGAAGCTAATTTTCCTGTTTTTTTCACCGCCAATGCTACGGATACTTCCAGAACCCTAGGTGACTCCTCCAAAAAACTGGAGAAAAGTGAGATGAATGATGATACGACTGGGTTGTTTCTGGCTGCAGCTGAAGTTTGCGTCCTGGTGCGCGCTTCTTGGTTGTGACCTAGATAAAAGATGAAAGTGGGCGCAGCTCTGCGGGCACGGGGGCCAGGGAACCGGTAGATGTTCTGATGAACGTGGCCAGCCCGGGCCAGGTGTGCTTGATGAGGCGTTGTCGTGATTAGAAGCAGAGCGTGATGTGGAGGAATGTTCCTCACAGGAGAGAAAGTTCACAAAGAGAATAAGATGGAAGAGCGAGACAGACTGCAGGTCTGTTCACAGATGGACCTCCACCTGCTGTTGGGTCTCTTTAGCTGTTCATTGAAGCGAGTTCTGCACTGGACTGTAGATACTTAATGACTTAAAAGACATCATCTAAGTATAAGCATTTTGTCATCATTTAATCACTGTCAATTGAGTGCAAACCCATGTGATTTTCTTTGTCCATGAAGCAAAATAGAATTAGAATGGCCTGTTAATATTCGAAAATGACATTAAAGTGTTCAGTACTACCCCTGCGAAACATCATCTTTTGTGTTTTATAGAAAAGTGAAAGTTTGGGATAACATGAAAGTGAGTAAATGGTGACAGAACTGTTATTTTTGGATAAAGTATTCCTTTAATGAACATTTAATGAGCGAAAACTTACCAGCAGCTTAATTCTTCATGAGTTTTACTTATTTAATGCAAGATGCTAATTTTCTTATTTAAAAAGGTAATTAAATTTCCCCATCCATCTCCATTAAACAGAAATTTGAATATAAAATAATTTAAAGGAACAGTTCACCATAAATAAAAATATTCACATTCATGCCATCACAGATTTCTTCATTTTGTAACACAAATGAAGTGTTTGATAAAGATAATTTATCAGTAATTATATATTCATATTATAAAATGTTGAAGCTCTTAAAATCACATGCACCCATCAATAGTAATCCAAACAACTCAACTGAATGAATAAATTCAGTGATTGATAGTAAAGTTCTTCTAGTTCCAGGTGAGAAAACCTATTATTAACTTATTTAGTGCAACTGAAACAAAAAAGACATTATATGGCGGTATATCACAAGAAACAATGAGATTTGAAGTTATTGATGTGCTGCCATATTATAATTTAGCACCAATATGTTCGTTCTGATTTCAGTTTTGCTAAATAATTTCAAAATATTAATAGTTTTCTCACACACACACTTAAATAGAAGATGTATGTGCTACAGTATTTGAAGCTTTTGCTTTTTGGAAGCTATACACAGATCTAAAAATCTGATATTACTATCAAAATAGTTTTTTTGGTGAACATTTCCTTTAATCGTGTTGCCCTTCCATTTTCTTTCAGGAAAAACCACCAGACCTTCATTCACCCCAATTAGTCCTTCATGTAACCAGGAATGAGCTTAGTCCTTTTCTCCATGTATCTGCATTATCTCGAGTAATGGGACAGAAACTGGTGTTGTTTGGTGTTCCAGATGTCCCTTGAGGAATTGACATGCCGCCCCAGGCCTCTGGCTGCTCTCTCTGGGTTTGGTCCCATCTCAGATGAATGCCAAGGAGTAGGCGCTTAAAGCACTGCTCTTGGCATCCAGACAAAGCTTTCAAACTAGGTTAAGGGAAGTAGAGTGGCACAAAAGGCCCTTTTAAGCTGCTGAAAGAGCACAGTGTAGACTCTTGGATTGTCTTTTAAAGAGGGCGCACGCCCAAAGCGGCCCATTCGTTTGCTTTAACTAACAATCAATAGTTCCATTAAGACGATCAACACACTATTTTGGTTGTATTTCCTGTTGGTTCAAATGGGCCCTTTTGTCCATTAAAGTTTTTGCTTGTCGTGTGTATTTTCGGAATGAACATCTTTGTCAATAGTGTCCTTCTTGGGTTGATTGAAGAGTTGATAAGAAACCTTGACTTAAATGTACATCTACAAATAAAAAAAATAAATTAAGGTAAATGTGTAGAAAGAAGTCAGAAGTTGTGTTAGGTGCCTTTGGATTTTCAGGGGTTAATGTTACATCGAGTACGATCCTGCAGCACTGAATTAGTATTCTGCGATCCATATCTGCTCTCCTCTGTGGAAATACATTTCCTCTAATTCAGCCCCTCTCTCCTCACAAGTCTTAGTGCATTAGTCACCTCGACCTACCGTTAGTTGTAAACCCAAATCTTAAGACGCTGCATCAGAGCATCGTGTCTTTAAGCGTAGGTTCAAAAGAAACAATGAAGATCTTGAGCTATGACCTCATAGGAAGTGCATACTTCACACCTTCTTTGTTGTACCTTCCCATTTGGGCCCATTAGTCACCAGGTTCCATTAAAAGAACAACGAAGTGCAATATATTATGTGCAGATCTATTTGACAAAAACTCATCGATTGTCTTAATAATGGAGCGTGACAAATGCGCTCATTGATAGCATGGCTGGGTGTCCTTGATTTACCCTCCCGCAGCTTGTGTCTCTTTTGGACACTAAGCTTCTTGTGCTCCCCGTAGACAGTGGCTTCCTCTGTTTTTATTTCAGACACGGCGAAGGTGTTTGTTGTTGATCTTTTGGCCCTCACGAAATAAGAGCGGATTTAGAAGGGCTGTTCACGCAGAATTGAAAAGTGTGTCATGACCCTTATGTTGTTCAAATGACTTTCCTTCTGTAAAAGTGTTTGGGACTCACAGCCTTGGTCACTATTCACTTGACATAGAATTTCCATACAATGAAAGTGAATGGCAACTGGACTGTTAGGTCTTGTAACTCCTTTTCTGTCTCACAAAATAAAAAAACTCATTTTGAATGACATGAGGGTGAGTAAATGATGAAAAAATTCTTTTTTTATGTTTTGCCTTCTGTATGCAAATCAGAGGTGTGCCAAAAATAGTTGGCCTAATACAATGACCTAACGCTAACTGGCACGGCTGAATGTCCTTGAACGAATCTTTTATTTTTGCCACCTCATGTCCCCTGGACAAGGTGTAGGCAGATACTCGCTTTGCTTGGTGACACAGAGGTGGCAAATGGCGGGAGAGAGAGTACAACCAGCAGCCTGTGAAATTAATTAATGTAATTTGGCATGAGTTGTGTCCTCATTAGCAGAAGATCTGTCAACTCTCTCTGCCCATTTGACCGCGGCGGAGCCTCCTACCTGCTGTGGGTGGGGTGAGCGGGAAATCTAGCGACCTAGTGATTTTCCTGTGCAGATTCCCTGCGTATATGGCATATGTTAACAAAACAAAAGAAAGCGGTCATACTGCTGTTTTTGACCTTGTTCTTTGTCTCTCTCTCTTTCATGACTCCTTTCTGTTGTTCCCTTTTACAGAGCCCATGCGGGCGCTACGTGATCTCAGGGCTTTGGAGATCCAATCCCGGCAGCTGAACTTGCAGTGGGAGACGCCGGCCTTCAACCTGACCCGATGCCATACGTACTCGGTCTCCCTGTGCTACCGCTACACAACTGCAGGGGGCGGCGGCGGGCACAACACCACGGTCAGAGAATGCCTGGCTGTGGAGCACAACACTTCACGCTTCACCCTCAGAGACCTGCCCCCTTATCACACCATCCAAATACGCCTGGCGCTCGCCAACACCGAGGGCAAGAAGGAAGGGAAGGAGGTCAGCTTTCAAACCGAGGAGGACAGTGAGTAATGAAGCTCTCGCAGAATCTGAGTCCACATATTTTATGTGTTTTACCTCCAGTTGATTATGTACCTGTAGGACTAGAAGTACTTTGTTACGAAGTCTGTACTGAATAGCAATGTTTCTCTTAGATCTACTCGACATCACAGATATTGAATCGCAGACATTTCTTGTTAACTATTTTTTTTTGTGAGCTTTCTGTAAAATTTCCATGCAGCCAGCGCAGTACTTGCAAAATTCAGGCTGAAGGAAATCACGAAACACAATCGTTTCATCCAGACGGGAAGCGTGAGAGAGAGAGAGAGAGAGAGAGAGAGAGAGAGAGAGAGAGAGAGAGAGAGAGAGAGAGAGAGAAAGTGCTCAATTATCAACAGCTCTCTGAAGCCTCAATCAGCACTTCCTTTCTTTCGTGGCTCGTCGCATGAAAAAGTGACGCAGTCAGCGCTTTTGACACTATCTGAGCGAGCGTGTTATTTTAGCCACTGGCTATCGATGCCTCACCGACTCTCACACTGTGCACACACCCAAGGGCTAACAAGGATGACTGTCTACTCAGTGACAGAGCACAAATGGCTGTAAAAACATCTGCTGATGTGTTTCTGCTGCAGTATGTGAGAGCTCAGAGCATCATCTGTCTCTCCAGCTTCATTTTCTCTCTCTCTCTCATTCTTCCTTTCAGCATTTGTTGTCTGTAAATAAACCTCTGTTCATATTAACTGGCTAGAAAAGCCACGTCATCAGCTGCAGGTGTTACACTGTCTCTCTGTCATAAGGGTTCTGTGTTTGGTGTGAACCAGGCTGGTTTTTACTGGTTTTGGGCCGGTCTGGTCGGTGGAGTGTAGCAAAGCTTAGATAATAAAGCCTGATTGACTAACACGGTTGATAGCTGATGGAATAGTTTAATAAAAATTGATTTTTTTTTTCAAAACAACATTTGCACATCAAAATCATACTGGGTATTTGTAACCCATGGTTGGGCCAGAAAGGCACAAACCCAACTGCAGGGTTAAATTAACCTAAAAAATAACCTTATTTCACCCAACCTTGGGTTGGATCAATCCTGCATTTTGGGTTGAAACAACCTAGTATAGGTTAATTTTAAGTGGGCAGTTGGGTTTGTACCTTTTTGACTCAAACATGGGTTATAAATAAACCTGCATATTGTCTAGTAGTGTAGTGACAACAAGCTGTCAAGTTTCCAAAGCATAAAATCACAGTAAAGTTAATGATAAGATAGATAATGATTGATGACAGTGAATAGTTACTTTTACTACAATAACTCCGGTGTCAGTTTTCTAAAACTGCTAAAGACAGAAAATGTAATATTGTGTGAAATGGTTTTAATTATTTTCATGGTTTTGATTTCTTTTTAAATAAAATAATTTTTATTTTAGTTAAACTATGGTTACTGTGGTGAGACCATAGCAAATTTGTGGTTACTATGATTTTGCCACAAATAAAAAAGGTTATTCAAACCATGGTTAAGTTTCATAAGGGTTTTCTTTAAAAAGCTTGGAAGGAACACAAGTACAGCATTGTTCATTAATGTTTCCAGAGTCTAAACACTGCCGTCCTCATTTCTGTTAAACTATAGAGCAGAAAAGCCCTAAATTCCATTTACTTCAGCTCTGTCTCATTTAACTTCCATATCATATATTGAAATTACTTTACAACAGTACTGAATCACTTATATTAGTTGTAATGAATGTGTCTCTGTAATACATTCGTAACATAAGAGGTCTGTTTAAGCCTCAACCTTTATAATGAGAATGACTATAATGAGAAAATTACAGTTGACCTTTGGGGTACATTAGGGGATTAACCCTCTCACTTTGAGTAAATGCTACTGCCATTACTAGTCTGACAGCATGAGATCATTTTATATCTTCATTTCTCTGACCAACCGCTTCCCTCGCCGGTTTCCCGTAGCTCCTGGTGGCATCGCTTCAGAGTCTCTGACGTTCACCCCACTGGAGGATATGATCTTCCTTAAATGGGAGGAGCCTGTGGAACCCAATGGTCTCATCACACAGTACGAGGTATGTGCTTTACCGCTCTTTTACCGCACACATATCAGTTTTTCCCAAGCTGCCCGAATCCTCCGCGGTTCGCTTGGACGTGTCAGCATTTTCACCGGGTGAAATATTGACAAACCACAATCCTTGAAAGACAAAACTTCCCACTGTGTGTTAAAATTGGACTGCCAGTTTAAATTATTTATGAACGTGTGGTTAACGTATGATTCAGTGCACGCGTGTGCACGTAGGACTGACTGACAGATTTGGAATGTGAGTGTTTTCATCCCTCGATGAATGTGACTTTCAGGTTGTTGGGCAGGAAATGCTGAGCTGTTGTTATTCTGTACATCTCTCAACTCAACGACAGCCATAAGTATGTGTAAAGCCGTGATTTGGAGCTGTTACTGCATGCTGCTAAAGGCGTATGTGCCACCAAGGCCAAACCTGCTGCTAATTGGTCCCTCCTGAACCAGCCATCTGTTGGTCAATGACAGAATGATCTCTGTGTGTAAGTTATATGTGCAGCCTTGGACAGTGATGCTTTTTGCTATCGGTTATTGAAACACGTTTATTGGAACATGCTCGAATACGTCGCCAATGTGTCACCATACAACGATAATGGCGTCATGAACCTATTAAAAGTTAAATTTGCCCCAGAGCAACTTGGAGTTAATTGCTTTGCTGAAGGGCACAACGATGATGGCTTATGGGCAGCCCACACAGAATCTGTACCCGCTGAATTGCTCTGTCCATCATTCACAGACTCCCGCACATCCCCCATCACTGCATGGTAATATTTTGATACTCTCAGATGCATCTAACACACTAAACCTGTTAAATCTGTCAACAGAATTCAGCAGATTTAACTCCAGAGCAGAAAATGTAATAAAGTCTGCAGATTTTGTTTTGGCATGCTTACGGCTTTCTGCTTGTGGGAATTAAAGTGAGCCATAAATAATGAATTATTTAATTTGATCAATTAACGTTATTATTAAAACTGCGAATCTGTAACTTTTTTTATTAAAAATAAACAAAAATTAGATATTGTACATAGGAAAGTCTATTTTCCTTTACACGATTCACAACTGTGAGCTTTTTATAATTGTTTTTAATTTGAGTTGTTGGGTAATCTCATTTTTGACGTCAACCATGAAAATGGTGTTTTTTTGTGCAATTAGAAAATAATAAACAAAAGTTACAGTACACTTGACATCAGGTTTAAGTGTTGATCAGAAATGTGTTATTTCATGGATTTTAGTGAACAATTGTAGGGATTTCAGTCTTCCTTCATTCAGGCACATATTACTGTGGTTTTTGGTCCATTGGCTATGGACTTTCTCTGACTGAAGTACCTGCCCGGAGCCATTGCAAACATGACCGTTAAGTGCCCTGACCTCCCTGAAGGGACTTTGTATTTAATCTTTAAATGGTCAGATCTTAGGTTAATCAGTCTGGCTGATATTGATTCAATATTGATCAATGCATTTACACCATTGCACTGTTATAGTAATTGATCAGTACCTCAGCAAAAGAGCCAAAGAAAGAATTGCAAACAATCCAATAAAAGCTCTTAACCTGTTTTGTAGTTCTTCAGTTGACTGCACATGGACATGGCATCCTGGATGAAATGGTGGCAGGTCTCCCACAGCCAGCATCTGTCTCTCCGCTCCTCTGTTCCAGAACATTCTCACACTCTTTAGCTCTCTCTGGTCACACTGCCTGACTCCGTGTCACCTTTTCCTAAGACCGTCACGCTCCAAAACACCCATCTCACCCCAAGAGGAAAAGTTGCTTTTGTTTGTGGATCTGTCGCTCGGTTGAGCTACAGTTTATGGCTGACTCAAGACTGTCAAAACTTTAAATGCCACCTCTGTCCATCAGGTGTCCCCGTCCTTATTGTTTGAGTTATCTCTCATCAATAACCCACATTTCTTCCCTCCCCTGGGCTGCGGCTACCAAAGTTGCCTTAAGGATGTTTTCTAAAGGGGATTTAAAGGCTTGACCTATAAAGTGGAGGCAAGGACAGATTTTCAGGGCTTTGGCAGCATGATCTCCTCGGGCATATCGGGAGATGAAGAGAGAGAGACAGAGCTTTTTATGCCGCCTGGAGAATTCTCTCTGGTTTTTCGCAGATTAGCACATCGTCCACTTTTCTCGAGTACCATTGACAAAAGGCCTCGCAGGGCACTGTGTTCCTCCTTTAGCCCTCCCTGCTGGCATTATCCAGCTTTCCTATCTAAAGCGGCACAGAACGGCTGGATACAGGTGCAGTCAAGGCCTAAATCCCAGCGAGAACACATGGGCGTTATGCATCCAATACCAGATCATTCGGAGATGAAAAACATTACTTTTAGAAGTAATATTGCGTTACACATTGTAAGAAAGTTTTTGCCAAAGGTTTTAATCATACTGATAACTTACATGTCAATATTTGGTGGATTAAACATCCAAGTGATGTCTCTTTTAATGTTTGAAGCACGTTTTTAATTATTATAAAGCATTATAGTCATGCAAGGTGCACTGGATTTGCCAATTATGCTGATACTTTTTGCGGAAAGTAATAGTATTTTCTTTAATGTACAGTACATACATATTAAACCATACTATAGTAATGTCTTACATATCATAATACAACTTTGTTTTTAGGGACAAGGTACCATAGTGATACCATGCTTTTTGGAAAGTACTTACCTTTGTAATTTTTAAGTACCATGATACTTTTTTGATAACTTTTATAATAACTGTACCATGGCAGTGCCAGCTGTTTTTTTGTAAGTCTTAGCGTAACATGCCCACTAGCATTAAATTTGGTATTTGTATGTAGGCTATCATTTGTTTATCCAGTAGATGTTGGATTCACATGTGAATCATTTCCAACCCACTCAGAATAAATGCCGCTAAGGGCGTCAGGGTCAGCAAACCTTTTATAAAACATTGTTTGATCTGAGCTACCACACACTGAGTCATCGCATGTTAAGTTCCAAAACACCGTTCAACAGTGAACTGAAATGGGCGAACTGTCATGGCAATATTTAATGTCGATATGATTAAACTGTGACTCATTTAAATGGTTTTCAACGTGTCCAATTTACAGATTAGCTACCAGAGCATTGAGTCGTCGGATCCCGGGATCAATGTTCCAGGCCCGAGGCGCACCGTATCCAAGCTGAGGAATGAGACGTACCATATGTTCTCCAACCTGCACCCTGGCACGACCTACCTAATCTCTGTTAGGGCCCGCACTGCCAAGGGCTTTGGCCAAACAGCTCTCACTGAAATCACCACCAACATCTCAGGTAACAAGAGTTTATGGGCGCTTTCGGGTTGGGACAGCAGGTGTTTGCGTTCATTTGGTTTGTCTAAGTGTGTTATAAGTAATAGTAAGTACATTTATCTTTGTATTTTGTCTAGATTAACTAGATTTTATGTATTTGAAATAATCTTTTTAATCACCAATCCATCACTTGTCAATATACACTAGGAAACTAAAGAAACAAATGATACAGTGCCATCAACAGACTATCACTAATATAAAGATTGTGAATAAATGTTGAGTTGTATTGTGTTTCATCAATCACTTGAATCACTTTAAACTTGCTTTTAAAATTTTGCACACCATCAATATATCAGGTATATTTACATTTTAGTGTTTATTTTTGTATCTGTTAACTTTGTTCATTTCATTCATTTGTCTCTCTGCAATTGTTGCAAAAGCAGGCTTGATGACATCCTAAGTGATGGTGGCAGCTAATTGCTCAGAGAGTTTATGGAAGTGGAAAATTTCATTAGTTTTTCCTTTTGTGTTTTGCAAACATTTTTACATTTGTAGATCATTATTGCATATCTCCATTCTGATTGGTCGGTTTCTACAGAGGAGCGTTTAGACTGTGATCCTCCTCTGGCCTTTTACTGTTCATTTTGATCGCTTTAGATGTTAAGTTTGTTTAAATACATTTTTGAAAAGACTTGACCTCCAGTTCATCTGCTGTGAACAAGCACAAAAACATGTAACTTGCTTTAAACTCAAAACAGGTCATAAGCTTTAGTATAATTTAACGGGGCTTTTTACAAATTTTATACAAGCTTTTCATCTGATTTTTATTAGATTTTACTGAAACAGAAAACCTTTAGACATCTGCAGACATGCTGAAATAGGGATAATAAAACATTTGTGCTTTCAGTTGCACAGGTGTGTTTCATGCACCTTCAGATTTTCCAGGTGAGCTCTTTAGATGTTTGATTGAAATGCTTCAGATATCTGATGACTCAGATCATTTGGCAGATGAATGAGGTGTAGAAATGCACTATGGGAGTTGAATAGATAGGAACAAAGTGAAACAAAACCAGGCTTCACATGAAAAGCAGGAGTTTCCGGATTCATAATCCTCTGCTACTTTAATCTGTAAAGCGCATGCTCACGTGTGTGTGTTTGCGCACTTGTCCGTACCGGCGCTTAGGAGCCATTATGTATTCCCGTGTGGACCTGCGGAAGTGATACCAGGACTAAATCACAGCAGATGCTCAGAACCCAACAGGCCCTTCAAGAACGTTACACGCTTCCCCTCGCCTCAAAGAGAACTGACATCACTGTCATCCACACCGTTCGCAACTGTCCCGGCTTACAAAACAGCACCATATGCTGCTGTCAGACAGACACGGCGGATGCTAAATCAGGATTCCTCTTCCCCAGACTGATGCAGAGCCGTGTGTGTTCAGACCGGCATATTTACTAGTCTTGTTAAATTTGTGACGATGGAGAATCTCATCTGTTTTTTGTATGAGGCAGTGCTGTGGAGAGAAACAGGACACACACAGTCTTACAATAGAGTATCTACACTGTAGATCATATAGAATATATAGATATTTATAAATCTGTTTTTTATTTATGGTAAAGCACAGTTATGAGCACTTTATTAAATGATTCTATGTATCAATGCACAACACATTATTTATTACAAAAACAGATTTACAAAAAACATTATTATATCATTTTTACTTTACAATTCGAACAGTTTTTAAAGGAAAAATTTACGGAGCCTGAGCTTTCTCTCGTACACCAACATTAGAGCAAAGTGTTGCATCATGAAACCTTTGGTGTTGTTATATCAATAGATGTTGTAAGAACAGATGCATTATGGGTACATCTGTGGAGGCCCTATGATGTTTGCATGTCTGGAGATAAATGCACACAAGACCTTTTGTGTTCTTTTATGTGTGTGCACAATATCTTTCATCATATGTCTGTACAGCTGCATCATCCCGTGTTCTCAGCTGACGTGTCTGAAGCGTCCACTTCTGCAGATGGGGTTTAACTCAACCTGCTTTTAATATCATAATCATTGATTTCTCGCAGATTGTTTGCTTTCGTTCGTCAGCTCTAACTGACTGCCGATATTAAAGAAAACTTTATTGCTCGACATGGCATCTCTCGGGAAGGACGCAGTCCAGACTGAGATCCCTCTAAATGAGTTTTCTCTCTGTTTGTCCCACATGCACACCTTTTAATTATACCCTGATATGAACACAAATAGAGGGACAGGTTTGAAGAAGAAGCCTAGGAGTTCATGTGAAGTGTTTATTGTTGTCATGAATTAGGTCGGTCTAATTTCAAACAATGCAAATGTCCTTCGTGAGGTTTTTCTAATTAAAAGGTTTAGCTGTTTGTGTTGACTTCTTATAATTACCATATACTTCAGAAATTTCAAGAAGTTTTTCATATCTAAAATTGTATATTTTATTTAGGCAGACTTGTATTCATAGGCCATGTTTACACAGTTTTTGTCAGGCAAGACAAATAGTTACAGCTAGTGGCATGCATTGTGTGTTTGTGAAGTTTTAGGTTTTTCAAAAATATCTCATTGGGAGAAAATGTGTTTTAGGACTAATTTTAAATCTGCTTTCCAGATTTAGCTTGTATGCATCAAAAAGTGATGTTTTTTGACTGCCTGTAAATGTGATTTGAGTGGTCTGCAACTAAACAAAAACTCTTTCTTTCCATCTCTCTTTGACCCTCTGAAGCCCCCACGTTTGATTATGGAGACATGCCGTCTCCTCTGAGCGAGACAGACAGCACCATCACAGTCCTGTTGCGTCCGGCACAAGGCCGAGGAGCTCCGGTTAGGTGAGAGTAACAATTGTGTGTGTTCATTAATAATCTTCATGATAATTTCTTCCTAATGTTGACATTAAATACATCAATGTGTATATGCAGTACGTATCAAGTGATCGTGGAGGAGGAATCAGTTAGGAAGGTGAAGAGAGAGCTGGGCACTCAAGAATGCTTCCCTATTCCCACCTCCCACGGTGAAGCCCAGGCCCGCGGAGCTCCACATTACTATACAGCCGAACTGCCCCCGAGCAGCCTCCCAGAGGCCACACCCTTTACCGTGGGAGACAACCACACCTACAACGGCTACTGGAACAGCCCGCTGGACCCCAGGAAGAACTACCTCATCTACTTCCAGGCCATGAGCAACTTTAGAGGAGTGAGTGTCACTTCATTAACAAATCTAATCCTTTTTAAAAAGCATGTTGATTTGATGGGTTTTATGCTCCATACACGCATATTGACAGATGTTTTCAGCATGCACAGCAGGAGGTAAATCCACAAACCAGAGTAGCAACCTCATCTGGTAAATCTGCAATTAGTCGGATCTTCGAAAACATGATATAAGAGCTTCTTTACACAAGATGTCCTTTGATTCTTCTGTTTCAGTTCATACCCGTAAGGTAATGTGTGTCACAATCCCAGTGTGAAATTAATTATGGATATCGCCGCGCATCAAGATTTAAATGTCCGGGTTTTATTTAAATGGGAAAAACAGCCCCCACGGCCCCCATTCGTTCCCAGATAAGAGGATAAACTACGAGGAATACTGTCTCGCTGGCATAAACCATTTCACAGGGATAATTGGGCACAGGTGCGGCTGATCAAAAATAGATCAGCTGGCAGTTTGTGTTGTTAGAAATGGCTGAGACGGGGAAGGAGAATAAGCCTGGAAAATAGCCGAAGAGATGCGTCTCTCTGGCTGCTCAGAAATTGATCCGGAAAGGCGCCAAATAAGTTTCTGAAAAGGAAAGAGCTGTGTATTTTGTGTTGGCCAGAGCTGTAATGTAAATCTCAGTTTGGAAGTAAATTAGATTAGATTTGATTAGAGCTTTTGCAACGGATGGAAATATAGTTGGTTGTGGCTAGCAACAGTCAATAAGGGCTTATGGATTCACTGGGAGATGATGTCAGATCTGATCAATCTGTCCACTGATTCACCCAACACCCAATTCTGTGCTTGATATCAACATTGACTGTATCTCATTAGTCAGATCCTCTAATTGCCAGCAGAATGGTTCATCAAACACATGGGATTGGTCCAAAATCTAAAACATGCTGCCTTTGCAGGTGGTATATGGAGAATGCATGTTCAAATAGAGAAATAATATAAAATTGCTCTTAATATAAGCCCTTGAAAGTCATACATTTACTTTACAGTTTCTTTATGCTTCCACCAAGAACAGTACCAGTTATAGTACCAGTTAAGATAAGACATACTTGATTATTGTTTATTAATTTGTTTTTCCACATTTTAGAATAGTAGTAAACTCATCAAAATAACACAATTGTAACTGTGTGAATTATGTTGTGACTTAAATCATCCCAAATAAATGAACACTGTTACATTTAATCATCTTCAAAAGTCACCCCTCGTCTAGAAATTGTAAAATCATACTCTTGACATTTTATCATTCAGCTACTTGAGGTCTCAACCTGGGAAGCTTTTAAACAGCACTGAAGGAATTTCTATCTATACTGGACTCTTATTGACTGCTTTTTAAGCATTATTTGCTCCAAGTAATCAATTTGTAAAATATTATTAAAATAAAAATTTTGTTTCCTAACTAAAGAACAATTTTTTTGTCTACAAAGTAATTTTAAATGTTGAAACATACTCCTTTAAATTAATAGACTAACTAGACAGCAGCTTTAGGCCACAGGACTGCGTGCGAGCCAGCTGCCATCTTTAAACATGTCAGGAAACTTCATTCTCTGACTCCTGCCTTCTGCTTTCATGGTTATTAGTTACCTGCCGTACTCTATTATCCACCATTAAACCCCTAAGCACTTTGGGCTTGTGGGAATGAAAAGAATGTTTTAATGGTCCATTTAGATTTGACACCAGCTTGCAAACCTCATCCTCAAAAAAATGTGGATGACATTTAGAAGAAGGTTATCTCATTGGCTCAGTACCTGGAGGAATGGATGAGCCAGCTTGGCTCATTTCATTCTTCTGAACAGCAATTCAGAGAGGCAAAACTTGGATGGACTTTACGTAGCGTTACTACACAGTTGGGTTTTTGGAGTGGCCTTTAAGAGCAATGTCTCTGTTGACATATAGTACAGACACAATCTCCCTCCCCGTCAGACCTCTGAGGGCTTCTCAAACTGAAAAATCAGCCGTCAGCCAAGCTATTGTGACTCCCTCCCCATTTCTCGCTGTTTAAAAGCGTACGACTTGGAAAATGATCGCACGGCTCGGTCTCCTTTGGGCTCTGCTGATTTACTTGACCGACCTTTAGCTAAATATTCATTTTTATTTGGCTCTATTTTATGCTGCGGTAAGTGCCGTGAAGGCTGACAGTCTGAAGCGAAGAGAACGTAGCTCAGGAGAGTTAGCTAACATTTACTACTCCCCTCCTATCAGTTCAAACACTTCTGTTGTACACTGAGCTTCTTAATTATGACCACAGATAAACAATGTTAATATGCTTTGTTTTGTCTCTTGGCCAACTTTATGGCTGTAAGTGGTTTTCAAAGGTTTTGGCAACAGGAAAAAGTCCTTCACTGGAAATTATTTTGACAATTAGCCATTAGGGAGCTGTAAATCCAGTCAGTGTTTTATATAATTGCTTCTTTTATATTTATTTATATATGTGTTTGTGTTTATAAATTATGACATGGTTGCAAGATTTTTAATTCTCGGCTGTTTACTAAAGATATTTTTTTCTCCACCTTTTGTTAGTTACTTTTAGTCCTTCGCTACCTTCACAACCCTTAGAGACAAAGCAAAAAGATTGTGGCTGTCAGATTTTCTCTCTTTCAAAACTGTATTTTCCTTGTTGTTTTGTGTTTGGTGCTGGACCCTACGGGACTGACCAGACACTTTCAGGGAGTCTTTTTTCTTTAATTGCTTCTCGTGTTTCTGTTAGAAATCTCTGCCAGATCGGGATGGATGACATGAGCAGGTATCTATCTGAGTGAATTGCACAAGAGCTTGTTCAGGTCACATTTCACCCCAGAAACAAATGAAATAATCTAATATGTATTTAAATGTTTTGAATTTAGTTATGTTTTATTGCATAATAATAATAATAATAATTATTATTCTTATTAATAATAATAATAATAATAATAATAATAATAATAATAATAATTATTATTATTATTATTATTAAGATAGTAATAATAATAATAATAATAATAATAATAATAATAATAATAATAATAATAATAATAATTATTATTATTATTATTAATAATTATATTATTATTAATAATAATAATTATTATTATTATTAATAATATATAATATAATAATAATAATAATAATAATTATATAATATAGTAATAGTAGATTATAATACATAAATATAATAATAAAAAAATATTATTATTATTATTTCTGCCTTGCTTTCTCACTCCTCCAGTTCTAAACAAGTATGAGCTTTCTAATAAGTTCCTCTCCCTGCCTCTGTGGACCTGCTATATTTATAGTGCTCATAATTCATTTACTTAGCTTAAGTTTGCTGACAGATCCCCTTTTGCAGTGCCTTCCATGACCGTTCCCACAAATTTGATTAAATAGAGCAGGAAAGCTTAAAGCTTTGTGTACGTGTCTGTCTGATCAAAGCCCACTGGCTGTCTCTCGCCTGTCATTCGGGGTCACTCTTTTCTCAACCGCACAGTAAGCCGCGTGTCTACGTTTGGTGCAACATCTAGGACCATCTCTGTGAAAACCAGCCGCTGTTTGCTTCATCCCTCACGGGAGAGTGTGTATGGGGAACCGTGGCACACTTGCATCTCAATGATTGCTGCTGGAGCAGATAAAGACGGGTTTCTTGTAAAGCCTGGATTGGCTTACATGACATTTATAAGTGTGCGTTTGTATTGGGGGGGACCAAAATATCCACGCACATCCCGGTTTCCTCACTTTAATTATCTCGTGCATGCCCGTTTCCAACACTTCCTATCCCCTCACAACCTTCCACCCTGTTGTATGTTTTCCTGAGAAGATGTAGGGTTATGATGGGCTTTAACGGCCAAGGCAGCTTGAAATTAAATTATCAATTAAAAATAGCTGCAATTTATCCCCAGTTTCAGAGTCCTCTTACTCCCTTTCTTGGATGGCAAGATTTGCATAATTGTTCCATAATGCCTGAATTAGCATCTGTAAATCTTAATTTGATAATGCATCTTCTTGTCGAGGTGACGGGCTGGAATTGGATTATGGGCTTGGATCTCATTAGTGCTATTTGACAAAGGTCGTTTTCATAACACCACTATGCCATCGACTGTGATTTGCTATAAATTAATTTCTTTTTACATTTGAAAGTCATTTTCTTGTGTTTCTTGTCCTGCACCACCTGTTTTACATACTTTACCAGCTTCCGTCTTTCCACCACACAAACACATACTGACACGATGTTTTTATCTTTTCATGCTGTTGTTGAATCAGAAAAAGTCAGTGCGGGCTCATTTAACATCTCATCAGGTGTCACGCAGTTTCATTTCTGCTCTTTGACTTTTTCCCAAAGGCTCGATGCTGCATCTAAAGCATGTCTCTTCTCTCTGTTCTCACAGGAAACGAGGATCAACTGCATCCGAGTCGCCCGTAAAGGTGAGTCATTCAATGCTGATCCTAAACTATTTCCTTCTTTGATGCACTGATGTGGTTTCTTCCTGTTTGTACTTTGAAAGACAATGTGAGGAGAGGTCCTGTGTCACAGTGGAGAATGCAAAAAGTGCCCATGATTCATTGCAAGTAGAAAGTCAATCTTAAAGGGCTCAGATCGTGAGCAATCTAATTCCTTTTTACTATAGATAAATGTTTTTGTACTACATTAAGTGCTTTTGAGAACACACTTTTATTGTTCAACAACAGAACAACTATTGATGTTCACTTGAGCTGTTTTTGGTGTTTGAAGCATCTCATATTCATGTTTCTCTGAAAGTGATGTGAAAGTAAGTATGAAAGATGTTCGTTTTTAACAAGGTAAAAATATTTGTAATAAAGGCTTTGCAAAGTGGTTGCTATTAAAAGATAGGGCAGTTTAAAACTTTATTGACCCTGACAGCAAACCCTCTGTCCGTGTGTAATGTGGCAGTCGCACTAAAATTTCACAATGCAGAACTTTGACGCAGACCCCTGCATATCCACACTTTATGGATTTTGACTTAAAGTACCAGTCAAAATTTTGCAAACACTTACTTATTGTTGTTTTTTCCACATTTTATAATAGTATTAAATTACAGAATTACAGTATGTTTTGACTAAAAGCATCTAATATAAGTTTACATTGTTATTTTACCATTTTTAAAAGTGGACAGCCTTTGTAAAATCATACTCTTGACATTTTATCATCCAGCTTTTTAAGGTCTTTTTATTTATTTTTATTATTATATATATTTATTTACTTTTTATTTATTATTCTATTCTAGTAATCTATTTCAAAAATTCAGATTAAAACATTTTTTTTGTCAATTGTGTCTAAACTTCTGACTGGTGCTGTATTTGTAATGTTACTGTTGTTTTTGTTATTTTAAAGATGTTTAGTATAAAATGTGATGGTGCACTGATAGTATTATTATAATTAACATTTCCTTCAACTGAAAAGGTCACACTGTGGTGTATCGATCTTTTATTGGTCACACGTCCTACATGTGATCACATGTCACAGTTCACCAAACTTGACCTTTCGAGTTGACCTCTTGCATTTGCTTGCCTATGAATGGAAGTCAATGGAAAGAAAATAGAAAAGTCAATGGAAAAAATCTAGTTTGGCCACGCCATAACATAACGCTATTTATTTTAACATAAATAACATAACGCTACCATTTCACATGTAAAATAAGTTTTTTAAATGTACAGCAGCACAGTTAAATTATGTTGCTGGTGAAGAATAAACAGAGTGATCCTTTAAAAATAAGTAAAGACTCTTTAAGAGGTTGTAAATGAAATAAACTATAATGGAGTGGCCGTGTAGTACACCAGGATTGTAAAATTGCATTAAACAGCTGCTTTATTGCTACTGTAGAAGTGAAATCATTTCAGGTTAGTTGTGTTTGTAGGGTATATGGAGTATATGCCTGGAGGCCACAGATTACATTTAGAAGTGTGTGTCAGTGTTGTTTTCTTCTCATTTTTTACTAGCATCATGTCTGGCTTTGGTATCAAAGTGATTTCACCCCTGTGATCCTTTCTCAATCCTCTCAGATGTACCACTGAGAAATACTCAGTAATGGGTCACTAGCTAATCTTACATGTGGCCACTGCTCTTATTTTTCATCGCAAGCGCTCAGATTTCTGACATGTGTTGCAAGTGTCCATAGATTCCCTAAAGGGCAAAGCAAAGTGAGCGGTTCAAGAGGGACGTGTATTTCTTTGCTGTCTAGACACGCACACATGTTTTTTCCTTTATACACCGCTCCCCCTGGAGACAAGGGCATTAAGGGAGAACAGGTCACTCTTTCATCATGTTTGTTTTGGGTGCTTGAGGTAGGGGAGTGGACTGTATCAAAGCAGATTTGTCTGGGGTGAGCTGTCTCACAAGGGCAGAGAGATCGGTTTTCGGGGACCCGTGCAGACGGGAGAGAGACCCCTACATCAAACACCACTGATGGAGTCACCTGTGCCTGTCAATACACGCCACCACCTGTCAGGGCCGTAAGAGAAAGATGAAAGGCTTCAAGAGGCATGAATTCCTGTCAAGCCAACAAAACAGAACTCCCTTCTATCGAGCGGCGTCAGAACTCGGTGTGGGCAGGACAGTATTTATAGGCTTCAGGGAGGCTCATGGTTAAATCGACATGGCGGGAAGAAAGCTCTCTTTTGAGACTGAGTAATGAGGGTGACGACTAGCCTTCCAAGCATGAAGTCAAGATGCAACGGTGGGCATCTTAAGGCCGTCTCATTCTCCATCTGCTCAATGCAAACATTTGGTGTGTGATAAATCACACTGCAACATATTGATGAACAGAATGGAGCACTCATTCTGTGGAGTGGAAATAAGAAATGGTTGTGATCATTTTACCTTGTCTTTCCTTGTTTTTTACCTTGTTCTTTTATCTGTAATCCATAACATTTGCCTTTATTTTGCTGTCTTTGAAACATGAAATTGCAGGTTGCTTTACATACTTTTGTTATTTGGGTTAAGGTCAAATCACGTCACACTGACATTTCTCATGAAATTGTGCCTGTATTGGGGTTTGTAAACACAATTTATTTTGTGTGTGTGTACCTTCTCAATATTTAAAAAAATGAAAGCTTCATAAAAGCTCGTCAAAAACACAAAATTCAAAGTTGTCACATTTGAGTGGCCACATAATTGTCCTTGTCTTACAAATCAGCTGAGACCCTGATGTGCTGAAAATGCATCAGAATTACACAAGCTTAAAAACTAAGCTTCCAAGACTCCCATTTCAGCACACAGGTGACAGTTTAATTAACAGTCTCTTGGCAATCTTCATAGAACAATAGACTTTCATTGTAACTCCAAGTGCTAATTTCCACTTTCGGTGTGCTCAGCAGGTGCTCACATTAATCTTGAAACAAATTTCATGCCTGTGTTTGGCTTAATTGATATTCCGAATGGAAACTCAGCACGACGATAAAAATCCGATCAGGTTTGCATCAAACTTTAATGGATGTTTTCCCATCTATATTTCATGTAATGAATACATTTTATACTTCATTAAGATCTTGTGATTTATCTGTTATTGTACAGATTGTACAGATGAACCTGCATTCTCATGAATATTTGATTGTGCTCGCACGTCTAATGGTAGATCCGTAGAATGACAACAATTTTATTCTTAATCAGTTGCGTTGTCTTGTTTTGTTTTCCAATAGAATATCTTAACAATCTTTAAACAAGTAAATATAACCTTAGAAGCGATGTATTTTGTTGGATTTGTATTTTATTTTGTGAGTTTTATGCTACAAAACAATTTAAAATAGTTGAATATTTTTGCTATTTAACAAGATTTACAAATGTATTTATGTTTAATGTTTAAGTTACATTATAATTATATTATTCTGTTTTTTTAATTGGTCTTTTTAGTGAAATTTACTTTCCGTAACAGCAATCATTACATATTCCCTAATAGAAAATTGCCATCATTTGTACAAATAGTTGTTTAATCACAGTTAGATTTGACAGTCATAATGTTTTATATTGTTATGGTGCCATTGATGTGATTTGGTAGGTAAGGAGGAAAAATCTAGAATTAAAATAAATTCTGCTCCCGCTAAGATCCTGCTTATTCAATGGTGAGTCACTCAACAATTGACCGGCCTGACCAGCACTGACTCTCACAGACCTCCTGTTCTTCCTGTTCTAAACCCGTAACAAACAGAACTGTGTAGTTGTCCGAACACTTCTTCTTCTGCTCTTTTAGTTTTCTCTGCTCATCTTTCAGATATTCTTTCTTTAGGACCTAGTTGACTGTCTTTTATGAATCCATGTAGCTTTGAGGCCACTGTGGCCTTAAGGAAGTACTAAAACTAGATCTTTAGCTCTTTAGTGAGACAAAAAAGCTGCTTTCTTTCTTCATGGTTTTGACTGGACACAAATGGGGCCTGGTTTGCTTACCCGCTATTAGTTTCATAAGTTATTTGTTGGTTGGAATGGGAGGTTAGACAAGTGTGTTACTGGTTGTTTTTCAATAACAAATATATTGGTTTGTTGTGCGTGCATGCGTGTGTGGGTAGCATAAATAGCCCAACTGATGCCTATCCAGGTCAGGGCAATTGGCCTTTGTTGCATATGCGCACTTTCTTCTTGCTCACTCTTGGATCACACAGACTCATTCTCCAGTATGACAGAAAGTCGAGCTTCCCCCATGAGCCTCAGATTGTGAAGTGACCCCTGCCCACACGCTGTCATTGAAGACAGGTGTCGGGGATAAATAGCCCTCCGGGTGCATTCGGCGCCTGGCCATGGAGGCGTGCGATCTGCGTGGTACAGTAGTAATGAGAAATATCTGACTCTCACAATGAGAGATTGAAGGAGCTCTCAGGACCGCAGGTTGCAAGGGATCTTTCATTTCAGTAACCTTGGGCACTTAACCACAGAGTGCACTTTGAGTTCTTTCCCATAGATTGTAGATGCATTCTTCATTTTTCTGTACAGATTGTCAATTCTGTTTTGGCTTTCTTGCTTGTTTTGTCTTTTGCAAGTACACTTTCTGTCAGCGGCCTGTCCTTGGTCTCTTTTTATGAATTTTTGTTTGTTTGTTTTTTTCAACATTTGAAAACTTTAAATATGATTTCTTGCTAACCCTGCTAAAAAAAGATGCTGATGGTAGCTATGTTTCTAGCTGGATGAAGCTTGTCATTAGCCAGATGTGGAGGAGCAGAAACAGGCACAAGAGAGGTTTTGTCTTTTGCTACATACAGTACCAAAGGTCAGGTTTAATGATCTATGTATGTGTCAAGAGGTCAATCTGTGATACTCAGACCTTCTGTTGATCAGAGATCTTTTCACTATGGGAATTTACAGGTCAAAGGTCAACATCATGGTCTGCAGTGCTGTGGTGCAGTAAGATGGTATAAATGGTATATTGTAGCATTAAAAGTGTATTTTCTATTAATTGTGATCTTTGATTTATTTCAAATGATTTTGGCTTTTCTATTTGCTGATGTTGTTATGTATGTTTGTGTGTTCTCTAGCCGCCTGCAAGGACCATCAGAGAGCCCTTGAGGTCACTCAACGCTCAGAGGAGATGGGATTGATACTGGGAGTGTGTGCTGGTGGGCTGGTGGTCCTGATACTGCTGCTAGGGGCCATTATAATAATCATCAAGAAAGGGTAAGTTCATCTGATCAGGGTAATCATTTGAGAGCAAGTGCATGCTTTGCTTAGTTTAAACCATTATTGCTATGCAATTGACATAGTGGATCCAGAAGGTCTGCTTAAAGGAATAGTTCACCCCCCCAAAAAAACATTATTTACTCACCCTCATGTCATGTCAAACCTGTATGACTTTCTTGCTTCAGCAAAACACAGAAGAAGATATTTTGCAAAATGCTGGTTACCGGCACCCATTCACTTTTATAGTATGGACACAAGGTACAGTGGAGGTCAATGGGTGCCGGTAACCAACGATTTGCAAAATATCTTCTTTTGTGTTCCACAGAAGAAAGAGTCATATACAGAGTTTGAATGACATAAGGGTTTAAAGATTATGACATATTTTTTTGGGGGGGGGGTGAAATATTACTTAAGTCTCTTAGACACTTGGGTCACACCTACATTATTGCAATTAATGACAAGTTATCAAAGCAAGTGTTTTAGCCCCATTTACCAAATAAACAACTATAGAGTTCAAAATGATTATTTGGACACATTGTCGGACATGTTTGGAAGATGTTTGATTTACTAAATACATTCTCTAAAACCAGTTGAGTAAAATTCTTAAAGATAAAGGAAGTTTTGCAAAAAATGTTATTTGTGTGATACTTGCTTAGATGGCTTTTGTTATTTAATGCAATGACATTCAGATATTTTTAGGTGTTATTTATTTTAGTTATGGGCTGCAGTAAAAGAAAACACCTTCATTGGCCTTGATGCACTTATGAAATCGGTGGGCCATTTTCAAATATGTCTCGTAAAAAAGCTTTCAAACGGGGCTTAATCTGTTCCCGAGAGACCAGGCTGTTGTGCATTCAGCTATGACTAAATCAAACCTACCCGTTTTCCGGCTCAGTCGAAGGGCACCCAGGTGTTCTCTTCATGCATTCTCACGTGCATGAACAGAGAGATCGCCACGGGTTTTCATCTTCTGAGATTATCTGAGTGTGAATTATTTAATTAAAGAGAAATGCAATTCAATTACTCACTTAATTAAGCCCTGCCCGCTGCCACCCTGAACCAGAAACCAGCCAATAATTGGGAGGAAAAAGAGATAATTAGCCCACGATTCACAAAGGTCATCAAATCCTGTAGAACTAATTTAAGTCTTTCGTCCCTCAAAGCCCGTCAATCACTGAAGATAAATCTGCACAATGGCCATCTTATAGATTCATCTTCAACAACAGATTAAAGTCATTTGCCATCTCTTTCATATGAATTTTCACATGCATGGCCAGCGATCAGCTTTAAATGCTGCTGCTTTTAGGTTTATCTCTTAACTTTGCTTCTAGCTGTTCGCTGCTGCTGCTGATTTTATACTGCCGGTTTTATACTGGTTCTAAGATGGCCAGAACTAGTTTGCCAACTGTGATAGTTGACCAACTATACTGGTTTGTCTGGTAGGCCATTTAGATTCTTGGTTAGGCAGATAGTATAAAATTTTGTTGAGTCAGAATTATGAATATTTTGATTTACATAAGAATACAGTAGTGGCCAGAAGTGATGCCCAATTTAGAAAATGTTTAATGTTAGTTTTATAAAAACATATTTCAATTTTGTATGTGTGTTGTGTAGTTGTATCTGAAGTGTAAACTGAAGTTTTGAGAAAAATTATGAGCGGATCAACAAAATTTTATTATATATAAAACTGTAGTCAATGTGTTCCACTGTATTTCCTGTGAGCTTTTGTGTTTTTATTTTTGTATTTGAGTAAAATCCATATTTTTAGCCTTTTTTGCCTCGTAATTTTGTCAAATAATTAGCAGATTGCAGTGTTTTCACAATTTATTTAGCACATAGTTTATAGTTTTTTTTTTTATAGTTTTATTGAATGTGAGGGATCATTATAAGCAAATATTGTTTAAATATGCCCTCTGAACATCAGTTTTGGCTACTACTTTACTTATTAAATACAATTTTTTGTGTGTGTGAACGGTACAGCTGTAAAGCACCTACAGAACAGTTGCAAAACCAAACCAGCTATCCCGAAAGTATCTGGAACAACTTTGGTATGCCTATATCTCTAGCAGGAGTATTTGTTTATTTATTATTTAATAAATTATCAGCACATACCTAAAGCAGGCATCCTTTTTCATTTTCCAACAAAATGGAAAAAAGCACAGAAACCCTTTGTACAACCATTTAGACGGAGATTAAATGTCATATGATCACTCCTATTTCAGCTAGCGATTGGAGTCCTCCTCGCTGAAATGGAAAGTGAGATATTGTACCAGGCCCTTGTGTTAAACGGAAAGCTTTTAGTCATTATATCAAAATGCACCCCAAAATGAAGCTACTAGATGGTCGTTTAAAAAAACTTTTGTAAGATGAATTCAGATGGAAGTGTTCTTCCATTCACTAAATTGTCCAATGAAATGCTTGAAGTACTGCGGATACCAGGCGAAAAGTTGCCATCACGTATACCGACCGTACGAGTCCAACTCAGCGGGCCGCTTTGTTAAAGTCGTTAAAAAGCAGCAAGTCGCTGTATTCGATTAGCTGGCCATTTCTCACTCTTGCTGAGGTTTTGTGCGTAGCTGCATGTGTCCCATTACTCGCGGCAAATGCAAGCGCCTGACGGTTTGCCATTTTTCACTCTAATCAGAGCTCTGCCAGTGCTTGCATCTCATGTCCCTTCTCCTCTTGTTCTCTTTTTCTCTTTCTTCTCCTCCACTATTTTTCTCTCCAGAAGGGATTACCACTCATATTCCTATTATCCGTAAGTGGCTTCTTCTCCATTGCACATCATCACACTGTATCTCGTGGCTTTTTCGTGCGCTCTTTAGAGAAGTGAGCAACACTGGAGTGATGATTTCTCTCTCATCCCATCTCTCTCCCTTTTGCTTCACGTTCCATTTGTCTACCTCTCTGCTTCCTCTCTTCGACCTCTTCTCCATGTCTTCGCAGTAGGAAGTCGGTGAACATGAATAAGACCCCCATTACGTACAGACAGGAGAAGAGTAATATGATGGGCTCCATGGAGCGCAGTTTCACTGATCAGAGCACTCTGCAGGAGGACGAGAGGATGGCCCTGTCGTTTATGGACACCCATACGTGCAGCACACGCAGTAAGACATTTTAACTCACTTTAATGTGAAAATTATGAACATGAAGTTCACGGATTTTACGCTCGCTGTTAATAAGTCGTTAAGTGTTTCTCTACGTTGGGGTCATCGAAAATTGGGACATGGGAAATTTATATGCACTGTGTAATATTTGTGTATTTGTATTTATTTTATTTAAGCATAATTTCTATAACCACAGGTCAGACTTGGTATTAAATATGTAGCATTTCTTGCATAAGTGAACTTAAAAATAACAAGACATAAACTGCAAAAAGTGTCACTGGTTAACGATGTAAAACTGCTAGTTTTGTTCTCTTGTTTGAAGACCAAATAAGACCAAATACTGTTCTTGCATGCAAAACAGCTAGACGGAGTGTTTGTTTTTAAAGCTGATCTTCTTTAAACTTTAGATGATGTCTTAAATAAATATTTCTATGTTCGAAGACAGTCATATAGTAAAATGTATTATGCATTTTGCTGCCTTTAGGATTGTAGGAGTGTGAAATAAAATTTAAGGAGTGTGATTGTGGGATTCAAACAAATAATCAATGGCTGATACCCCTAGTCTATAACATATTTTTCCATTTCATTCAACTGCTTTCTTGTCCATTACACTAATGAAAGAAGTCAAGTTGGAAATTTGAAAACTTTTAGAAATGCCAGAAATTATAGTGACATTTTTGTCACATACGGAGTATGAACTCACAGGTGTTAAAAGTAATGCTGACAGATGCTAACAGGAAAGAGCAGAATTTAATGGTTATGGTCACATACATAGTTAAAGTGAGGCTCTGGGATGTGCTAGGTCACCTCTTGGTAATTTGTTCAGATTTGTAGGCAATGTTCAGTCTTTCACATCTTAGTTAGAAGTGTTGCTATCTTTATGGGAGTCGTAAGCCCTATTCGGACGGGATTAGTTTTACATGTGCGACGTTGCTTCAGTTAGGTCCAGTCTAACAATTCTGATTGGATTGTGTAGGTAATAGACACTTACCTAGAGCTAAAGGAAGTTTTGTGCCTCTAATAAGTGCTTTCGATCTTCTTTTTGCCTTAAATGGTATGCGGAAAACACTGGAGGTTTGCCACAGAGTTGTCTCATCACCTACCTTTAAACAGGAAATGACGGAATTTTACCGTACGTTTTTACAGCGGGTCTATTCGAACGGGATTAGTATTAGCCGAGGTCATTTTCCCGGACCTTTTTACAGAAGGTAAAAGTCGCCGTAATCTTTACTGACATTGTCCGTAATGATTACCGAGATGGCACATTCGGACGGGACTAAAATCACCGAGAAGCTCTGGTAATAATTACTTTACTCCCACCTCCCCATGTTGTAGCCTAGTGGTTAGAGCGTTGGACTAGCAACCAGATGGTTGCTAGTCGCTCCCAGTGTGCCACTGGTAACTTGTAAGTCGCTTTGGATAAAAGCGTCTGCTAAATGAATAAATGTAAATGTAAATGTAAAACTAATCCCGTCCGAATAGGGCTATAGTATAACACATGCTTTCCAATCATGGATGAATCCTGATATAAATGAAAACCAGTAAGAAAGAGAGGACAGCGTAGGTAAGATGTGTCACTGGGTAATCAGTGTAGACAAAACTGTTTTTTTATTTAAATCGCCCTGTGTTATGAACTTTCATATACTTGTCTTATAAAATAATTGTCTATTTGTTTTTCATTTCTCATTGCCTAGAGTGCAACTTAGAAAAAAGGGACCCCACCACTTTTACAGTTGAAAAAAGCACTGGTTTCTGTGACTTGGTTGAGATTTTCAATATGGAGGAAATTAGTTCAGCACAAATAATAGACCAAAATGCTAATATTCAATTCAAAGGTATCTGACTCCACAGGCACTGAATAGTTGATGTTGCAAAATGAAGTTTTAATGTCACGTCTCAGAGCTGTCTCACTACATTTCAAGTGTCTGCTGTGTGAATATCCTGTCTGGGGTTCTTCATCTCTATTACCGTGGAGAAATGAGTAGCAGACTGTTAATTTATTTGAATACACAGCCCTAGTCATGAATTCATAATCACTCCCTCATCTTATTTATGAATATTAATTATAAACAGAAGATGAAACGCCTTAAGGGATAATAAATCTCAGATTTAACCCCATTTCTTATTTTTATAAAGTGTTTGTTATTCTGTGAAACTTTTAAACTACCTGAACTGTTAACTGCAGGTATACGGTATCTGTAACCTTTGCCTTGTTCATTTTAAATCTATGCAGTCCATAATTAAAGTATTAAAGTAGAGCATTGTGTTAGCAAGCAAAGGTCATGGGTTTGAATCACAGGAAACATATTCAGTATACTGATAAAATTGCACTGTAAGTTACTTTGCATAAAACCATCTGCCAATCTAAATATAATGAATGTCCATAATTGTTTATCATTTTATTTTACGTTATTTCATTGTCCTCGCGTCACCAAGGTGATCCCCGGAGCTCCATGAATGAGTCCAGCAGTCTGCTCTGGAGGGTCGCCCAGGCGACAGTGCGGGCGTAAAGGTTCACCCTATCACACGGGTCAGCTACACCCGGCAGTGCGCGTGGCTGACCTCCTGCAACACATCAACCAGATGAAAACAGCTGAAGGCTATGGCTTTAAACAGGAGTATGAGGTAGGCAAATCATTTGATGACGTTTAGGAATGAGAACGTTTAGAAAAAAGTAGTTGTTCTGCAGTAGTTGTTGATTGTCATTTCGACAGAAACTGCATCTATTTGGCTAGTTAGGCTTTAGTATGTGTACCTTGAGAATTACTGAGCAAGCAGTTGCTGTCATAATAAAAATTGTGCATCTTTCTGCAATATAAATTGGCCACTGCCTTAGTAAAAAAAACATGTCTGTGTGAACAGATGTCTTTCTGAGACGTCTCCAGAACTTCAGTCAGCAGGTCCCTGGATTCAAAGCCCTGGAGACCACATACCACAAACAGACCACTGCATACAATCCCCAATGCAAACACACATGTGGATGCAATAATACAATAATACACAAACACACACTCCTAGCTTCTTATCATCTCTCAACAATACGACACTGCTACAAATATATACCCTGCTGGAGAAATCCAGCTCATTTGAGCTTAAGGTAGTCAAGTTGTTGTTTTTTGTGAGATGGTGGCTGTTTTTGCTGGTAGACTACGCTAGAAACCACGTAAACCTAAGCTGGTTCACATGGTTCATTCACCCAAAACCTTTTCTTTTTTTGTGAGAAAAGGAAATTATTGACGTACGTGCCTCGGATAAGTTCGGACCTGTTCTTCACATACAGGTTCATATCAAACCCCGCTGGACTGCAGAAGAGATGTTATTGAGATGGAAATAGAGGTCCTTTCAGCATCAGTCATCCTCCGTGGCTAATTTTCTCTCCTCGAGTATCTCTTCTCCGTGCTGCACTCGTGTGGACTGTTGACTTTCTGCTATCTGTTGTTGTCCACAGAGCTACGGGACAAAACATCTCTGCACACAATCAGAGAGCAGGACGGCCTCTCCAGAGCTCAGCTTGTAGACTCATTAAACTCTCTCCCCTTGTGTGAAACAGATTCAGCTCAAAAATCAATACACACTCTCCTGGACATAGTGACACTGTGTGTATGTCTGTGTGTTTTTGAGGTCACCATCTTTGTGTCTAGTAAGCGGAAAAAAGACAGAGAGTTGGAGAGAATACCGTAGGGTTTCATAAGCTTTATTTCCCACTGGATCACAAGTACAGTCTATTGATCATCACTTATTGACAGGATAATGGTGTGGAAGAGAATGTACTGGACAGGGCAGTAGTATGTAGTCTTACGAGGGGATTGGTGGGATTTGATTTAATGCTTTGAAGTTAGATTGCAAAGGAAGTGGAAAGAAAATGATTGAGGTCTTGAGTAGTTCATGTACAACACAGTTAGACACTTTTACTAAATGTTTAAATGTGCAGGTTGTTTAAAACTGAAAATGTGTCTTAATCTTAAAAATGAAAAGCATTTCTCGCACACTTAAATGAAGTGGATTTGACACCTCTGAATGTTTACGCCTTGTAAAGTTAGTTTGATGTGGAAATTTCACTTCTGTTTATATTTATTATTCAGTTTTGTTCGCTGAGGTTTAAGTGCGTGTGAGAATTTCTAATGTAATCAGATCAATTCACTTAGAAGTTTCAATCGATGTTAATCTCGTTTGTGGATGGTGATAGTTGCAGAATGTCATGTTGTCAGTAATATATACAGTATATACAGTATTAAACATATTAAAGGGAACAATTCACAAAAAGATTCAAACTAGATTCAGTGTATGAAATAAATTGATTGTATGATAAAACACTTTTTTAATACTAGTTGGGTATTTGTTTAATGTGTATTTACATGTTAAAATGTTTCTCTCTCTCTCTCTCTGTCTCTCTCTCTCTCTGTCTCTCTCTCTCTCTCTCTCTCTCTCTCTCTCTCTCACTCTGTCTCTCTCACTCTGTCTCTCTCACTCTGTCTCTCTCACTCTCTCTCTCTCTCTCTCTCTCTCTCTCTCTCTCTCTCTCTCTCTCTGTCTCTCTCTCTCTCTCTCTCTCTCTCTCTCTCTCTCTCTCTCTCTCTCTCTCTCTCTCTCTCTCTCTCTCTCTCTCTCTCTCTCTCTCTCTCTCTCTCTCTCTCTCTCTCTCTCTCTTTGATCATTTTTTTAGAGCTTCTTTGATGGCTGGGATATCAATAAGAAGGATAAAACTAAAGGAAGACACGATACCTTGATGGGTTGTGAGTCCTGTTTTGTTTTACATTCATATACAGTAATATTAAAACCATACTCTGATTGGGGGGTAAAATCTTTAGATATTCTTTATTTTATACGTGTTAAATATCACCGCAGTTTCATAACATTTGATAATGTAAAGCTTTGATGTCCTGCCTGTTGTGCTCATGCACAGTTGTGTCTGTGTTTCAGATGACCGTCACAGGGTGAAATTGCACCCGCTGCTCGGGGATCCCAACTCTGACTATATCAACGCCAATTATATTGATGTAAGGCAGCAGTCACAAACTCTCATAATCTCAAGCCGGACACACAAACATTCACACTGTTTTTGTCATTACGTAGCTTCACATGAGTCTAACTGATATTTGTGGACACTCTCTGTTCTCTGGGCATACCACAGGCTTTGTTCAGACAGACATCACGTTTTATTTTCTTTCGTTTTTTAACTTAAACAGCAAAAAATGCACAGATTGTGATGTTTACAAAACTGATCCAATCCACATCTAATGGTTGGTATGTCATTATAGGAACTGGTGGAAGTGCATTGGACATTGACTGCACTGTCAAAATAATAAACAGATGAAGAGTCAGTCCCAAAGATTGCATTTAAAACCTAATTACATTTGTGTGCCGTTTGAAGTCTATTAGTACAAAATCACACTAGATTTAATTAAAAAAGCTCTTTATTAGGCCACTATTCATTTACTGGGAAACCGTTTTAGTGCCAGTTGAGTATCTGACCAGCCAAAATCTTATTTTGGAGTGAATGTGGTCAGATGTGAAGCATAGCCTACTGACCTGTTTTAGTGTCAGTCTGTGTGCACAGATGGTCAGTCGTACCAGCTGAAATTATGTTCCTGGAAACTTTGCCCTCTCTTAACCTGCCATTGAGCAGTTTGCCCAGGGTGACCAGAGTTGGGCACGACCTCATTCTTACCATGTGACACTCTGTGTTTCTGAAAGAGACAATTTCTTCAAATTTCTTTATTTCTTAAAGAGACAAGGAAAGCTCTGTTCTAAAACATTCTGCAAACTATCCTAGTGATTTCAAACACTCCACATCCCACTCACACACATGGCGCTCATCACAGGGAACTTGTTTCACACTTGACCTCCATTTTTGGTCAAATAAGCACCCTTTTGCTGAGTTTATTGCAGTGCATTCTGGGATTGTCAAGGATATATGCAATGCTGCCGTAAAATGTGAGGCGTGTTGAGAGGCGGCATAATGAAGTTACCTTTCAGAACTGCATTTTAGAACCTTTAAAATGGTTTCGGAACAGAGCAGAAAGGTGTTCACTACATGACACACACACTAATTGCTTGCAAATGAAAAGGAAAAGAATTGCTTTGGCTTTGGCATCAGGCAGACACACTCCACTTATTTCACCTTGACTATCTGGGCTTGAGTTATAATAGGTGACTAGCTAGATTAGTGTTGTGTTTTCTGTGAGGAATGTTATAGCTACGTGTAGCATTCGGTATTTTGCAGACAGAGTTACTCTGCTAAAAGCAAGGGAAAATGTGAAATGATGTCAGTGAAGAATGTAATTACATATTGTTGGGATAATGTGTCAGTGTTACCTTGTACTTGGACAGAAATGTACAATTTTTAATTTTTCCTGAATATCTGGGAGTTTCAGCATCTTCAGTATGAAGCATTTTACAAGAGCAAACCAGGACATACTGTGCTGTAGGCCAATTTAACAAGCATTGATTTTTCCATTTGATTTTAGCCTTTGGCCTTGTTAAAACATCCAGAAAGGACTATAATAAAAGAGTGCTGTTCTTGGTGTTAACTGTAGAGGCTATTAGTGAACACATTAATGCGTCTGTACTTCTGATGTTAAATGTTTTATTCTTTTTCATTGCTGTCCTTTTCACATCTTAAATCAAGCCAACAGAAAAAATTAAGTAATTTAAGTTTTTGGGTGCAAAGATTTGCAACAGCCACACAAATTTCACCCACCTTCACATCCAAAATATACGTCTCCATTTCTAGTGTCTGTGTAGAGCTTAACACAAGTCTCTCTCTTTCTCTCTTGCTGTAATTCTCTCTCTCTCTCTCTCTCTCTCTCTCTCTCTCTCTGTCTGTCTGTCTGTGATCTGTTAATCCTCTAGTTCTCTTCAGCTTCTCATTAACTAGACTCTGTCTTGTCTTTTTCTACCCCCTTCCCACCTCTTCGACTTTGGACCCTGTAGATTCGGATAAACAGGGAAGTAAGTACTTCACTGCTCTTTCTTCACTCTCTTCCTCCATCCTGCTCTCTCTCTCTCTCTCTCTCTCTCTCTCTCTCTCTCTCTCTCTCTCTCTCTCTCTCTCTCTCTCTCTCTCTCTCTCTCTCTCTCTCTCTCTCTCTCTCTCTCTCTCTCTCTCTCTCTCTCTCTCTCTCTCTCTCTCTCTCTCTCTCTCTCTCTCTCTCTCTCTCTCTGCATTTTCTTTCCATGTCATTGCATTGCTCTGTTTGGATTATTTAAACATGAGGAGAAACAGCTCTGTTACACAGAGATCTCCTTTATGTTCACTTCGTAAATGCAGATGCATAAAACTTTCAGATCCCATCTGTTGGGTTCCTTTGCTTTATTACTTACTGGTACCTAGTTTTTACTGTTTTAAATATAAAATACTTCTCTGGAGATGGAGAGAATTGGGGTAATTTTCTGTCACAGACAGGAAGTCAAAATCTGAAGCAGATTAATCATTAGCTTAAAGTAAAATATTATTCCGATTCTCATTTTTTTGCTATGTTGCTTATTTTTTAAACCTTTCCTTTTAATTGCAAGTCAGTTATATATGGTTAAACCTTTTGCTAGGACATATGAAGCTTAAATGTGCAACTTTTTTATTACCATCGATAAATGACATCATTTTCTTTACATTGGGGTGATTGCAGTTTTGGGAAGGTTGTTGGACAGAAGATCTGTAGTGCTGTTATCGTTTTCAAGCAGGATATTCCATGCATGCAGTCATCTATAAAGCCTGTTTTGAATATAGTGAATATTTTATATCTTTCAAGCTTTTTTGTTTTGAATACCTATTTGATTGCGTGTTGTCTCACTAACATAGTAATTTAGAGACTTATACAGATAGCCAGTTAGACTGTAGAGTAGAGAGTAGACACTGTATTTACTTTGAATTGATGGAAACAGAAATAAGGCTGTAAGGGATAAAAGTACAGTTTGTTTATGTTTGCCTACCATAGTTGTCTATTGTTAATTTGCAAACATTGGAAATTGTCTGCTTTATGTTAGTGCTAAAGACAATTTTCACCCAAGTGAATATATCATTTACTCTGTACAGGAAAGGTTAAATATAAATAAACTTTACTGTTACTTCTAAACTTTTTAAAATTAAGCTAATGAAAACCCATTTGGACCACATTTAACCTTGATTCAAAAGTGTTCTTTCCCTGCAATGCTTTGTGTTCTCCTCAAACCAGAGACTTTGCCAGAAGTATACATGTGGAACAAACTCCCCTCAATTTAGTTTTCTATTTACAGTGACTCTGTTTCCATGTTTGTTTGCACAATGTACAGGAAATAGCTTGGCCCAAGCTAGAATGTAGTATTCGTCAGCAGTGTTCTTAAATGGGGTGGCAAATGCACAACAACAATAAAAAACATGTCTCCATTATTCCACCTCTGTCTGTTTAATGAAAACAGATCCACTTTTTTGAACGTGTCCCCAGGTATCTCTTTGAAAAAGCTCGGCTTTGATGAATAAATTGCATGTTTTGAGATGTTCCTGCAGTCCCCCACCTCTCTCTCTCTCTCTCTCTCTCTCTCTCTCTCTCTCTCTCTCTCTCTCTCTCTCTCTCTCTCTCTCTCTCTCTCTCTCTCTCTCTCTCTCTCTCTCTCTCTCTCTCTCTCTCTCTCTCTCTCTCTCTCTCTCTCTCTCTCTCTCTCTCTCTCTCTCTCTCTCTCTCTCTCTCTCTCTCTCTCTCTCTCTCTCTCTCTCTTAAAAAGTAGTAGGTTTTCCTGTAAATAGGATAATTTCAATAATTTCATTTAGCATGTATTTTAGTTTTTTACATTAGTGTTCAAGTGTATTGCTATCTTCATTGTTATCATGCTAGATTAAAACATAAACTTTTTCAACATAATTTAAAAAATTCACCCTTAAAGAAGGGGTAATCTTTCAGTAGTATAGTTGTTGTATAACAAATGACTTTTTTCTAAAGGGTAACTTAGTTAATTTAGTTCAAGGAGCACTTTTGGAGTAATTTTGTCTTTATTAAAAAAGTTTAACCCCTAAAGAAATGAATATGTCTGAAAATATAGTTAATATCATGTGCTGTACACTCACATGAGATTGGAAATCTAGTTTAGTAGTCTAATAAATGCTGATTTATTGTACACGGCGCTGGGCTACATCATGTTTAGATCACACGACCTGCCAAATACAGCCTATTTTATCTTTTTATTCTTTCAACTCCAGTATAATCTAACATGTTTACTCCCTGATTAAATTTGACCTCTAAAGAATGTTTATAGTCGCCAGAACCGAGATAAAGATACCAATAGAAAATAGGGAGAGAGAGACAAAGCAGCCGCTGTGAAAGAATCAGACATGATGTTTCTAGGACAGAAATGGCTCACTCAGCATGTCACTTCTCTCTCTTTCTTTCTTTTAGGGTTACCATCGATCCAACCACTTCATCGCCACTCAGGGTGAGTATCTTTGTCTGGACAGGTTTTGGAAATGGATGCGTTTACGTGGCTCTGTCTGGCTGTGGTCAATCCCAAGAGGAGAGGCACACTTCTGTCTTTAATCTGAGCTCTTAGTTTTGTGTGTGTGAGACCTTGACGACACACTCGTCCAGATGGAGTATAATGAGTTTAGAGCAATGGAATTATAGAGGAAGTGTGTGAGTAGAGATTGCAAAGTCTGCCGTCTTCCCATCTGAGACCGTCTCAGACAGATGTAGATACAATCTTAATATGACAAAAACTCTTTTGGGACTTTCATCATTCTGAATTCAGGAAATTATTTTAAAAAATACCTATTACAGGTATTGTTTTATTCTATTATCTTTGTTTTTCAACTACTTGATTCTGATTGGCCACTCATTACTAATAGTAAAATAAAGTCATTTTAAGTAAAATATTATTATCTCAGTATAAACACAACAGAAGTCAATTAAAAATTCTATCATTTAAAAAATGATAGAAAAAAAATGTGTGTGTGTCAAATATTAGACCTTTTCTCGGCTCAATCAAAACAAAGTCACCCTCTTTTCTCCTTGTTTCAGATCTCCCATAAATAAATCATTACGTGTTTGTGGTTTGTCGGTCTTTCCCTCTAATTGAATTTCGAGGCAGACTCAACTGATGGGAGAAATTAGCTTTTTCTATCAGAGAGCCACATCCTGCTGAGGTTAAAAACTCCTCTATTCACCCAGAAATGGCTGCTATTGAATTACTCGCTGTGAGCCTCCAGATTACACAAGTGTTTTATAACACGCAATGACACTTTGTAAATTAAAGCTGCTGTCTGGAGCATTTGCTGCCACTCATTGCTTGCGCGTGTGTGTTCATTTGTTTGTTTGCAGGGCCCAAACAGGAGACGGTCTATGACTTTTGGAGGATGGTTTGGCAAGAGAACTGCTTTAGCATCGTCATGATCACCAAGCTAGTGGAGGTGGGCAGGGTATGTTCTAGAAACTTCCTCATCTGCACACTAACCCATAAACAGAAAGCCATTTCTCATTCACCTTCATATACATATGTCATTTATTATCATCAATTGTCATTCATTTTTATATTCTTTAAAATTGACTCTTCATTATTGCATTATCACTTTATGCTTGGAAAAACCTATTTGTGTAAAGTTTTGACATCTGGATGTATAATTATTAAAGGGATAGTTTTTTATGTTTATTTTAATTTGTCATAATTTACTCTTACTTCGATTGTACCAAACCTATATACATTTCTTTACCTGTATAGATTTTCACAAAGGAAGATATTTTATTGAAAGTTAGTAACTAAGCTGGTTTGGGTCACTGTTGACTTCCATAGTAGTTGTTTTCCTACTATGGGAGTCAGTGATGACCTAAAACAGTTTGGTTACTAACTTTCATTAAAATATCTTCATTTCTTCAATTTATACAGGTTTGGAACAATTGGAGGATGAATAAATAATAATAAATATTTGATCTATATGTTTAAGCATGACATGGTATTACTGTGTTTTACATTTTTTACATGTTACCATGTAAAAAATACCATGATTTTTGGACACATACTGTAGTAACCCACTCTTTAGACAAGCACTGCAGTGATACCATAATCTAAGTCTTATCATGTAATACTAACAGTGCAATTCATATGCACTTGTTACATAAATACTGTCTGTATTGATGTCTAACTAAAAAGAAGATTTGAGTATCTTTAATGTCTGTCATCTTTTCAGAATTCACAGACTTGTATAATGCATTCTGCTCTCTTGCCTTGTGGCCCACTTGTTACGGTGGTTTTAGACCATCTCTTTTTCTTCTTCCAACATCATTTCCTCTTTCATTTTTCTCTTCACATCGACACCAGGCCCTTCAGTGCGATTGAGAACAGCGTCTGCTGCCGACAGAGTCCTCCTTAACAACCTGTCTCTGCTCTCTTATGAAATTGTGGCTCTATTATGAAAACTACGCTTTCCCTTTTTATGATAAAATCTGTGAACCGTAAGGATAAATGGATGATGGCTTGTGTCCGACAGCAAATCGAACAGTTTGTGTAACTGTAATAGCCAAGCAGAAATAAAGCGGGTTACTGTACACAAAAAGAAAGTTCTTTCAGTTCATTGGTTTTATGACATTTGTTGATAATGTAAAGTAAATGGTCCATCAATTTTATGACATTTGTGTCCAATTAACTAGGGCTTGGCAGCTTAGCAAAAAGTTAAATGTAAGGTTTTCAACATTTTGACACAATATTCATATTCATATTTGTTCATTTTCATTTCATTGAAATGACATTCATTGTTTTTGGAATCATTACAACACAGCCATTGTTAAAATGTAGATTTAAAATGGTTTATGCAAAAAGTAAAATGCATAAAAATTTACTATTTTTAATAGTTTAATGTCATGGAGATATATGTTCTATGTTTTTTTGTTTTGATATTAAATAAACTGTATTGATCTGGATTGCATAAATAGCAATAACTGCCATATGTATGCTAGAGGTCTGCTACCCGACCCAAGCCCGACGGGTCCCGAAAGACACTCGGGCTGCGGGTCGGGTTAATGTTTAACTAATAGCCTCGGGCTGGGTTCGGGTTAGTAAAAAATAAATAGTATTATATATATATATATAACAAATCCGTGTAAAGCAACACAGTTTCATCAAGGCACAGCGGCCCCCTCAGCACAAGAGCAAAAGAGAAAAACCACGTACTTCGTAAGTAGGCGGTTGCATGTAATCAAATACAGCGTCTTGCAAAATGTTATATGTTGTGAGAGACCTATTTCGGATCGGGCTTCAGGCTGTGAATTTAACAGGTCGGATCGGGTCGGGCTGCGTCAAACGATCTCGGGTACGGGCCGGGCTCGAGCTTCAGTTTAAAGCCTGTGCAGACCTCTAATGTATGCACATTTTAAAATTTAAAAACATTTAAATACGTGTAAAAAGCAACCATATTTTTAAGGCTGCTCAATTTTGTATCTCCAGAAAAATCATCACAATATTTCCTGTTTGCAATATTGTAATAATAAGGTTTTTTCTGTGAATTTGTGTGTTCTTTCAGGTGAAATGCTGTAAGTATTGGCCGGATGAATCAGAGATGTACGGAGACATTAAGATCACGCTGCTGAAGACAGAAACTCTGGCGGAGTACACAGTGAGAACATTTGCCCTGGAGCGGGTACGAGACTCTGCCTCTCCGTGCGAGAATTTCCAATATGCTCTTATTTGGCCTTTTTTCTTTTTAATTTATAGTGATAGTGGGGATGAGAGAGGAAATGCCAGGGAAAAGAATGAGAAGCAGGATTGGAAATGATAAACTCAAATCTGTCTTCCACGTGAATGGCAAGTCTTGTAGTGAAAGAGCACATTGAACTGACTACTAAGTCAGTCAGGAAAACAAGATCCCACATACCAAATTCTGTATGAATTTAGGAGTTTTCTAGTTTTGGTATCTCCCCCTCTGGCTTTAATGACAGCGTGCTGTCGAACTGGCATGGCTCCACAATTTTGTGCAAAACCTGAGGATCTGTGTTTCTCAGCATGACTTGAGAATGTTCCTAAAGGTCTTGTGTGCTGCAGTGGAAGCAGAAAAAAATAATTCTTCCATCCAAAAATAAAAATCTTTCATCATTTATTCACCCTCATGTCATTTCAAACCTGTATGATTTTCTTTCTTCTGCAGAACACAAAAGAAGATATTTTGAAGGACGTTTGTAACCAGAAAACATTGACCCCCATTGATTCCATTGTATTAGACACAAAACCACTGAGACGTTTCGCAAAATATCTTTATTTGCGTTCTTTTGCGTTTTGTGCATACAGGTTTCGAATGATGTGAGGGTGAATAAATGGTGACAAAATCTATCAGTCCCAAATTAGAAAATTCAAAATACAGATAGCAGGTTATTTATGGCTGTGTGTTTGTATGCTGATGCATATTGCTGCTTGCTTTACTAGGATGCTAACAGGTTAGGATGAAAGACGTTGTGTATGTGTGCTAGGTGAGAATTTGGAGTGACAGCCCTTTAAATGAAATGGAGAGAAGTGCCTGATACCCAGCGGAGACCCGTCGAGCTGTCTGTTCGAGGATTAGAGATTCCTCATCTGCGAACGCTATAACTAACGCATCTCTCTCTCTCTCATTATCTCTCTCTCTCTCTCCTCCACTCTCTGATACAATAGTACGATGCAAGGGCTAAATGTGGGCGCATTTACTGAAATTAGCTCGATTTAACTTCCCCCCTGATCCTCCTCTCTCCTGCCCTTTGGAAGCGCAGCTCCGTCAACAGCCTTTGATGTGTGTTTTGCAGTTCGCAGCTCTGTCAATCAAATACAGGGACTGTG
The DNA here is from genome assembly GCA_019155185.1 of Beaufortia kweichowensis. NCBI lineage: Eukaryota > Metazoa > Chordata > Actinopteri > Cypriniformes > Gastromyzontidae > Beaufortia > Beaufortia kweichowensis. The sequence continues at coordinate 13,628,228 of CM032800.1, forward strand.
GGTGGAATGATGTGCGTGTTTACGTGTGTGTGTTTGAGACAGAGAGACAGGCTGCTGTGTATTACCATCAGACAGCCTCGCGTTGTGTGTATTCACACAGGTGAACAACTGCAACACAATTGACACTTTAGTTTTTTCCCTTCTCTGTCATTTCCTGTCTTATCTCATTTTTTCTTTCTATCATTGAAATATGTGTTCAGTCTTAGATATGGCCTGAGACGACGATTAGTCATACAGTTATCATACAATACTGTTGATTTCATGGTCGAAATTATTAACTAATTGATTTATCAGAGTATTCCAGAGCACCACATAATGATCAGTTTTGATTTACTTTCAACATTTGCTACCTAATACAACGAGAAATTGATTTTATGTTGAAACGGTGGAGTTTATTTGTCTTTTAGAGAGGCTATTCTGCCAAACACGAAGTGTGCCAGTTTCACTTTACATCGTGGCCTGAGCATGGAGTCCCGTACCACGCCACAGGTCTGCTGGCTTTCATTCGACGGGTCAAAGCTTCCATGCCGCCTGATGCCGGGCCTGTGGTGGTCCACTGCAGGTACAGAGAATTCAGCGTGACACAGTTTGTGAAACACTCTGTGTGTCACATGCTGTGTGTGTGTGTTTGTGTGTTGTTTTGTACATCAGCAGCCTAGTTAGACATTGGCCTCACAGTACATTTACCATTTAAACCCGTGTTTCATATCAGAAAGAAGCAGTTGCGTGCTACAGTGATGTGTTTCAGCTCAGTATTATAAATAATTATGAAAATTACCATGGGTTTACTACAAATAAAAACATGCTTTCTATAAAGTTAAACCATGGTTATCACAAGTTATCCATGATTTTGCTACAGTAACTATGGTCTAACCATGCTTTTATAGTAAAACGTGGTGTTTTTAATGATAATCAAAACTATGAATGCTACACTTTTACTACAAATAAACTTTTGTAGTAAAAAATACTTTGATTTACTGTACTGGATGGGAAGTGGATGTACTGTATAATGAACAAATCTAGACATTTTCTAGGTTAATTTAAACAAATTTAGAGTTCAGATTAAATTGGATTGACTAGCCATCTATTATAATTAGTTCATTAGGATAACTAGTATACAGTTTTCTTTTATTCCCATACATGAATTTTCTGGATTTGTTTATTTTACTCTTTTGTGACTTCAATGCTTGATTTGAAATTCTCCTAAAGTGTGAAAAAATACATTTTTATAAGTAAAATATTCCATGCAGCTTCTCAATAATACGAGGCCATAAAGTCTGCATCCATATTATTAATAAAAGAATTACTGAATGATTTTTGGATACAGCACGTATCTGCATCCATATTATTAATTTAAGGAATACTGTTGATAATCACCACACCATAGAACATGTCATCCCAGAAACGAGGAAAAACACATTTTTGTCAATATTTTCAGTGTGGGTGCGGGCAGAACCGGCTGTTATATCGTGCTGGATGTGATGTTGGACATGGCAGAATGTGAGGGTGTGGTGGACATCTACAACTGTGTGAAGACCCTCTGCTCTCGGCGAATCAACATGATCCAGACTGAGGTGAAGACGCGCACAAACTCACTCACCCATAATTCCCTGTTTCCAGATACAGCAGGAGACTTTTCAAATGACACCTTGAATTTGCATAGTCCTAAGCTCTGTAGGAGTCTCTATGAATATTCAGGATGTTTACCCTTGGAATGCAGTGAAAACTGTGTGTTGATAGGCGTAAACGCATGCAAATCGTGCTCGCATCAGTCCGCACGTGCTTCCGCTTAGATGTACTGAAATTTGCATATCCAAACCTTATTATGTAAATCCCTCAGTCGTTCTCTAATGTTTCTAACATTAGTAATTATTTACTAGATGCTTTAATTAAATCTGTTTCGCAAGTGTTTATTTATTTAAAGCCATGTATACCTGCTCACACAGTTCCACGCATTATGTTTACATTGAAACAGAGGTTAAACAAGTTCTGCTGTTGGCCTCTAGATACTTTTATCCTACATTATCTCACACATGATCTATGTTGTCCTTGTTCTTGTTATGGTTTATAATAGACTTGGCTTTATGATATAAAGAATATTTTTAAAAGATGTATTATTAGACTACAATCCTTGCTTTTCTCAGTAGGACAGTTATTAATAGCATCTGTGCTAAAGTGAATCTGCATTGAATCTGAGTTGATAAGTTTGAATTTTAATTAAGTCATTTATAACTCTCTTAATTTGCATCATAATATTATTCACAGAAGCCTTTGTGTGGCATTTTCTATTAATTTTCTAAAATGTTTTTTTTTTCTAAATATATGCAAGTAAATTTTGCTTTATTTTACATATTTTGTATTTTTTTGTATTTTTACATTCAGTTCAATACATTCTGCCTTTTGATTATATAGTGAAAACTTGCTTTTTCTCTCTGTAGGAGCAGTACATATTCATTCATGATGCGATTCTGGAGGCGTGTCTGTGCGGGGAGACGGCCATCCCGGTAAATGAGTTCGCTCTGGCTTACAAAGAGATGCTGAGGGTGGATTCACAGAGCAACTCTTCACAGCTCAGAGAGGAGTTTCAGGTCCATGACTCTACTTGCTTAAATGTAAACTAAATGTTGCGTTTTAGTCTTTTAATAAACGACCAACTGTCTTTCACTGAAAATCCACATGATAAAATCTATTTCATGAAGCCCTACTGATTGTATTCCTGCTCCACATAACTAAACTAAACTTGTCCGACTGCCAGATTTAAATGATGAAGAAATTAAGTCATATGTTTTGTTGTGGCTTAATTGCGTTTTGTTTTTGATTGCTCTCATCTGGATCACTGTACAAATAAAATAATGTTGTTGTTTTTTTTTACACAACATTAGATTTGGCATACAATGAGAATTGAACCCACAACTTTTATACTGCTAGCACAATGCTTTATCAATCGAGCTATTTCAATCAAATGTGTTTTAAAGTTTGTTTGACTTTAGAAAGTTCAGTAGGAGTTTTTCCAAAGCTTAGAACGGGAGGAAGTTTTTGATTTATGAAAGTAATAGTTTGTTTGCATAGAAAACCACACGTGTTTATTTCACAAGATCAAAAAGATATGACTCGTTTAAATGAATAACAATTTTCTAAACTTTTCTGGTTATAAGAAACGGGCTCCACATGCAGAAACGCTATGCGAGCAACTTTAATTTTCATAATGATCACACAGTCTCTTGCTTTTTCTCTCTTCTGTAAAGTCAACACTCGTAACAGAAATAATATTCTGTTGCGGCGCGGCTTTAACACAGTCTGAGCGAAGAGAAAATAAACAAAGTCAGATAAAGCTATAATTCAATGCTCAAGCTACTCAATGGAGCAAAACACGGTTGACAGCAGCAGTCAAACACGACACAGAGCTGCACACAGAGACACAAGTACTGTCCTGTAGATTAATGATCAGGACTGGAGAGTAAATGTATTCAACAGACTTTCTGAGGACATTTGAACTATGTTTTAGACTAACATGAGTCATATAGGTATAAACACATGAATCCAGAGGAGAAACAGCAATAATTCATGATAAAATTATGGATAATCTTTCCAAATTTGTCAGTCTTTTGTGGTATGGATAACTCCTTTTTCAAAAGAATAGTTTGACTTTAGTTATATGCTTTAAATCTCTGGTAGCTGTAAGTGTATTTCTATAGCACTATTGTACAGAGTCTTAATCGATAATTATTGTTTTTTCTGATTGGCAAACATAAATAATAAAAAGTCTAATAATAATGTACTGCAGGTAACAGCTCACATTGGTCATCCTCTGGGATCAGCTTGTGCTTTCTGAACTGTAGTCGGCCGTGTTTCACTTTGCCACAGTTCCACCGGGAGTAAAAGGCCGGTGAAGGTTATTTAATAAAAGATGGACGACTCCATGTGTTGCTGAGAATTCCTTTATTGATTCGCAGAGAGGCAGACTAAACTATCCTCTCTCTCCTGTACTTGCCTCCACGTTGGATTTTTCTGACGAATTGTAGCGCATTCATTACAAATGATTTCTCGCTGAGGCTTAGAAATAGAAGCGTGGAAAGGCTGATTTGGATTACAGGCTGTAGATTGTGTCATGGCTATTAGATGCTGATGGAGGAGATTTCTGATGTCTCTGTACACTTGTATGTTTACAGCAAATGTCTTTTTACTTGATTTACCTTTTAGTTTGATGAGTTTATAGAAACTGTTTTTATGAGGTTGATTGGTCTCGCATTTGTGTGATTAAATGCTTTTTAAAACTGAACCCAAAAGCTCCTGTCAAATTTAGGCCACATCTGCGGTCGCCGGATACACAATATTGTTTGTGCAAAATGGAAATGATCACAGATGTGCCAGCAGAAATCCCTTTACATTCTCTTCCGCTTTTTGTTTTTGCTTGCTTCTTGTACAGTACTTGCATTTTAATTCGCTTTGTGATGCGTTTTTAAATTAAACTGGACATGTAATAAGAAAAAAAATGTGAAGCAGGATTTCATTTGTTTTAAACATCGCAAATTGATTGGGTTGTACAAAGTGGGCATGGCATACTAAATAAAGTTTCCACGTTGTTAAATATTTGACCACAAAGTTCCCAAGAAAATGTTACATCCCCAGCATCCTTGTTTCATTCGGTTCCTCTTTGTTCCTCAGACGCTTAACTCGGTGACACCTCACCTGGACGTTGAGGAGTGCAGCATCGCCCTTTTACCACGAAACCGGGAGAAGAACCGCAGCATGGATGTTCTCCCACCGGACCGGGCCCTGGCCTTCCTGGTGACCACGGAGGGCGAGAGCAACAACTACATCAATGCTGCGCTGATGGACAGTTTCCACCGGCCCGCTGCCTTCATAGTGACCCCCCACCCGCTGCCCGGCACCACCTCTGACTTCTGGAGGCTGGTGTTTGACTACGGCTGCACCTCTGTGGTCATGCTGAATCAGCTGAACCAGTCCAACTCTGCCTGGGTAACGTTTGCACAGCCACTAAATACTGTTTTCTCTTTTAAAAACTCCCTTTATCAGTCGTTTTCTCCCCTGCATGTCCTTTGAAGTTATTTAAGCTGTTTTGTGCTTCTGCTTCCCTTAATCTCCCTATGAAATGTTCTGTATTCATAAGCCCAAGTCTCATTTACATACGACTTTCTTTTGAGTTGGCGAGTGGCGTTCCGGCTCACTCCTCCATCACGGCTCTTTCTGTGAAAAGCCTGACGTGCGCTAACGTGTCGCCGGTTACTCGGTGTCACTCTCATAGTCCCTCAGTTCATATTTCTCTCTGCGGCGGATTAACGGCTCTCTCGTTCCGTCATTTTCTCTTTCTCTCTCTTCTTCATTCGCTTGATTGCTCTCCACGGCTCATAAGTATTAATATTTGTCATCTCGCTCGCCACGCCGTCATTAATGTTCTTCCGCTTTGTTCGCCGCGTCTCTGTCGGTTTCATTTCTGCTCAGTTCAGTAACTCAACAGTGTTTCCTTTTGTGGACATCAAAACACCAGCAATGCAGAGGATTTCACAGAGAAATCAAAACATTGATTTGATGTTTTGGATGTGAGATACATTATTTGAAATGCTCTATTTTTACCACATTCTTAGATATAGTAGCATGAAAAGTTGATAGTGATGCTTTCAATGTTTCTTTGTTTTAGATTGCTCTGTATTTTGTAAGATAATTTGTTTAATCGCTAGTAGTCCTACATAAGAGAAAATCTCCTCCATATACTGTACAATTAGGTTGTTTCTCCAGAACCCCTTTGCATTCAAACTCATTATTCTCTTACAGTTCTTTAAAATGTCCAGAAAATGTAAACTGTTATTTCCTGAAGTGTTTCTATTCATCCATGGAAAAAGATTCAAGCACCTTTTTAAAAGACAATTGACCTTCAAAAATGTTTTCCATCCAGACATAAATGTCAGATGGTCACAGAAACCTTGTAATGCTCATTTATGGCTTCTAAACACACTTATATGTATCCTTCTTTTTATCTCGTTCTTTCCAGCCTTGTGTGCAGTACTGGCCTGAACCAGGTCTTCAGCAATATGGTCCTATGCAAGTGGAGTTTCTGTCCATGTCTGCAGATGAAGACATCGTTACCCGTCTCTTCCGGGTCAAAAATGTGACACGAGTAAGTGCAGTCATAATACTTCGTATAATGTATATTATATATTAATGTAGCCTACTGTGTGTATGCACTGTATTCATTAAGATCAATATCAGTCTAGTAGCCTTAGTCGACCATAATGCAACCAAAGTTAATCAGTTAATCATCATTGTTATTTGCTCACTTTGTGAAATTGCTTTAATTGAACAATTATGCAGAATTACACTATACAAAAACATTAATATAAGAATTACTAACTCAATCCCTATGGGTCTATAAAGGTACAAGGTAAAAAGCTATCCAGCTGTGGTAAATGAGTCGGCCTGACTTTCTTTTGTAAAATACTGAGTAATTTCCTGGAAGTACCACCTCAGGGATTTGATGATATTCTGCTATAAAACATTTTTCATACCATGGAACAGATCTGTCATTATTATTTTCTGCCCTTTAACAGTCATTTTAATGCCACAAGTTTAAAAAGTGTGGAAATGTATACTGTTATGCAATGCTGTGAAATCAGAGACAGTTTAAGAAAGTTAACTAAGAAGGTGTGTATTAAACGAAAACATGTTTAAGTCTTAATTCATAGTCTAATTTATACATTTAACAATCTCCTTTTGCGCTGGCCAGAACCAAGGGCGTATAGTTAAAAAAGAATGCTGCGCGATCTCGTCATGCTCTATTCTTGCATAGCTGATTTTTTGTTGAACTATCCAAAACCCAAGCCACTTCAAATAAACCAAGTTAAAAACAAAACCATATAATACAAAATTATAAATGTAAATGCACAAAATAGCATATAAATCTATATAAATCTATTGCCGTGAATATTGCAACAAAAACTAAGCATTCGTTTTGAAGTAAGTGGAAAATCGGAATCAAATTTTTATCGGATCTTTAAATATATGGCAGTTACCTGTCTTATTCATTTTGGTAATATTTATTTTAAATAAACAGGTTTGTCATTGTACAACTGTTCTCATGTTGTTTTGAAATAGGGGAAAATTCAGATCTTATTCAGAATTTTTTGTCTCTGATGGCCGTTTATAGTCTCTGATGGCCTTTATAGTCTCTGATGGCCGTTACATCCAGATCACGGTTTGATAGACTATAAGATAAAATGGTATAATAAATAGGGTTTGTCAGTCCAATATATTTTGTCAGCCAAAGCTATAAGACCAATTAGAGAACATAGAAAAGGCTCTTTAAAATATCCGTTTTCATACCATCAGCAAATGACAGTTCATACTGCACCATTTTCTCAGACAAGGACAGATGCCGAAATAAGTTTTCATAAGCCTGTAGATGTGAAATATACATTAATGAGCATCTCACAGAAGGTCATTTTTATGACTCTCAATTTGCTTCGTGTCATTAGTGTGCAGGCTCATTTTGCTGTGTTTGATGACAAGTGCTTTATGTCGAATAGATGTGCTTTTTGTGGCTGTCAAAAGTGTTTAAATGCTTTGACGTGCCTTGTATTTGAGGAACATCAGACACTAAGGCATTTCAGTGGAAAAATATGACAATGCCGGGACTACAGGCAGTGTCTGTGGATGGGTATGTTTGTGGGTGTTGTTGTATAAGGGGTCCATTGCATATATTTTGTGTGGTGAAAACATTTCTAGTAACTTCTTTAGGGGATGAATGGGGTCTTTTTTTGTATCCATACTGTCATAGTTTGTTTTTAGCTTTGACTTTAACCATCATTTTTGTTGCACAAGAATTTTAAATGAATATTTTGAAGAACCAAACAACATTGACCTCCCATTGACTTCCATTGTATGAACACAAAACCACTGAGACATTTCTCAAAATATCTTCTTTTGTGTTACACAGAGTAAAGAGTCATATACAGGTTTTGAATGACATGAGAATGAATAAATAATGGCAGAATTTTTATTTTTAACTAAACTATGAGTTAAATAAAGCTGGTTTCTGTGTGGTATTTTGACAGAAAATCATTTTGTCCGACATAGGCACTCATCTCTTTGGTCAGTATATTCACTTCCTCCCAGCAACCCTAAGGGCTTTTTCAGGGAGGGCGTGCCTCCAAGCCGTGTACTAATTCCTCCTGCGTTTCAAGCCAACGCAGGCGTGTTTTTCTGTCCCACTCCGAGTAGAAATCTTTCCCAGCAGGCTCATTCATCACAACCTAAACAGTGCTGAGTTGGCAGTGCCGAGGTCTCGGCATGAAGAACAGTCCTGCTGTACTGTACCCGTACAAAAACAAGCCCGACTGCATGGCTTGTGATGCATCACTGATCCTGACCTTTCCTTTTTCCCTTGTCTCATCCCTGTGAAGTTGCAGGAGGGTCAGCTGGTCGTGTGCCAGTTTCAGTTCCTGCGCTGGTCCGCGTATCGTGACGTGCCAGACTCCAAGAAGGCCTTTCTCAACCTGCTGGCCAGTGTGCAGAAGTGGCAGAGGGAATGTGGGGAAGGTCGTACTGTGGTTCACTGCCTGTAAGTAACATCACGAGACACACACTCACACATTAGACAAGTATATCAGATTTGGTATATACAGAAAGCAGAATTATAACGGTTCCTGATTATGTAGCTGTTTGTGCATGTTTACGATCTCAAAGTCTTAAACCCAGAGATATTCTTTGTAAATGTTAAGGCTCAGCCACACCTTCCCAAAACGGCTCGATTAAACACTAGGCAAAGTTTCCTAACTGAGCCGCCATGTTGTTGAGACGCTGTGTTTTTCAAATATGGTAAGGAACAGTAACAGTTCCTTCACACGCTCGTGGTATTCGGGCCAATCACAGTGCGCTGGATCGCTGGCCAATCAGAGCACACCGCGCTTTTCAGAACGATGAGCTTTGTAAAATATCGAGGCGTTTCAGAAAGGTGGGGTATAGAGGAGCACCGAAAATCTCTGGTATGTGTAAAATAATTACTTTTTAAACCCTAAAATTCATATGACCCTTTTCAAGAGGAACAATATTTCCTATTACTTTAAAATTTGAAATTTAATCTTATCATGACAAACTATAAATTGATGGAAAGGTATAAGACTTGAGATGCAATATTTGATAAAATTTCCAAACAATAAACATAAACAAAAAAATTATAAAAATGTTAATGTTAATGTTACTGTAATTTATAAAAAAATCTTTCTGTTGTGACAGTTAATTAAAATAACATTTATTGCCCTTAACAACTTAAGTATTTTTTGAGTAGTTCTTTATAAAAATCATCAAAGAATTTACATGAGAAGAAAAATTGGCTTTTATTTAGAGAATGTATATTTAGTTTGTTTTTCTCAAACCACTGGCATTTTTGTTTTAATCATGCTTAAAACTAAAAAACTGATAAGACTAATAAATGACAAATACCAGAAATCCTTAGCGTCTTAGTAAAGATCTGATCATGTCTCATTGTTTTTCACATTCCATGTGATTTCTGTCGCGTATTTGATGTATATTTCTCCTTGCTGTGATGCAAAAGCATTTATTTTTTGCTTGCACAGAGAGAGATGTATATGTTTGGTGTAGCAGGTGCACCAGCACACTTCATCTGGATCGCAGGTAGTACAGTCAAATATACCCAAGTGTGTTTCCAAAAGTTCACAATGTTTTCAACTCACTTTCTTTCTTCACTTTCACACGGTTATGGTTTCTTTTTACACAGTGGTGCTGTTAAAGTCCTTTCAAACATCCTCAGACATTTCTCCGGTTCTTTTGTTAGTTTAATGTAAGGGAAATGCCATTGTGCCCTTGAAAAACACCCTTAGCATTTGTCTTCACCGGTGTTATCTGCATCTGCCGTTACCCATATCTCTGTTTGCTAGCATACCAGACAAGAGATAATGACGTGCGAAACAATGTTTTCATGTGTACCTTTGTAAACAGATGATAAACGAATAAATGAAGGTACACGTCTTCTCCTTCACACTCCTATAATAAAATCATTTTCTAAACAGGACGTTCACTCATTCCCAGCGTGAGCAGCCAGAGTCAATGATCCAAGTCTAGGTGTTAACATGGTCTTTATCCCTTTAACCGCACACTTCATCTCCCCCGTGGCGTCGTCTCCCCTCTTGCCCATCATGAACCCCAGGCACGAATTTCCATCCCATCTCCGACCAGAAGCACATCACTCAGGGCTGTCACACAGTGTTACCAACCACAGGCAGAGGGAAGAGATTATGGAGATGAAATCAATTATGCTTTAATACAGAACAGCGCAGACCTTTCTCCGTGCTAAATCCAGAGCTGCCAAAGCACTGACTGCGATTGATTATCTCAGCGTTGCCTCATCTATCCGCCGCCGCCGAGCCGTACGCACACATAGCAGAAGACCTCTGGGATCAGCAGAACATATTTTTGTATGCTGCCCGCGCTGGCTGCTTTGATAATAACTGGATGTGTGAAATTTCTGTTTAGAAGCGAATATCAGTACGTGGCACACGTGAAAATCTGTTTCCGTTGGTGCGCTCGGTTTTTGGATCTTGTCTGTTTGTGACAACTGGGTTTCGTTTGTGTTTTGTGTTTGTGTAGGAACGGCGGGGGCCGCAGCGGTATGTTCTGTGCCAGTAACCTCCTGATGGAGATGATACAATACCAGAACATGGTGGATGTCTTTTACGCCGTCAAGACCCTTCGGAATGCTAAACCCAACATGGTGGAGACACTGGTAGGTACAGTTGTTGTTAAAAAAGATGCACATAAACATGTAGTGTAATGTAAATGGATAAATGTGTACTGTAATGATGTAACTTCCCTTTCTGTGTGGTTTAGGAGCAGTATCGTTTCTGTTACGAGCTGGTTCTGGAGTATTTGGACTGCTTGGAGGTCAGATAGCGCATCCCAGATCTCCACTCGCTGACCTCACGGGCTTGAGCGGTACCACCGGCAGGCTCACTCTCACACCCAATCTCCATCTGCACCTCGTTCCCCTTCTGTCTGTCTTCTCACTCAGATTAAAAAGCAGCGGGAAGGAGATTTCTGTTTTATTTACCCCAATCATCTCAGTATGTTCCAGCTCTGTGGCTATTTTAGTTTTCCGATATTTTCAGTCTGTTTTTCTGTGAGCCGTGAGCAATTCTGCAAAAAAGCTCCAAAGCCTGGCTCGGTGCAGCGTGTTTGGTTTACCTCCGCTCGCAGCGACTGTGAGCCGTTTCTAAAAACAGCGGCTTTATTTTACACCTGCCTGTTCTCTCTGGCTGACTGGACTGAAGAGCAAAAATAAACATCGCTTGGAAGAACTTCTCTTCTTATGATGCTCAGAGGAGTTGAGAGTCGGGCGTCTTTACCGTGGCCGTCTTAAAAGGAGTCTCCCTAAAAACGGCCGAAAGTACAACACAAACATGCATGCACAAGTGCACACACACATCACTGATACACTGAATCAACCAGCAGACGACTTTCCATCAACTGCCTATCGAGATGTCGATGCCTCTTCGATGCCAACTGTTTTAAAATAAGGCCTTGAGACAGCACTACAGCGAGCACGTGTACGTTTAAACGATGCGCGTCTTCCCACAAACACGTTTCTGTGGGAGCTGCCCAATCGGTCCTCTTGTCATCCGGAGGCGGAGTTTATCATTTTATATATGGTGCCATATTACTCATGAGGAGATTGACAGAAGAGTCGGGCGACCGCGTCTTGTTGTGACTGTTGTCTTTATTCCTCTCACCTGTATATATACTTAATGTCTGCTGGAAATCGCTTAAGTCTTAAGGTGTATGTCTCAAGTGCTTACAGTGGCCCTGTGTGCTTATAGCAAAGGAAGAACATTATCAAGGGGATTAAACTCTGACCTTTATCCACTCGCTCAATGGTTTTAAGAGCTGGGTTAAAAGTCTTTTTACAACAGCGCTGAGAAGGCGAGAGGCGAGAGTGAGACTGTGTCATAATGGAGGAGGACATGTTGAAAGAAGCATCTACTACTACTTTTCGCTTGTAACTAGTTATCTGACTGACCTGTGTTCTTTGAGTGGATTTTCTTTAACAATTGTGCAGCTTTGAGTGTACTGCTGAATCCTGGGCTCGAGTTCCTTCAAAGCATCCCTTTAATTTGATGAAGTTCACAGTTTCATTTCTGTTCCATGTCAATATTCAGAAGCTTTTATTTGCTGATTTTTTTCTCCAGTAACCTGACGGATGCGGGAGCTGATATCCAAGAGTTGTTGTAATTATATTTACCGCAATTTATTTACAGTAGCACTACTGTACAAGCACAAAATAAGGAGAATATCTGATCGAAGAATATATTTGTGTGAGTATCACACACACACCATTTAAGACCCCAACTGTGAAATGTATAAAAATGCCATATCAGCAAAATGCCAAGATAGCAAACCAGAGGATTGATCCCAATGAGTTCATTACTCTGCGTATATCATCTAAGATGTCAGTTTGCCCCAGTCCACGCTGTTAACAAGACAGCTTAAGGAGATTGTTAACAAGTGTGAATTAAGGAGATAAAAATACTGTGTGAATAGAAAGACAGCCGGTGATCAGGCGCTGGATTACACTACACGACTTACACCAATCCTGGTTTATTTAGAGACAGACTGCAGATTTTAGACATATTCACTAAGAAGTGCCATTTTTAAAGTTAGCAGGTATGAGGAGTTTAGTATTAAAGTCATGTAGTTTAATCCAGCTGTAAGACAGTGGTGTAAGTTATTTCTTTACTAAACCCCTTTTTCGGACTTTCTTGGAAAGTGCCTGAAGTGACACTGAAGTGGAAAGTATGTGTACATATAGATGTATATTTGTGTTCTGTGAATAGTCTGTGAATAAAGCTTGGCAAGATTTAACAAGTTTAAAAGGTAATAGAAAGAGTTGAATGTACTGTTTAAAACCTATTTCTTAAATATGCCAACAAAAGATCGGACGCATCTGCGGTCAGCTGTGGATGATCTATAAAAGCCATTCCAAAGCTGCCCCTTCACAAATCCCATTTTGTTGTTTTAAAACCATCTTATGATTGTTTTTGTCATGCTCATTTAAAATACACGGACCATCTTCTCTTCTGCTAATACCGGATCATTATCCTTAATGTCTCGCATTGACTTTCCCACTACTGAGACGTGCTGAAACAGCTAGTGAGCCGGGTCCTCGTTTTCTGTGCGTTTCGCTGGTTATTTTGCTTTCTTCAAAGTGTTTCTGTATGATATTTAATGACTTGAAAAAGAACTATGTTTTTGACCATGTGTTTGTGGGACAGGAAGAGGATGTGGAGGCATATATCTCAATGAGTCTGGGGTTTGCGACGGGTTGTTTAAACAACAATAAAATGTTTTAAGACTGGAAAGATGTTTCGTGGACCATTTATTCGATCTTCCTGACTGTATGTATTTATAGCAGGGCTGAAGATTTGGATGTTTTGCTGTTTACTAGTAACCATGGTCACATGGCCAATTAGAAAAGGTCACTAGAAATCTAAAGTATAGCAGCGTTTTCTCAACTTTGTGGTTTTACAAACCTACATGCTGTTTTTAATGAAAAACAAATATGTAAGCAATGGCTCCAATGATGTTGACACACCATTTTTTCTTTGTTCTTTTTCTCTCCGCGTTTACTTTAGTAACAGATTTGCACTTAAAACTTTTAAAGTAATTTTAAAACAAACTGATTCAGTATGATTAAACATAATGTGATTATAATGCAATGGCTTTTGCAAGCTTGTGCAGTTTAATACCCATCATTACCAGAGAGTCCAGACGTACATGCAAAAATACAGTCTGGTAGAGTTTTAAGGGTTCTGATTGTTCTTTGACACAACTGAGCAAAATCTCTTGAACTTGATTTTGTTCTATTGTGACCAGAAACTGTGACCTGACACACATTCATATGTTTGTGCTGTAGCAGGCAGATCTTCACAGCCTTTGTTGATTCATTTGATTCTCTCTGATGCTCCACCTTTCTGTCATTCTCTTCCTCCTGTCTGGTGGTTTCCATCAATCTACTATCTCTGTAATGTATATTTTTGTACTCGGTCTCTCTTGTTTCCACCCTGCCTTTTCTCTCCATACCTTTCTATTCCATCCATTTCCTGCAGACCGCAGGCTTTCTCCAGTGACATACAGTAGCTGGTGGAGGATATGTGAATTATTCAGCAGGCCTGCAAAGTGATCCAGTGTTGGAGCTGAAAGGCATGTCAGATTAATTAGAGGACAAGACCTCCCTCTGTCATTGCCATACACTAAACGCAGTGTATTCTCATCGTTGTTGCAGAGATTCTTGCTAAACTTAGCCAGACAACTATACATTTTTCAGTACAGGGACAGACACTACAGGACAAAACGATTCAGCGCTGTTATAATGTCACACTGTATAGCGTTTCACAGCTGTGCTTAATCAATCAATTCAACAGGCTCTCCTAAAAATGTAGTGTTATTAAGTCAGATTTAGTGATTGAGGGATTGGTGTTAGAAATAGTTTTACTAAATGTTTTAGAAATGCTATTTATCATTTTAATTGTATTTATTATTAGTTTTAAAACATGTGCACCACGAACTGCGAGGCCCTGTAAAAGATTTTTGTAAAAGGATTTTCTTCATTCCATCTGATTACAGAACGGGATGAACTCTCTTTGTTTTTATACATTGTGGGGACTACTGTGCAGACGGTTTATTCTTTCCCCTAACCGTCACACAGACCTGTATTTTTATATTTTCAGATAAGCATTTCTGTATTTAATTGTGTGTTCATGAGTTTTAGGGACTACTGTGCTGATGCCTTCTGTATAAAAATCATAGGTGGGTGTTATTAACCATCAACACTTTACATTTACATTTAGGCATTTAGCTGACACTTTTATCCAAAGTGACTTACAAATTTTAGGAGACTTTGTCTCAGTATCTCCAAGCAGCTGGTCTTTAAAACAGATTAAAACTAGTTATTTTTGTTACATTAAATTGAAGTACTGTAGAAATGTACTATATGGTGCTTTTTAAAAGCATTTTACGTGTAGATTACCTGTGAAAAGAATTATATGATAGTATTATTTTGTTGCTTTCTATTTTAGGAAACATTTTATTCCAGAAATGTTAAAAATGTAATTTCCATCTGTTGGAACCACAGTGACTGTGATGCATCTGTTTGCACTGTTGTACTTAAGTGGACAAATTCATTAAGCTGGGAAGTTTCGAGGAAGTTTATTTCTATTTCACAGGGTCACTAGTGCCTGTAGTTGAAGAAACACAGGGGTTTGGTATGTAAATTGCTTATGCGCACTGTTGACCGATGTTTGCTATTCAGTAGTTATCTCTCGCCGTGTCTGTGTAGAGCAGGTGGGAACATTCCTGGCATCGTGGTCCAGTGCCCTGTAAAGTGGGTAGGACAGACCCCAGCCAGATGGTCTGGTTTTGGACAGTACTGGTTGACAGATCCTATGGCAATCCAAACGCATCCCCTTATCTTGCCCGGTTTGTGCTCTCAAGCCTCCCCGGAGGTGGTCGAGCGGCCCGTTGTTCCAGCCCAGTGCCTAGGAAAGAGTACACATAACTCTGAGGCAGATAGTGTGGTGCAGCGGACACATGGATAAGTTCCATTCCCGCACTTCTTTATCTACCCCCGGACCCCCATCACAACCTGTTACAGAACGATGCTTCTCTGAGTCTGTGCCATCTGTTTCTCCTCAGCTTATCTGTGTGAGATGTGCTGCTCTATCGGGTCAGACTTTTACATTTAACCTAAAAAATGTTGAAAGTCTGTTTTCGGGGAGGAATGGATGATGCACTTTAAAGGCTTTCCTGATGAAAACCTTTAACAATCAATTACGTCAATGTAATTGTTTCCAGACAGGCAGGTTTTAAATGTCATATTTGTCGTATGTTTCACAAATAGCTAAAACAACGGGCATGTTTGTCAATGATTGATGAAGTAAATAACTACACATTGATCAGTGCTGTGAGCTCATTCATATTTTTCTTTTTTTACGCATCAGTTGCTTTGTGCGAGAATAATATGTATCTGAACAAACAACTTAGCAACTTATTTTTAACTAAACCTAATCATTAGATCTGTATATGATCTAATATGTCAGCAATAAATCCCTCATGATCAACATCCATTAATCATTTTGATAAACTATAAGCCTTTGAAAGTTTGCTTTCACTTTTACATTTTCTTCTTCAGCTTACGTCCTCATAGATTTTCTGGCCTATTTTGCTATGTTGAATGTGCAGCTTCCCAATGTTATAGTACATTCTTTTTAAGATGAATTGCTTGTGTCGTATCGTTCCTCATTTGTAAGTCGATTAGAATAAAATAATTCATAACTGTAAATGTCGGTGTGCAAATAGCTATATAAATGTTAAAGGAAGTAGTTCAGCAGCACAGGTGATTTATTATATAGAAACATTTGTGAAACGAGAGCTCCATATATAAGTAAATGGCCTTTAGCATGGTCAGAAGTTCAGAAAGTATCCGCCTGTCATTACAGCCCAGAAAAAACTTTTGATGGCTTGGCTTTTACAATCTTCTTCCTGAAAGTGAGTGCAAACGTTCATGAATTTAAATTAAGTCAAATGCTCATATGATCAATGCCCAGTAATATTACCTCATTTCACTTCGCTCATAAAAATTGAAACCGTCTATGTGCAGGTAGTGGCAGGTGGGCTATCAATAGAGATGGGGCTGACAATATTTCTTTCATTTCTTTGTCATACATATGGAGCCTGATGCCTGGTAAATAATGTATGACCTAATGTATTTGCCTTCAAGTTACAGAAGTATCATTACAGACAGAGCACCAATCTACAGAAATGACTGTGAACTTTAGTGAGACGTTATGACGTAACACATTTCCTAAGGCTACACACTGCTGACATGGCTTTACATTTTAACTCTCAGGGCTTCTCAACCTTTTTTTATGTCTGTGACATTACATTGCCAACGCTACAGTCCCATCCACAACACTTTACATTGTGTAGTCAATTTTATTGTTTTTATCTCTGTAGGATCTATAATAACTCATTGGGCATCCAATATATTCTGTAATGAAGACAAAATGTGTAAAGATCATCATACGTGTTGGGTTGCAACCTTCAAGTTGAGAATTTCTTTACACATGTGTTAGGCAAATACAGAATGCTTGAATAGGATTTTCCTTTTGATTATTGTGTGCAAGCAATCAATAAAAACAGAAATTATAAGTATAGATCTGAAGCCAGGGACAATTTTGCAGTATAATGGGACCATCCAAAAAATGACAAACAGGACTCACTTTGTTTGTAATGTCATAGCTACTGAATGCTAAACATTGATTAGTTCAAACTGTAATAGATGTTTTTAGATAATAATACTCAAATGCAGATATACTGTAGAGATATTTGGCATAGTCTTGTGGTTCAATCTCTAGTGGTGGTTGTAAATGTATGTGTGTGTGTTGACTTATGACAAAGTGTATTTTCTAACACAATGATCACAGACACAAAGAGATTTGGAGGTGAGCCAGGAACAGTCTATAAAAAGGTTCATTTATATGGAATAAAACGGTGCTGGACAACAAAACAAATAGCAAATTATACAGTCTCTGCTCTGTATTGATTTAAACATAATAGATCCGGCTTGTATTAAAACTCTCCCATAGCAAATAATGCTTTGTGGATTACAGTCATGTTTTCTGCACAACTTATAAAATGGAAATTGACCAGAATTGCTGGACTGGAGATTGTTGGTCCACAAAGCTTTTAAAAAAGATTTATCTGCATTAAATAGAGCATAACGGTTAGCTATATTTGAAAATCATATCACTTGCTTGCCAAGCCAGTGCAGGTCAGCTTAAGAAAAGATAAATGCTTTTGTTTGTTGGTAAAACTGAGTATGATATTAATGTGGGATGCGCTGGTGCGTGTAACCAAAACGTTGCTGTGTTTATACCTGAAGGGCGGTACAAAGACTAATTTAGGGTAAAGTGTCCTATTTAAACCTAGTTTACAGTGTATATATACAGTAAAGTGAAATATATTTACAGTATATATACAATATAATAACATATTTACAGTAATTTACAGTATATATACAGTATATTGATATATTGCTTACACAAATTGTTATTTATATTCCAAACAATATTCCATACTGAAATTTACTTTAGAACTTTAGAATAAGCTTGTGTTTGGGAACATTGGTAAATAAACCATTTGTTAATGTTAGTTAATGAACAATCACAGTTGTTAATATTTGACTTGAAAAATGTATTAGTAAATGCTAAAACTCAAACTGAGATTAATAAATACTGTAGAAGTATTGTTCAATGTTAGTTCATGTTAGCTTAACTAATGTTTACCAATACAACTTTATTGTAAAGTGTTTTGTAAAATCGTGTACTCCACCAAAGCTCGAGAGTAGCTAAAATCAAACTAGTTTCTTTTGGGCAGATTGAACGTGGAACATGGTGCTGTTTATATTGCAGATGCTTGATTGATATTTTGTTGTCTCATTTTCTCTGTCGAGTCTGACCCAAATTTGAAGGATTGAATTAATGAACCAATTCCTTTATCTTAATGAACTGCAAAACAGAGCTGTTTTTGATAAAGCTATATGTCATAGTCATTTACAAGAGGCAAAAATATGTTCGGTTTCTTCCAGGTTGCAGTGTAGATTTTGAATAGAAAGGCATTGCATTTTGGCTATAACAAAGTTTAAAAAAAATACTACAGGACATCACGCACGAAAGGACTGCAAAGTCATTCTAGGTTATCAAGTCCACCCAAACTTCTAATGAGTCTCACTTCGAGAGCATCTCCAGGGTATGAGGTCTTCTCAGAATGAGTACCATTCAAAAGGACATGCCTATCTCCATCTAACTATCTCCCAAAAAGAAAAGGTCTGCTGAGCCCTAAGGGTGTCTTACAATAGTGTTGGTCTGCTAAGCTCCTGCTGCTGTCTGCCCCACAATGCTTTGCTTTATCATGCCAGTGTGTGTCAGAGTGACTGACTCCTGGCAAATTGGTCTATGTCTGCCTGTGGAGACTGAGCACTGCGACCTGTGGAGATGTTTCGGCACCTCCTGGTGACCTTTGCTATGGTTTTCTTCTTTTAATTAGTGCCGAGGAACAGCATGTGCTTTCGTATGGTTTAGGATTCATTGAAGCTTGAGATGGTTGACTGACGGGACTCGGCGCTGCGGAGGAATGGGAATTTGTGAGTATCTACTTCACTATTAAATTTATTTTCCAGTTATAGTAAATGCCTGTCGGGTCAGAGAAGTCGTCAGAGATTCTTGTCGTGGTTTTTTTTTGCTTTACTTCATCACTCTTTACTTTTGTATCTCCTAAAGATGTTCCCTTGTGTAGAAGAGAGAAGTTCACCTCATTTAAAGTGAATTTTGTCTCACAGCAATTCAGGAAAACCTTTCTTCCTCATGCTGGTCTGCACCAAACTATTCTTCAAGGGGACATAACAGGCCTAAATGGCATCTTTTTGATATTGATGAAAATCATTGTCCTGGGGTGTTCAGCTAACATGGGCATTTTCTCTCAAAACACTGCTGAGAAGCGCTTTGGCAAAGAGCAGAAAATCAATAAAAGTGAAAAGAAACTTTTACCCTGTTGTATCAAAATGCCCTCTATTGTATTTAGCTCATCCTTGAGAATTTCATGACTTTATCCAAGGCTAAACTTTAAAATGTTGAAATTAAATGAATGAAGATTCTTTCATTATTTACTTTTTATTATAGAAGAAAAACTTAAAGTTGCTTACCTGAAGATATACAAAGAGACTTTGCACTTACAGTAAATATATTTTAACGGTTTGCTTTTGCCTTGTGCTTTTAAACCATTTATAAGAGGAAGTAAAGAATAGAAATAAAATAAATAAGAGGGAAGTTGTACAAAAAGAAAAGCGATGTTGTTCGGCTGGCAGACATTTTGTCACATCACTTGAGGAAAAATAGTGGGTGAGAACAGGAAAGTCTGTCAGAAGCTGTCTGTCACGTTCACTCAGAAACCATTTTTCATTGGAACACAAAAGGACCACATAGTCATTAGTAGCATTGCTTAGGACCCAGTATCAGAGGAGGCTGACAGACAATCCTGCAGAAATAAATGGGATGACAGAGCAGATACTTTGAAGAGACAAGCGAAAGACAGAGGTGTGATTTCCAGCTTAGCGTCCATTAGGCAGTCAGTCTTGTGGACTGAAGAATCGTGCAAAGACATGCCATGAAATCTCAGAGGAAGCTCAGCTACCATCTGTGACTTTGGGCTGCCTCCATTTTGGCATTCCAACATGTCATTCCAGCAATTTAGTTACTTAAAAAAACACCATTTCTGACACTTTATTTTTACACTTTTTGGGGAAAAGGAAATGCAAGTCTAATTTGCATTTTTTTTTTGTACTGCACTTACACTATATTAAATTGATTGATCTGGAAAGAGTAGCTATGCTTTAAAACATTTAGATTCATGCATTTGGCAGTCACTTCAATCCAAAGCCACTTACAATGCATTTATGATGTACATTAAATCAGTATGTACATTCCATGCTTTACCATGCTTTAGTTGAACTATATACTACATAAAATATACTACTGTTTAAAACCAGAGATAAAAAATAATAACAAGATGCATCAGTGTTATTGCTGTGAATGGGGCATTTAGTATATTATTTCCAACAAAGTAAACCATCAGATTAAACAATTTCAGTCATTTTCTTTAATTGCAAGAACTTTATATTATGGTCATATATGGACATTTTCTTGGTTAATGGGTTGAGGTTTCTTTGGGTTTGTATTATTTTAGCCAGTCATGGGTTAAAAACAACCCAGCAGTTTAGGGCACACAAGCCGGATACTGTACAAAACAGATAGTAAATGAGTTTGCATATTGTCAAAATATGTTTACATTTGAGCCATCAATAAGTAAAAAAATTACTGATTTATTTTTAGAATAATTAGCAAGGGCCTTGATTTGAACTAGAACTGTTATTATAAGAAGTGTGTGTGTGTGTGTGTGTGTGTGTCATTTGCAATAAATTATTTCAACATGTTAAAAATTTTAAATTAATTGCATGCGTTAACACATCGGTATTGACAGGTACACACATTCTCATGTCTGTTCTGGTTAAGACTGCTGTCCTTACAAAGAGAAGTTTTGTCAAGTGTGCTTTAAGTGGAGCATTGGCAGTGCCTTCCCAAGGGGCACCGTGGTTCAGGAACAAGTTCCCCTTGCTATTAGTTATTGCTATTAAAATAAAAATGGGAAAGTATACTTTCAGTCTACCTACTGTATTACGTATTCTCAGAAATAAACTTAATGTACTTCTCAGGAAAGATGTAGTTGGAAACTATGTTTACTGATAAGTACACTTTTACAAACTGAAAAGTGGACCAGTTTAGTCCCCTGTAGTATTGAAGTGCACTTATAAATGTACTAGTGCTAGTACATGTACATACAGAGACATACAGTATAACAAAATAATTGCTTGTGAGCTGGTCAAATAGCAAACTCCATGATCTGGTGTCTTTATTTTAAGTGAATATAGTACAGACACTTGATGATATTTCATCATATCTGTTTTTTTTTCCAATCCAAAATTATACACTTAAGACCACAGCACATTACCCGGCAAATATTCCTTGGTTAATTACCTCATAATTTTAATTAGTTACGTCAGCTTAAGCATTTCAATTAAATAAAATGCTTAAGTCTGCAGTCATTAGCAATTCAGCGGCATGGTTGTGTCCTTTCTAAATCTATATGTGACCGTCAACACATATCTGTTGAAAGCAAGTTATATCATTTAATATGAGGGTGGTGTTTTAATGTTTGTGAAAGTATTTTTAAATGGTCATTTTCCATTTCTAACTGACTTAGTATAGACCCTTTATGTTGTTGTTCTTGTTTACTGCCATGTTGATTAATTTAGTGTAAATTACTGTGATCTACACAAGCAAATGTTCACTAAGAAAATGCTAGAAGAAGGAGAGAGTCTGGAGTTTTATAATCTGGACTCTTTTTCTTTCTCTTTCTTTATTCTAGTTTCAGTCTTGTTGAGAACCACTGAAGCTTTGGATACCAGTGATTTGGGCATAGCTACAGACTTCCTCCTGTGGTTCCGGGGAATGGGAAAGCAATTCCACGCTCGGGCCGCACCGAATCCTTCCATGTCAGTTTCGCCGCCGGTCGCTCTAAAATCAGTCAGGTCCTCGGTCTTCTGATCAAACGGCACAGAGTGGCATAGGTGGGTGCAAAACACTTTCACAGGTCTGCTGTTCCTGTCCGACATCTCTGGGGAACCTTATCCACATGTCCTTTATTTGATATCTTGCAGTTGATATAGTCTCTGTTTGTTGGAAAACAAAGGAAATATGTTTCAGAGGTTTAAAAAGTCTGTGCTTTATTTTTAAACCTACAAAAGGATTTTTAGAGTTAGGACATCTTTTAATCTTCCCTTCAAGAACCTGAGAAGGAAGCACTCTCCTCTGTGATCTTTTGGATGTTATCGCTTTATTTAGCGATAGAGCTTGTAACCAAATCTGTAATGAGATTCATCTCTGTGTATTGACTGTGTGAAGTTGTTTGACTTTTAAACGGTAGGGCAAGACGCCCACCATCCTTGGTTTTTCCCAAAACACTTATTGAATGCCTGTGTATTGTGGACACAATATGTTGACTTGGAATAGAAAACATTTTTCTTTTGACAATGTTAGGGTAAGATGACCCTTTCAGAAATACGGCATGTTGTAGTTCTGTTGTATCAGCTGGTTTGGGAGTAATTCTTTACTCTCCCGCTATATCTGAAAGCCAATACAATTTCTCTTCACTTTTAGAGCAGCTCGGGAACCTAAATGTAAATTGTTCTTTCGACTCCAGCAGCCATCCGTGAGGATTTATTGTCACATTAAAGATCTTTAATGGAAGCAGTAAAGGTATTTTAGACAAAATTTGCTAAATGCGCCCTGCAGGTCTTAGAATAGAAATGTATTGATTCATGGAGTTTAGGAACGTTATTCTGACATCCCGGCAGATAGCTCTATATTACTCCCTTAGCATTCACATTCATCTCAGTGTCAGATGCTCAGCTGGTGTATGACCCCTGAATTTACAGTTTGAGTTCTTACTGTATGAGCTCATGGCACTTCAAGAAATCTGTGATTTCAAAGACAGCAAAAAGGAGGCTATGCATAAGCCTGTATAGTAAAAGAAAACGTTAATGAAAATTATAACTCATGCATTGTGTGGTATGCTATAATATACTAAAATCAATATTATATAGGGCTGTTTGTGTATACAATAATAGTGTTATATTAACTAGTATGGTTATTGTTCACGTCTGTTATTCTGTGAAGGCAGAAAGACTCTTGGCACGCCAAAATGAAGTAGATTTAATCCGAGCAGCACGCATTTCCGCATGACAACTGCATATATGATCAATGTGTTTGTGTGGTTTGTCTACAGACAATCTCAAAGAGGAGATTTCCACACACATGCATGGATTCACAAAAAGCTGACGATTACGCTTCTGAATATGTAGTAGATACTGCAGTATTCATTTACTGCTGTCATTCGTTTTCTGCAGAACTGTGAAAGAAATAACCGTATCGAAAATAAGAACATCATCTCATGATATTTATGTTCGGTCTGCACAGTCGTGAAGCCAATCGCAAAAGTGAAGTTTCAAAGCAGGGTTTTATCTGCTTTTGTCAGACTCAATGGTATGATCGAAGCTATCTGCTTGTGGCTGCCCAAACAGACACGGAGAAGAACAAGAGCAGAACCGGTCCACAATATTATGAACAAATACACAAGAAAAAGATTCATATCGTCGGCTAATAATGAAAGTCCTTGCTGGCTGCCTGAGACGGTTGGCTTTACAATTACAAATGCCCTTTAGAGGAAAATGGATCAATTTTAATCCACACTTCAAAAGCAGGTATTCTCTGAAGGTAATTGGATGAAGCACGCAGGTAAAGTGCTCTGTATATTTTTTTCTGAATTCAGTTTTAATTAAATGTTTAATGTTTTACAGATATAAAAAAGATTGTGTGACCCTGGACCAGTCATATGTTGCACAGGTATATTTGTAGCAATAACCAAAAATACATGGTATGGGTAAAATACATTTTTCTTTTATACCAAAAAGCAGTAGGATATTATTTAAAGATCATGTTCCATGAATATATTTTGTAAATTTCCTACCGTAAATATATAAAACCTTTTATTTTTGTGAGTGGATGCAGTGCTAAGGATTTTTTGCATCCTCAGATTTTCAAATAGTTGCATCTCGGCCAAATATTGTCCTATCCTAACAAACCATACATCAATGGAAAGCTTAATTATTAATCTTTCATCAATCTCAATTTTGAAAAATGTACACTGTGGAAATGTAAATTTGAGGATCACTTTAAAATGAGCTGATTCTCCTTATTTTCCCCACCCTTACACAAACTACTAAAATGATATACATTGCATTGGAAGATCATATCCCACAGTTGGTGACCATTTGCTCATGATTCAATTAAAGGTCAAAACTCAGGAAGGGACAACAGGCCCAAGGTGTGAACATTTCTTTATCTCTATGATAATGAAGTGGTCTCAGTAAGGGTGGGTGAGACTCCAGGATCTGAAGAGAGTCTACTACTTCCTCTCTGTCCATTGTTTCTATTGTCACCTAAATGCTTGATGACTGCAGCGCCCGTGCAGTATGCTCTGATTTGAAGACTCGCTATCTACAATAAAGACTACTGCTCAAGGAAATCCAAGTCTCCTGGTCTTCGCTGAAAAAAGTTTCCAACAACACTTATGACTGGTTTTGTGGCCCATGGTCACATATTTTAAATACTTTTACCAAAGATAAAATCTGAAATACTAAATAATAAATAATCTGATTATGTAAGGGATAATGTATATTCAGAGGGTCATTAGCGCACAGTAAACTAGACAGGATAATCAGGATTATTTCTAGATAATGATCAAAATAAATGAACTCTCCAAATAAATAAATAAACAGATTTAAAATATTAATTTGACTAAAATTGTTTTAATAGCATGTGTAGGAAAGCTTTAAATAAATATTTTATCCCGAATGAATGGTCAGTTGCACAATTTTGCCGTAGACATTATTTCACAATTATGAATGCAGCGATTGACCAATTCAGAAATCTGAGTAATAAACAGTGTACATCAATTAAATATGTGGAATTCTGCATTTGCTTATTGCAAATAAAGACAATGGTGTGTATTTGACCATTGTCACACAGACATGTGTCATGTGGCGGAGTGGATGCGAGCTGACTCGCATTTCCTCTGTGACATGGTTGTTTGTCAAATCTAACATAAACATTCTGTGGAGAGATTTCTGCTCTCCCATCCGCAACAACCAATAAATCTCAGCCCCAGAATGACACTTCTCAATGTCCCTTGAAAGCCATCCATTCATTCAGCATCTCTAAATATACTCCTGTTTTTGTTCTGCACAGGTGAGACAGTATGATGCATTTTGTTTTTTTTTAATGCATGATGATGCGCAGTCTAACTGCAGCCGCTGCGTCCTCGGACTGCTCTGATTGGTCAGGAGGTCTCTGATGTCTTCACAAACGAGAAAGTGCCCTAACTAAAACAAGGCCAAAGCAATAAGTATCATTTACGACAATGCGACATGGACCATCGCGGTTTACCATAAATATTAACCATTGGATGATATTGTGCGAGAAATCTGAGACATTTTCAGGCTCATAACTTGACTTAAGGCTTCTCCAAGGTCTATAGTTGATGTAATGCCCAATAAAGTGCAACTCCTGACAGAGCTGAGTCACATGACACGATGCTAAGGAGAAGAGAGAGAGAGAGGACAGGGAATAAGGGGTAGAGAGAGAGATGGAGAGTGCATCTTTTGAGCCAAAAGCTGTTTGTGTCTGTCAGTGTAAATGATTTGAACAGCAGATCCACAAGAGGCCATTTCTGCACACACACTGACTGCAAAGCACTCCATACAGACACTCGTCACAGCCACTGATGGAGAATAAGTGCAGCCAAATCATCTTCGCATGACAACAGCTATTAGTAGCCGTGTTAATTGTGAATTATTTTGTCAAGAATAGAGGCAACCATCATCTTAATTTAACTCAAATGAGCTAGAAAATAATACATTTGGGTTACAAAAACATTTTAGGCTGCTGTCAAACAGGCCCAGAGAGTCTTTGTAAAAATCTTTTAACTATTAGTAGTTTGTTATATATATATATATATATATATAATTTGACTTTCTGTAAAAAATTTAAATGATACACAAATGCTTTATTTTAAGGTGGCCAGCATTTACATTAAGGCATTTAGCTGACGCTTTTATCCAAAGCGACAAATATTAGCAGATAAAATGTGCTGCTACAAAAAGTGGAGACCTTAAATGTGCTGTATTTCTGTATTGCTGTAAATTTTACCTTCAGTTGGATGGCTGCTACAAAAAGTGATCTAAACGTGCAAACCATGAATATTTAATGACCCTGTTCCTATAGTGAATCTAACAGGGCAGCCTAGAAAGCTATTTGCAGTATTATTTTTATTGCCCTGTGAAGCTGTTTGGAAGGCCTGGATTCTGCAATTATGGGAAAGAAGTAAATGAACATTAATGCATTCATTAAGAGATAATTGCCAGAATCACTCTGTTTTATTGGTATGGTCAAATATAGCTTTGAAGGAACTATTTGAGTTATGCTGCACAATAGCATGATGAAGTGAGCAGCTTAACACATGCTGTGGTTTTTCTGACCAACTATTTCCCAATAAAAGATATAAATGCTAACATGCTCAGCTGTCAAAAATAACTGATTACACATTTGTTTTACCTGTCGTTTTTTTGGTTTCAAAATATTTGGATGTGTTTAGCTGTATAGTAGTTGAATGACACTATGATCGATTTGAATAACTTAAAACCAACATAGAAGCCATAAAAGTTTCCAGCTCAACACTCTTGTTGCACAAGTATGATCACATGTTTCATGATGTAACCCAAAGATGGCGAGCTGTTTTGTTTGATATTAATAATGTTTAATTCATTAAAAAGGAAAGAGTTTATTAATTTCCCAACCAGCAGGTTTAAAAAACCTCTTTTTAATCAAAATTGCCACTTCAGAATTAATGAGTGGTTTGTTCTGTAGCACTGTGCCAATGTAAACTAATGTAAAAACATTTTGGTAAAATGCATAAATAATTGGGTAAATTAAAGAAACAAAAGAATTGCTGCAGCTAATGCAGGGATGCACTGTTAACATATTATAGAATCATTTTACAAATCAGTGTCTCTTAACTTATCTTTGCCATAATAATACTGTGACAAATCATGCCACAATTATATTCATTTATTTTATTTTAATTAAGTTGCAGTGCAGTAATGTTTAATGACTTATTATACTAATTACATCTGTTTTGATCTGCTGTAGAGAATCATAAAATATCTGCAATATAATGAAATAATTCAGGTGGTTTGGCAATCTGTCAACACCAGTAAATGCATATCCTCTGTCTGCTCCATTATGAGCCAAATAGAAAAGTGTTATTACACTGTCTAGTTTCAGAACCCACCAAAATGAAAGAGCATTCTGCCATATATGACAGTGACTTCCATGGCTTTTGTTAAATCAAATGCCAGTTCTTTTTGTTTTAGTGTTTTAAGATGCCACAGGGCTCAAACACATGATGAATGACTCATAGGAGGAGGGAGATAATAATTTTTCAATTTGTTTTAATTATGTGATTGCACAGTTAAATTGAAGCTTCTCCTCATTTCAGGTGCTCCTGCAGTTAATTGACAGAACGTGGTGTTATATTTACAACTCGTGTTGTGCTCATTAGCGGCATTTGCTTCTACTTGTTGCAAATTATTGAACAGCACTTAATTATAACAAATAATGTTTATTCCATTTTTTTGTATTTTACTTTAAAAGCTGAGCCACTGAAAGAGAAATTTTCGGAAGTGACGTTTTTAGAACCCACGAATATTTGTGGTCCATGTGCTTGTGCTTTTAACAGATCAAAATAAAGAAAAGCTGATCAGCCTGTAATGTTTTCAGCATATAGTGTGTCCGGGATGTTTGGAGGATTCTGGTGCCGGTCTGATGCCCCGGGCCCCTGATGACTGGAGATGAAGTGACAGAGCTGATCAGCCTGTAATGTTTCAGTCAGTGTTTACTGGCCCAAGGCCAGTTTAGAAGAAGAATAAAAGGAAGTAGCCAGAGGCTGGTACCATTTTCTTGTGTTTGCTCAGACAGGCCACTGTTGTAAAATGGAGCCACAATAAAGAAGAGCCGGGGGAACGTGGCACAATATGGCCAAGCCTAGATGTTATTTATGGTGGTAATACAGACTTCAGTTCTGCCCTTCGTCCCTGTGGAACCTGAGCAGTCCATAGCTCATAATGCTCTAATGACAATACAGATTGTACGATTGAGATTGACTCACAGTCCCTTCAGCAGGATGTTCTTGCAAACTATCCATGTACAGCTGATGTGGATGAGACTGCTGGACCTGTAAACTCTATGTGCTCTTTGAGGTAGAAATGTCTAATGCCTGGTTCAGACTACACGATTTTTTTGTCTGTTACGATAGTCACTGTGTCAGATTACGCGATTTTGACTCCAAAAATCTTGTCGTGTCCTGGACTTGAAACATGTCAGACTACACGTTGCTACGCGACCAATCGTCGCTTGTTGTCACGACGCGTGTTAGGGGTGGGAATCTTTAGGTACTACGCGATCTGATTCCGATTCTGGGACTCACGATCCGATTCCAAAACGATTCTTCATATAATTTTTTTGCAAATATGATAAATTTGCATTTTAAATAAATAAAGAGTTTTTATGCTTTTTGTTTATAGTTAGAATCTCTTTGACAGTATTCCCATCTTGAAGTTTAATTTTATTGCTTTTTTTTTAACAAAGTTATATTCAGGATGAACAAGTTCTGACATAGAATCGATTCTGAATCTTTGAGAATCGATTCAGAATCGTTAGAGAAAGAATCCCGATGCATTGATTTTTCTCCCACCCCTAACGCGCGTGAGAAACAAGAGCGTAAACAATGACTGAAGCGGCGTGTTTTGTACTGGCTGTCTTATGTTTAGAAAAAGAGCGTAAACAAAGAAACCCAAACATGGACACATTCCTGGCTTGCTCGAAGAGGACAGTATGGGCTGTCAATCCTCCAAAGAGAACTTGAGGTAAAATATCGTTCTTTTCATATTAAATATTTTGTTATTAGCCAGTAACAAATGTAAGATCATCTCTCTTGCATTTCGCCATGTTTGAAAGTTGTATACAAAAAGCGTCTGTGCTCTGATTGGTCAGCGTCACCCATGTGACGGAACCCGTCGTGAAGGATCGCAAAAAAAATTCAACATGCTAGTCTTTCTGTCGTGACGTCGTGAACTATCGCAGACGCGGTTTCGGTTGTCGTATACTATGACACACTATACGAGATGAAACGATCAATTCTTGCATCCCGACGTCCATTGTCGTTTACGAATCCCTACGACACCTTACGTCAAACGGATCGTGCCAAATTCGGGCTAAAATCGTGTAGTCTGAACCAGGCATAAAGTTGGGGAGAAAATGGCATACTATTAAAGACACAGAATTTCTAAATGAATTAAAGCAGATTAACTGGTATCGATATCAGTTACTATAATTACAGTATGGTGTGGTATTTCTGCAACCTTAGTATACAGTGTCATTCAATAATGCTGACATTGTGTCTCCTTTTATAAAGCATTAGCATACGAAAAAATAAAAGGTAGTAAGAAGCATGTACTAGCTCAGCAGTCTCTTATTTCGGGAGAAAAGCACACTCTCAGCATACACGGTATGTTTAATAAAAATATAGGTGAGTGTGAAGTAATGCATAGGGCTGTTAGATTATTACCTATCAAGGATTTCAAACAACCAGGTTTTTTTTGCAAAGGTCAATTTAAGCCATCTTGGTTCACTTTAGAGCAAGTATTATATTTACATATGTAATACATTTATATAATAATAATAATAAGAAGAAGAATTGCAATTCCATTGCATGACTGGGAATCTCTTTAGTAAAAGAGATAAAAAAAGATGATATCATACAAGCTGAATGTGTATGGAAATGCACCAGGGCCATCTTGCTACTGGTACTCACAATCAAGTATTGTCTCGCTCTACAGCACAAAATCATGTTTCACAAGAGATCATGTAAAGACCAGAGGGCAACTTATAGTAGGATAGAAAAATATAGCCACAGCTGATTGCGTCTCAGTCTCGTTGAGAGAGATGTCATGTTGGAAGTCTCATTTAGCATGTGTAGTGCACCCTTCATAGCCTGACTGATCTTAGTGTACGGTATGTGCGATTGCTTGTTTTTTGCAGTATTTGGGTAAACACAGACAAATTTGTACCGGAACGGGTCGCTAGTGGGCTGATTACTTGCAGTGTACAAAGAGAAATGTAGTCATTTGATAATTCTGCTATTTTACGACTCCAAATGTGTGTCGTTATCACACTCCTCATAGGATTGAGCATGTTCAATGAAAGTCATCAGTAGTTGCACAAGGCTGGTTTGTTTGTTGGAGAATAATGCTTTTAGCAAAGACTAGCATGGAGAACAGCAGCCGAGAGATTCAGGAAATGTTGAAATTCTGTGTAATGACTCTCACAGTGCAATTAATTCCACAAAGGAATGCCTGTAATCTGTGGTAAATAAAGAATGCAGAGGTTCAGTGAGGAGCGGGGCATCATCCCTATGGTCTTCCATTGCTTTTATCTGCAGCATGCAGGAATTTGCCATTTGCACACACACCTCCTGGTGAAAATCCGTTTCCTTCATCTTTTTTGGAATAAATTTAGAATAGCCACGTTATGTAGATGAGTATGTTTAAAGTCTGTGATGACTGGGATTGTTTTGGGGAATCCTGAACTGAATGAACTCACCACTTAATAACTTTTTAAATTAAAATGTGAAAACTCTGGCAACATCATATTGGCAACACAATTGTTTTTATGTGTAAATTAGGCTTATTGTTACTTATTAAGTAAAAGCTGAGTTTATCCACAGCTATGTACATAGCACTGATTCTTCGGGTGCATTTGCACTGTTACCTGCTTTGCGTATTTCCTTTAGTGATTCGGATGCTAAAACTGCCCTACAGTCTTTCAGTAAACAAACAACCTTATACTTTTAATTATGCTTGTATAGTATGTTGTATCATGTGTTTTTCTGTATGTGCATGTAAGCGATTACAAGAGCGGGAGGGGGAATTGAGAGAGAACTATTTAATTTCCGAGTGCAAATAGAAACCCTAAAATGCCCGACTTTCAGTTATCTGCTCTTTACTGTTCTCCGGCTCACTGAAAGCCAATGAATTCTCTGCACACAAACATCATTCCTCCATACTTTCTCATTCCCGTCTCTCCTGTGAAGACACCGGACGCTGGTCCTCTGAGGAGTGCTTAAAATACTGAGAGATGGAAAGCGGCCACGCATTCAGCTCTCAGCCCATTCAATCTGTGAGTTATAATGGCTTTCACAAACATCAGAAATCCTCTCATCTCTAATCATCCAGCTCTATTCAAATCCCAGCGCATAACAGCGGCCACTCTGCGAAACGTCCCCCAGTATAATACTGCTGCTCTCATTGTCTCTTTTTTCATTCACTTGTGACATTTTTTGTGGCCTTCAAACACATCTACCCTCACATAATCAATAACAGCTTTTCACACTGCCTTTCTGTATATATATATAAATTTCAAGAATTCAAAATGATGTCTGTGGGCTTTAACCATCCTTCCATTCACTTTTTCCATACCTAATTCAGTTGAATTGGTTTATTTTTTTGTCTGCTCTACTGGGAAAAAGATTTTAGCCTATACCTTAGTTGAAATAATGTTTAAAAGAATTTTCTTTGTGTAAATAAGAGGTTTTGTTGTTTGGTTTTTGATGAATTCTCACTGGTCCAAAATTCCTCTTTGATTGGCTGCTGTTGTTACTTAATTCAGCTATTTTGCAAGGTGACTAATTTGTATGATTTCATTTGTATGTGTTAGTATGACTTGCTTTCATGCATGATTAGGTTTATGTGTGAAGGTTTTTTAACACTTGTTTTGTACAGCGGACCGACACATTTTTCGTCACTGGGAGGAACATGGTGTCAATCCAAACTCACCCAAACAAACTGTTAAACAGCAATGAATAAAAACAGTGAAGAACAAACAAATACATAAGCAAGCAAAAATATCATAATCAATCACGATAGCATTAGACACTTAAGGCACCTACTCAAGTACTGTAATAAATCAGTCAGTAATTGCATCTGCCACTTTAAAAGCTAGTGTTTGGAAGATTACAGTGCGTCAAAAACATCTATGTCTCAGCTAGACATAGGAAGCTTATAATAAAATGTGCCTTTTGAAATGGATGTCAATCATTCTGTGCACTTAAATACATTTGCCTACTCAAGAAACAAAGATATTAATCAGTGTACTGTGAGGTCAGGAGCAGGTGGGAGGGAAACTCGGTGCTAGAGAAAAGAGAACAGGGTATGTGAGGTAATCTCATTCCCACATCTGAGATCTCTCCACAGCCTGGAGATATTGTACTGAAAAACGACAGAATGATGACGGGTTATTCAATGAGAGCTCACAACAGGATTTGTAAAATTAATAAAGTTTGAAAAAAAAAACAATTCACTATTTTTAGTTTTGTCATGCACTGGCTGGTTGGTTTATGTAAACGTCATACATCAGAAAATGAAGTGCAAGTACGTCTGTTTTGGTCAGGTGTGCCGATCCTCTGCTGTAGATCAAGATTGAAAATGAATTATAATTTTGCAAAACCTTCATCTCTCTCTTGAGAAACATTGATGTATTTTGTACACATTTACGCTATATTCAGGCCTGTACATTTGTCTGAGAGTTGAATTTAGAGTATTTGCATTGCTAGTGTCTGTTTTGCATTGCATAATATCTGTTACATTGAGGATTACTGCAATAGACAGCTGTCACTTCTGTTTTCTTCTTATAACCAAATGATATAATGTTTGAAGCAGTGAGTGCCTGCCAGTATGTGATAAAGACCTCTTTGTTGAATGCTCGGCTCTTTCAGTAGCGTTATATACTGTAAGTGTGAAACGGGTTTAAGCAACACAAGCATAACTGTCACATTGTCTCAGTCTAATCACTATTGACTGATTGAAATTTAATCCATGATTAGTAATATAACTGAAAAAAGAAATTCATGCAAAATGTGTCCAAATAAAAATAATGACCACATTTGTGTAATGTAGATTCTGTAGTTGTTTTGAAAGTAGTTACAATGAATCTGTTTTCATTTTAGGGAAGAATAATTATTAACTGTCTGTAATGACCGATAGCCGAGGTTTGCGGCAAGCTTACGGTGTGTTTAATTTTTTATCTGTGCTTTAGTTTATAAAACCTCCACCTCTCTCCCATCTATAAATCAGAATCAGCTTTAGGGAAATGACCTTTGAAACGGACTCTTCGGGGAGAAAAGATTTATCTCCCGTCTCTTTCCAAAAGCAACGTAAACATTAGATTCATCTCGGTCCTCGTTCTATCCTAAATGATCTTGCACTACCTGTGTCAGATGTGTGTCAGCATTTACACGGCAAGTCGAGGAAATTAGATTAATTCCTTTGCTAATCTTTATTTTTAATTCCACCAACCGATGCTATCGAGTGCTCTTTGGCAAATGGAGTTAATG
The DNA here is from genome assembly GCA_019155185.1 of Beaufortia kweichowensis. NCBI lineage: Eukaryota > Metazoa > Chordata > Actinopteri > Cypriniformes > Gastromyzontidae > Beaufortia > Beaufortia kweichowensis. The sequence goes on from CM032800.1 coordinate 13,661,987, forward strand.
AGATCTTGATAGCGTGATGATTTTCTGTAATGGGTCAGTGGGTCTGGAGTGATATTTCTGTGATTTGTTTGTGATGCAATCTAATGTAATGATTGTATAAAAGCCGACCAGGATGGAGCTGATACACAGAAGGTTTTTTTGGTTCATTGCTAATACTGTCTGCTCTGACATTCATTATACGTTCTGGCCTTTGTCTCGATGTAACAATCTTTTCTGCGTTGACAACAGGATGCGTTCTATTCTTACTGCAACCTAGAATAGCATTTGCAAAACACATTAAGGAATTTGAGCGATAGCACGAAGTTCAAGCTCTTAATTTGCCATACCTGTAATGTTCACACCCCAATTATACCGGTTTAACTAGCAGCACTGTTAGCAAAATCGCTTGACATCAAGAGTTAAACGTAGGCGGCATGCAATCAAAACTGGCACAGATGAAGGTTTATCTGCATCCAAAGGGTTTCTCGTTCTCACTATCTCTCACTTACACACATACACAAACACACTTTCTGAGTATAATGACTGGTTTTCATGCACAAGAATGGGCAGCCAGCTGTCTGAGTGTGATACTTGTAATGAAAGCTCTTTGCAGGAGCACATGCCCTTGGTAATATTCCATTTCATTGTAAACAGCACATAGTCTATGCAAATGAGAAAAGTAACACCCAAATTACTGCCATTTCCTGAAGAAAACGTTTGCTGAAAGATCTTTAGCCTAACTCCAAACCATTAACGCTAAATAAAAACTCTGCTATTTAGTCTGCCGAGAGTCAGAGTTTTCTCTCAAATGGCCAGTAATTTCATGTTTCACACTTTAATACCTTTAATCATTTTACGTTTAAGGTTTTGTGTCAGTGGCGCTGTATGAGCTTGACATTTTATGTTTGCGGTGTAACTGCACACCATGCCTGTTTTTAAGATGCTGAATATTTTGTGTGTGTGTAATTTAGGGGATTTTTGTGGTTGTGTGCATTGACACTCCCTGGATTTTGAAATGTTCAATTCAGCTCAATGATTTCATCACAATTATATTTGTTGCAAGCGTAGAACTGCATTTTGAAGGCACATAAAATGAGTTTGGCACTGGGTGGAATTGAGCAAGGAGGATGGATTGTTAGTCAATACATATGAACTAATTCCCAAAGGAAAATATATTGCTCAGAATTTCCGCTTTCATAACTCAGAAAGTTCAAGAGTACTCAAGTATGTTTTTAATGATCAGCTTTGTTGCAGATGTTTCTTTTTTCCATATTTTAGATGTAATGGAAACAACTGCTGAATTGTATACTGTATATCAGATAACCTGGTTTTAGGAATTGAATCTTAATTTGTCTTTTCATTGCAGACTTGTCCAGTCAGTTTTCACAATCCAAATTCTACATCACAAAATATTTAGTATCCCTAAAAAAACAAGTCTTGTTAAACAACAAGCACTACAAAGCCTAAATTAATTGTGAAAATGTCTTTTATGTCCAGGAAGATGAGTACCCACTATGAAACCCTCATTTTGCTAAATACAATTTTATTGAGTAAGTCCAGCTTTTGGTAGTTATTGAAAGTGCTTATATCATCCCTCGTGTCAGACATGCCTCAGGATCCACTTTTAAGCTTTTTTCATATCTGAATAGTCATTTGAAAATGTCCTGATGGCATTTTAAGGTATTCTAATTAAAAACTCCATATCTAATCAGATCTTTTAATTGGCAAAGCAATATAGAATTACTGCCTGACAAGCTTTCAAATACACTAGGGGGTAAATGTGTGTCCTTGTAGGACTTAATCATCTAGTGGGCTCAGCAGTTTCACATGAATATCAATCCAGCAGGGGATAATTAAGGTCGTGGATAATTCATTTTTACCGGTACACTGCAATGCACAATACTATTTGAAGGAAAATAATCTCTGATGTGATTTCTGCTGTATGTACTTTTAGCATTTTAAATGCTTTTAATTGAGGTTTACTAAATGACTTTAATATGTACTTAATATGCAAACATACAACTTCAGGCTTCGAGTTAAAATGATTATATGAGGATCTTGCTCAAAAACCTAGATGGAGTAGTTTTGTTTTTTGGTGTAGTGTATGTGATGTGTTTTGTTAATCACTTAAACACTTTTCTATTGAGAAATCTGTTAGTTGAATGATACTCAGAATACTATTATAATGCTGTTATCTACAGCCAGACTGAACAAAACATATACAACCAACATTGCGCAATGATTGATGTATCATCTAACACAAATTTTTCCAGCTTAAATACCTCTTTTTAAATTTGTAAATACAATTTCACTGTAATCTTCTAGTACTGTAGTTTTTAAGGATATTTAAAAGTTACATTTTGCTTTAGGTTTAACAAAGCAAAATCAGAGCCTTACACTGGAATGCATCCATAGATGAGAATCACTGATCTATCACACTCTTTCATATGTCACTTTAGTTTGGCATTAGCTTTTTATTTTTTATAGCTCTGCAGCATTTATTTTACAGCAGGTATGAGACTTGAGCTCTGAGTTGCTTTTCCTGCACATTAAGCAAGATGACCTCTGAAATCATGTTTTATAGTGACCTCAGGGAAACCGCAAACTCCCATAAAGATGTCATGGATATTACGATGCCTATTATAATCATCTATGCCTCAATCATCATACTCAGTTTTATCCCGAGCATTCTTCCTAATCTAAGCAGCTTCATAACTTCAATACAGAAATGTGTTATGGAGTAATTAAACTGTTTTTAAACTCAGGTTATGGACATGAAATACTTTTAAATACTGCAAAAAAAAGTATATTTGGTTGAAGTTAAGTTCTTAAAATGCATTTTGATAAGTGGTTTTTAGTTTTAATGTTCTGACAAGATTATTATTGTTTGTCTCCATGACTCTGTCAAAGATGTGCAGGCTGCATTTATATATAGCACTTAAAATGTGGAGGAATTTGCAATGGAATTTTCCAAGCAAATGTCAAAAACAAATGACATTTGCTGGGCAATTTAAGAACAAACATGCAGCCAGATAAGAAATGCTCAAGGACCTGCAATAATCACTTGGAAATATTCAGTTTGAAGTGTGTAGTGCACTGGAATTCACTCACCTCAAGACAACTACGTATCAAAATGCTTATCTTTATTATTGTGCTTAGCTGGAGCATTTGATGTATGCAAACATTCTGGTTGCCTTTAAAAAATAAATAGAATCTGATAAGCTGGTAAACGCTGTCAAAAATGACCTAATACAGCATGTAATACATTTATTTTAGCTGTTGCTTTAAGCTGAATTTCTTCCAAACCTTATTATTTATTACTGTAGTTTTGTATTCTTCAGCAGACAGTATGAATGCTAAGTACTGGATCTAGACAAAAAACCCTAAAGTCATTAAAGAAATTTATAGTTAATCATCTAGCCAACTGATGTTAAATACTCCTAAGTGAGTAAATGAGTTAGAAAGCAGCAGAAATCATGTGTTTGGACAGTTGGCCACTGATCATTATTCAGATCCGTTCTCATCAAAACCCTTTTTCTATAATTGTAATAATCTCGCACTGGATTTACTATTTATATAATAATTTACAATATATACTAAATTCAGTATTTCATATGCATAAATATATACTGTATTTTCCTATATACTTAATTACACCAAGCATATGAAATTAAAAATGAAAACTGATTACAGATTCATTCATTAGTCCTAATTTACTGTGACATAAAAGCAAAGATTTTTGCCTATGCAGTATAGTACATATTATAAGTACAGCAAACTTGAGCAAAATCTGCTTTGCCAAGTACTATTTGACAACTTATTTTCACATTTAGAAGATTGTGTAAAACATATGGACCATGTTTACTATGTTAACTATGTTTACAATTTCATACAGCTAAGTAACATAAAATATTTCACATTTACATTAACCACATTATGTTAGTTTTTTTACTTTTAAAGATGACTAAATTTATTTTGACATTATGCATCTTACAATTTAAGAGATTTTAGCAACAATTATGACATAGATTACATAAATGTTGTTTAATGATTACTGTATATAACAACCACATCTCACAGTCTATTTGAAGTGAAAATATCAGAAATATTTATAAAAAGCAGAGAAACTCTGTCTGTGTTAAACATGAAGTGTATTGCAGAACCTGTGTAACAGCATGTCTGAATGTTAAATAAGCACTAATTAATGCAGATCTCCAGAGATGTCATACCACCGTAATTAAATCTTTCACAACCTTTCTTTTTATTCCATTTTGAGCATGTTCACTTATTAAGAACTCTCACCTCTATCTATCCTTATTCTCTCCCAGTCTTAATACCACACAGATCTATAAACTATGTCACGTTGGGCATTTAATGGTGAGATTTTATGGGCTGATCTAATTAGGAGCAGTAGCAGTGCATTACACCCACCTCTGATGGATGAATTAGTCTGCTGTGCCAAGTGATGTGAAGTCTGTCACTGGGAGAATACTGTATACATCATTAAAAGTGCAGTTAATGCTGGAAAAGTGCATAGCCTCTGGATATATCTGAACACATGATTAAGTGATGTATGTACATATTCTGCCCTCAGCCAGTGGAGCATCATGGGAAATCTTGGCCTTTATGCAGTTCACACCATATGTCCATAAACTGTGAAAAACCTTTTGCATATTTGCAAATGGATTTTTTCAACTTTGAAAGTAATTATAAGTTTATATAAGAACTTTATATCGCTGGAAATACAGATAGAAACACATTTTAAAGACTCACACTTCAACTTTCAATTAAACTAAAAGAATTTAGTTCAAGAATAGTCTTGTTACTGTTTGACACATTTAATCTTAAATGTGACAATAAGTGATGAAGTTTGTATTACCTTTGTTATATTCTTATATTAGTTAGACTTTCTTTTCCTCCCCATTTTCTTTGTATGATTTGAAATGAATATGTTAAGGCTGGATTCTATGTTGAGTGATTGATTATACAATAAAGAGCAAAGTACATTTTGTAATTCCAAATAATTTCAACTGGCAATCATACCTAGATGAGATTGCATTCCAAAAAACAAAAAGCCATTTTTGCATATTTTTTGGACTTAATATTTTGGATTAATATAGATTCACATTTATATTGTTTATATTTATTTATCAAAAAGATGGACACGTATGACACTTCTGTTGCATTTTTAAGCATTTTGTATCAAAAATAGTCATAACATCTGAGAAATGCTTTCCTCATTGAAAACCTGCTAACCACTTTAGGTTGGTGTTATGTGTTTGACGTTAAAAAGTGGGATGTTCTCGTAACATTTAGGCGAAACAACTGTTACCAGGTGTGGTATAATATTAAATAATATTAAACAGGAGTGTCACCCAAATAAAAGAAATAAACAAAATAACCAATCCTTACAACTAACCTCTAAACTAACTAACAAAAGAAAATCGAAGAAAACTGAAATCTTCAGCGTATGCGACGCCCGAACTGAACTATTATAATCTATAAACAAAAATACAAGGGTGGTGCGACACTCACAAACCTAGGCTGACATAATATAAATTAACCTAACCAAACAACAAATGGAGAGCTCATGGTTATGTTCTCAAGACAGGTCACAAAGCATATTTGAGTTAGGTGAATTAACTTTAACTTTACACACGCAATGGCAAAACTCCAACACGGAATCTATAAATAGATCAAAGCTCACATCACAAAGCAAGACTGCACAAAGTGAGTTAACCAAAAAAACAAATGGCAACAGCCGAAGCAACTGGCCGCGTTGGAGCACGAGGTACGCTGGCCTGGCGCACACCACACACAGTGAAATCAAGTCCTTAAATACAGCTGCCGCATCAGCAAATGGGCAGGAGGGCATCATGACGTCAGAAATGATGATTGGCAGCCGAAGCAGCCTGTAAACACCGACCTACGGGCAGAGAGAAACATAGGAGGACAGAATAGCGTAAAAGTGTTTACATAGCACACGTGGAACGTAATAGTTGGTCTACTACTCTAAGCTGTTTTTCTTTTTCCCAACATGGTATTAGATTTATAAATATCACACTAAATTCAAGTGTAAAAATAAACATTTCGATCATATCCTTGTGGGGCTGTTACAAACAAAAATGTAAACAAACAAAAATGCCTAAGTGCTTATTTTACTTTGAAATATTCTACATAGTTTTCACATCTGTTACTAAATAGGGTGGATTATTAGAACATTAATTAAAGCTTTATACTTTCATTAAGAATCCTATTCATGAAACCAAAGCGGCTTGTCAAGGACCAACCATAACATCCTTGTTGTCTGAACAGTGACCTTGAGGCAGGCAAAACAAGTCAATAAGAGCTCACTTATGCTTCTACGTCTCACTGCGCAGATGTTTCTCTCTTCCCTCCGGTACACAGTAATACAAAGTTGAAACTTTGTTTGATTTTTCCTCTTTATCAATAGCTTCCCGCAGGCTATAGAAACCAACAAACTGTGGGTGCATCATTGTAACTGATCAATTTGGAGGCTGTGTATGAATAATAGACTGTGTATGACTGTGGAGATGGTCTTAAATTCATTTATTGAGATATACTGTATTTGTTTGCTAAGTTTACTTAAGGGTAAAATACAAAAACAAATACAAATACAATACATTTTTGTGCTTAGCAATCAATAAAGGGAGACTCAGCTCAATATAAATATTAGATGTAAATTCATGTAATGGATGCAAGGAGCTGATGGCAATTTCAGTTTTATAATTCTTTAGGTTCACCACAATCCACAAATACAAGTACTTATTGGTGAAGTAACTTTGGTTTTATGATACTGGTTAAAACTTTGTGTTACTGCTAGAAGGAGTTTTATTTATTGATTAAACCAGTTGAGTATTGTAAGCGCTTCAGTTCAAGACAGACAGAAGGTAAAAGTTAATTTGAAATGTTATTTCTGTAATCTAAAATGTAATGTGAATAAATGTTAATTTAATTACAAACACATGGCATCGCTGCATAAATCACATATCTGTACAGCCAATCACTTTCATTATCATCACAAATGAAACGGTTCTAAGCCACCCACACAAGGCACACACTTACACACACGACAACAGAAGCCAAAGAAAGTAATTGCTGCTTTTATTCCAGTCATACAGCACAGATAAAAGGTAGAGAACAAAACAAAAACGTGTTATGGTTTTAATGAAAAGAACTTTCTGGCATTAGTTCTGCATGGCGAAAAATTATCACATCGATAGTAAGTGGGAGAAAATACACAGTTTTTCATTTTTTAATTAAAGAGTTTTGTCAAGTACTTGGGAAAATTATAGAGCAACAGTTTAATGAATGATTTTCAAGTAAAGCTTTTAAACAACGATTGGAATTTTCACAGCTTGCTGGGAATTCCATGAGATGAAAAGTGAAAAACTATTTAAATTCATGGAAAAAATATGTGAAGGACTGTTATCAATGACGACACTTGAAGTTCCATTTAGCATTAGTGTTTAGCATAATGTTTCACTTTCACAAACATAACAAATGATCATCTTTTTACATTGCCTCAAGTGTCTGCCATATACTGTCATAATGATGATAATGTGTAAAGAACATCCATTTAAGTTAATGAACAATCAAAGGCTGCAGTTTGCTTGACACTCAAACAATTTATCAGTCCCTCCAGAAAAACGCGATTATGCGATCGGCTGATTTAACGCATAATCAGCCAAAGTCCGCATGTTCATGTGGGGGTTGCATTTTTTCAAATACGCCACACTTTCGCCGCATAAATTGCAGATTTCAGCAAGCAAAATATGCGGGGCTAGCATGATTTCATAATCCCTGTATTTTCGTTGCAAAAAAGTCACATATATCTAAGCAGAAAGTAGAAAAATGTTGCGTTTACTTCACACCAGTAAAGCGCCATTATTTTCCTCCTATTGCCATGGGAACCTTATGAAGTGATGTAATTACGCGGCGTGAACGTCATCTGCAAACCCCGCGGTGAAATCATGATGAAGCACGCAAATCATTTGCCAACAAAAATAAGCGCAAAAGACCGTGTGAAGCAGTTTCCCGGTGTGTTACATGGGGGCAAATTATTTATAGTAATTACATAAATTATACAAATTATATTAAAACAGAATGAGAACTTAAATATTCTGTGATTTAGTAGAATTTAGTAGATTTAGGAGAATACTGTATACATCATTAAAAGTGCAGTTAATGCTGGAAAAGTGCATAGCCTCTGGATATATCTGAACACATGATTTAGTATGCTTGCTTATCATAGGAAGTAATAAGAAATGACTCTTTACATTAAGGTAGTAGTGTTGGGGGAATCACCTTTTTTTCTCTCATCAAACCGCAGTTTTTGCAAGTTCCCTCAATTTCATCGCATAAAATTGCAAAAATATCCCGCATATTCCATCGCATTTTTTAAGAAAACGTGCCGCATAATCAAGGATTTTTGCCCGCAACAATCACAAAAAAAATCTGTGTTTTTCTGGAGGGACTGATTTACAGCATTTATCACTTTATGTCATTTTGAATATTCTGAATAAAGATGACGAAACGTTTTTTGTAGCTAAGAATTGTATTTCATGCATTGTAAAAATACATGAATAATGCAAATTATGGATGAATAAATGGATGACAGTGACCAAACTAAACAAACAAAAAGTTACAGTTATACAGTATAGATGAAGGTTTGCCTTTCCAGATCATTTTAAATGTTGACATGATGAACTCCTTAAGCATTATGAATGAAATTACAAATATTATAGACATGTCTAAATGTTTTTCTGTTGTCAGCTTAACAGAACATATGTTACCTGTTTTAGGAACATATGCTCAAAGAAAATTTCCAAATGAAATTAAAATTAATCACCACAACAGCATGGCCACGCTTAAAATAATCTTCAGTCTAAACTTGAATTTTAGTCACTTCTACAACAGCATTTGGGTATGTTCTTAGTTTATTTGACTCATGTTTTTAAACCCTTTTTGTGTTTTACTGTAAATACATTATTTTTAATTAGAATAATTTGTTAATTTTGATCATTTTAATATTAATTTTATTCATACTGATTAACTAAATTTTTTGAACATTCAGCCTGAACTTCTAGGTAACTCCATAACTTTAAAATCAACGCTAGTAAGTTAAAGAGTCTGAATTTGAATTCTTTGGCCAAATGTGCATTAACATAATGTAGTCTCAGGAAGAATCCAAATACTGCTTCAATGGCAAAACCTTGAAAAAGCAAGAAAGAACATTATACAGTCAAAACAGTAAAAAGTCCACATACTAAACATATTTATTGCAATCTATTAATATTGTATTAAGGAATTAAACTACAATAAATAACAGTAATGGGGTATTGTGAAGTGAGTGTGTCTAATATATATAAAAATACTTTCTTTTACCCCAGAGCCAGGCAGTTGCTTTATTTCCCTGTAAAGTTCAAACGCTGTGACTTTGTGGTGGGTCAGATGACAGAAGAGGAGGAGTGAGAAAACAATTTGATAACAGTCATTATTTCTTCATTTCCTTTTTAATGCCACTCAAGAAATTTCCTTTTAATTTATTATTCATTTATGTTTACTGTGAAAGTCCATTCAGACTAGTACGCTGGAAATTTTGTCACAATAGCTGTGCTGAGATTCAACACCACATTTTTAGTAGTTTGAAAGCCAAATGTTTGCCAGGATGCTCATCAAACGTCTGCAAAGCTGCCTGTTAGTGAAGAAGAATTAAATGGCTAGTATTTATACTGTCACTCTTCAGTTGAAAGAGGAGAATTACCAGATTATTTTGGCTGATAGCAAAATACAACACTATCAGCGTAATGTGGTTTTAAAGACTTGAAATGAATTATTCAAGGCCATCAAAAGGCAAAACATTTTTTCGAAAATAAACTAAATCAATAAACTGAAGCATTAATTATTACATTTTTTGAGAGAGAGAGCAGATCAAATCCACAGGTATTGTTATACATATAAGAATATTTTTTTACCAAATGAATGTAAAGAGCGTCATTTACAACAATTCATTTGCTGTTATTGTTTTAGATTCAATTTCCATTTTGTTACAATAAAAAACATAAAACAAGTCTTAGGTTGTAATGGACAAAAGAAAGTTAAAAGCACTGCTTTCCAACACTTCAGACATATTTTAAAAATGAACATTCTGTATAATCATCTCTCTCTCTCTCTCTCTCTCTCTCTCTCTCTCTCTCTCTCTCTCTCTGGCTTTGTTGCTTATCAGGGGCTTTCAGCTGTTGGTAGATTGTCCACCGAGACTGTTAAGGCAGAAGTTGAGTTGGCAACAGATGCTAGCTTTTCATTTCCTTAATTTCATTTCCTTTTTTTTCCCACGCCAAGGAATCATTTTTTCCCCTACATTCCCTCTGTGGAATTGATATATTTTTCTCTTTCTTTCATGCACACATACTATACTGTACACATTTACACCTTTGCTCAACTCTCAAATCATCAAGGTTTTTTAGATGAGCTTTAAACTTGTCAGCCAAAGACAAGATGAACTTGGTTATAGCATCATCATCATTTTAGAATGTTTAAAATTAAGAAATTAAAAACAAGCTTTAAATAAGATGATGTCACAAATGCACTTTCTGGTGCTTATTATACTGTAAATTTACTGTTTATACTGTATCTTATCCAGCGGTAGTCAGGACTGGTCTTGGTCTCAAGACCAAGACGTTTTTTTTAAAGGTATCGTCTCGGTCTCAAACATAATTTTGGACTCAGTCTTGTCTTGGATTCAAACAAGAACAAATCAATAAATTGCCGCTGTATGCCATTCTGATTTATTTGTCGTTAATGTGATTGGATGTAAAACTTCAGTTGCTTCAAAATCTAATCAATAACGTATTTCTTATTTGATTTGTTTTGTTTTGTTACTGCCTGCACAGAAATTAATGTGGGACTGTGTCAAAAAAGTCAATACAATTAATGCGAATGCACGCAAAAGTCAAGAGGATTACAAAAAGTAGTTGTTGGAGATCTGATATAATTAAGCAATATCACAAGAGTAGAATAACTGTTTTCACTAACATTAACACAGTTGCACTAATATTGTAACGTGTAATGTGGATGATAGGCATAAAATAATGTTAATAAAATAAAGTTAATCTTGGCTCCTTAGTGTTTTTATTTGTTTGCTCATAAAACCCAAAGGAAATTTTATACACATACTGTAAAAGAGGTGCTGACAAAGTTGTATAAATATGTATTAAAAGTAAAATCTGAAAATTATATTATTTTATTAAAAGCTTTTTCATTCCCTTTGCCCATGTTAAACTGCATTGATTCCTGATCTTTTCACTTTATTCATAGCTTTTCTCTCATGGTTTCCCAAGCTATCATTACACAAACAATGCTATCTATCCTCACACAGATCGAGGGCTGAAGGTCATCACAACATATTCAGCAACACTAATCTCCCATCATTCCACCCTACTGGGGGGTAAAGCTACTTCAGAGCACAGCATGAGAGAAATCCTCATTACCATGGTCATGTTCCTCGTCCTTCCTTCAGTTTAGGGTCAGTGCGTGCTGCTCGTGCTAATGCTAACTTTGTTTATTGAGCCATCGCTGCTTTATCATGCGTAAACGTGGATAGGCTTTGGAAAGCTCTGGATGGTGTTAAATCAGCCGTGTCTCGTCGCCACATTCAATACAATACTCGGAGGAAAAATTCAGGGGAAGTGAGCTGTCAGTGAAAACAATTGAGGAGAGGAAAGTGATGAAATTATAGATTGAGTTCTTACCAGACAGGCAGTGGATTCGCACTATGTGGTTTCAATTTGATTTCAATGTGAATTGGGGGAAAGATCTGATTGTATATGAGAGCATAAGTCTTTTTGATGACACACTTTGCCTCATGAGAAGCATTTCACCTAGTCTAACATTGATTTGACAGGACCTAAACAGCAGTTAAAACTTTTTAGAAGTCTTATTTTTTATTAAAACCACCTTGGCTAGACTAACAGGCATTGCTAGACCTTGAATACAGAGGCGTCAGCACCCTTAAAAATCATTTATAATGTAAATCTCCCTTCGTCTTTGCTGAAACAGTGGCTGCAGTAAGATATTTGATGTTATTTCTTTCTAAATCCTTCCCTTACCAGTAGTTAAAAATATTAACTTTCCCTCTAGTCCAGTATTTCCCAAACTTTTTATGGTGATGTACCCGTCCAAACAATAAACATCCTTCTCTATGGACTCACATACATACTGTAGACTACAGTCACAAAAAGTACACTAGAGCTTTACAATCCACAATGTTTTGTACAGTATATTAATATTCAAACCTTTTGTGCAGAACAACACCTTTATAACAGATTATTTTACAAAGGAGACTGTAGAAATATATTGTTTATTATTATTGTTTTAATCTGATAACTGTCATTGCACATATTACGCATACACTTAAAAATCAAACCTACCTTTTTATATTTGTAATCTTTGTTACATTTTTTTTAATTTTAGGTATTTTTAAAAATAACATTATCATTAACATTTTTTATGATTTTGTTTTAGTTTGTTTATTGTTATGAAAAAAAATTATCCTTGAGTCTTGAGGTGAAAGTTAACATGTTAATTAATAGGTGGACTGCTTTTTTCCAAAGAATGTCTGATTTAGTGCTATTACACAAAGTATTTCTGGTTACTAAGCCATGCTTTCATGATAGCTTATAGCTTTACAGCAGGTTCTGTCATGCAGAATGGGACTGTTCTTTAAATATTGCTGCGGTGAAGCACTGGGACTATTCATTTGCATCCTCTTTAAGAGCCCTATTTACTGTATATCTTGTGAATGGAGACTTTAGCTGTGCTTTAAGTGTTTCTAATGAGGCTGCAGATGTTACAGTAGCTCAAGTGTCTGGTGTTTCAGTGCTTCTGTTTCTCTTGTGTTTGATAACCTGAGCTTTCTTCAATATCAAGGATATCAAAGCTGTTAGCCTTTTGGAGGTTACATTCATGGTTATACAGATTATTTGTATTCAAAACAAGACTTCAGGCACTATTTACTAAATGATAACGTTTCTCTTCAATGATTGTAATGGCTTTGGGTTGACATCTAGGACCCATGTAGAAGCAGTGTCATTCAAACCTCAACTTTTTTGTAATTCTGCTCTAAGGCAATCTAGATATCAGGGCTGAAAGCCGGCTTCATAAAGTGATATAATCAATCAAGATGAAAAATAAAACAAAAAGGAATGAAACTTAAACTAGTGCGTATCACTGGCTGATTTATGATTCAGATCTGTTATTTGGCATTGTACACAAGCATGTGTTGGAATCCAAATGGGTTGTGTTATTTGTCTAACACAAAATTATGACAAAGGTTAATACAGATGGTTGCTGAAAATTGGTGTTGATTTGAGGTGAAATTAGCCCGCAGTGTAATGACTCATTCAAACTCTGATTGGTGGCATTGAGTGAAAACAAACGAAGGCAAAATCTTCAGCTTTACTTCTTGAATCAGTGCAGACATCACTTGTGTTGTACAAAGTGATAAAACTCTCGTCATACTCCAGTCTGTTTATATTAAAACAGACTTCTCACTGTGCTCTCTTTCTGCACACGGCCCGTTCCTTTAAATGAAATTGTTACGCTCGCTTTTCCAGAGGCCCAAATTCTGCTAGTTTGACCGTAAGTGAAGCATCACTTCCACATTAATTTCATTTAGAGTCGGCTCTGCTGGATCACACAATTACTGTATAACCCTAAAGGCTTTGCATGTTACAGCTAGCCATTCTTAAACCAAGATGATATTTAAAGAGATGACTCCCAACATTTTTTAAGTCATGAGAAAATGATTAATAAAAAGCATTTACTCACCCTGTTGTTGTTCCTCAACAACACAATGAATTGTTTTCTTCTATAGAAGACAAAAGAAGACTTTCAAAAGACATTTTTTTCAGCCTCAGTCTTCATTTACTTTCATTTTAAGAGCGCAGCATCAACATGTATTCCACCAGAGATCACAGGTTTAGAGCAACATGATGTTGGGTTGAAAATGCAAAAGTGAAATTTTTAGGTAACCTATCCTTTTAACATTATCAAATGCTTGCATGCATTTCTAATGGATCTAACTAAGAATCTGCAATCCTTTCATAAATGGGTTTTCATTACAAACCAAAAATTGCTCACATTGAATAAAACACAGAAAAAGAAATGACATCATTGAAAGTGCAATCACGTTTCAGGCACCATTGTTGCTCTTTTGATTTAGGGTTTAATACCAGCTGAGTTAGATTTGAATCACCCTGTACCTAATTTCGTTTTGGCCGGGCCAGATAACGTATGTCGCGCTCACATGTAATTAAATAACTCTGCACCACTGTGCACAGGAACTTTGTCTTTTTTTTCTGTTGTCTTTGGCTTTTAGCCCTTGCTTTTAGCCATCCTTTAAGACTCTGTTGCCTGTGGTCTTGACTGACATCTTATATTCAGCAGGTTTTCTTTTGATTTTGGAGCACAAGGTGGTGGCAAGGCTGAATACATTTTCAAGGTTATTGTGGTGAGATTTGATCTTAGTTTAATGAGCAACTGTGAAACTCTTTTGGAGGATGAAGCCGCTGCTTGAAATTAGGTTTCTTTTTTAATGTTACGAATTTTGCATATATATTGGTGATGTTTTTATAATTTTGTACAGTAACTTGAAAAACTTTTACCATGGATGACATGAAACAGAAAGTTTCTTTCATATATTAATCGCCATAGTAGTGCACGTTTATTAATATGAGAATCATTTTTCTTCACCCACTATTAATGCCCTCAAGGAATTTGAGTTCTTGTTAATACTTCAGTGGAATTTCAGATGAATTTTATCGAATTACTAGCTTGTATGATACTGAATCGCCACTATTATTTTTTAATTAAAATGAAAGTCATCTTCTGTATAGCAGTTCTCTTGTTATGGATCTGCATCACATGACTTGAGTAGCTAAAAATGGTCTTGGCAGGAGCCATACGCTATTTTTAGAGAAGATGGGTTTGGCTTTAAACCTTGCTTTCATGGTCTCGTATACGCATACATTGCACACATCTCATTTACATATTGACAACTTGCATGGATAAAAGTGCTTCGAGTAATGAGAGACAGCTTTTACGCTGGACCTTATCCAGCTAAAATGTGGAAGTGGCCATCTGTTACAGCTCAATCCAGACTCATTTTCCTCTCTCATCTGAGTCTTGAGGAACTAACATCAGAGAGAATGAAGGGAGTGAGAGAGTCCAAATATGAAACTAGTCTTGGCTAATGGAGTGATATACGGAATAGGCCGTCATGTGTTTCAAATAGCTTTGGATGAATGCAAATATGTGCTTTTTAAACTTAAATACGAAAACTTTAGATCTGTGGTTCAAATCTGGTGGATTGTGTTCTAAAAATTGGTTGCTGAAACCCTTCTGACAAACCCCAAATGCAAACAACTGGTAACACTTTTACATCATGATGTTTCTGAGATTGCATACTGTGTGGTGTTACATTAAAATCAGTCTTTTGTACTCCATCTAATGAATCAAAGAGGTACTGTCTGGTCCCATCATTAGGTAAAGGAGAGACACTAATTGCTTAATGCATGACTATTAATCAATTCTCTAAATTGCTTAGAGCCCTTAAAGTCCAGTTCATTTCAAATACTACTGAGCAGGCGCGGATCGTCTGAATGGGCAGGTGGGGCAGAGCCCCACCAAAATATTCAGCCACTTGAAAACATTGAACTCTATATAAACTGGACCAGTCCTAATTAACTGTTAACTCAAAAATGTTCATCCTTATTCTGAAAACATTTTAGACTGTTATAAGTCATAAAGTGAGGTGGATATGTTAAAATTTCATCGCATTGCTTCAGGTTTGATAAGCGGGGCAGAGGGTCTCTCTGCCCTCCCGAGCTCAACAGCGCCACACATTTTCTCAATGTAAACTTGTGGTGAAAAAAGGAACTGCAGCACGCTCTAATTAAGAGCCATATGGGCAGATTTGAGACTGCCCCACTTGCTTTTACGTCACTTGAACGTAGTTCCGGACAATATTATTAATCCGCGACAGCAAAGTGTATATGAGTCTGTGTGAGTTAAGTGAACGCATCAGACGGTGAATGATGGCGAGTAGTACAGATCATTCTGCGTGTAATAGTGTCGAGTTTCTGTTGCAGAACTTGTTTGAAAGATTGTCAATTAATGATAAATTAGCGATTAAACAGCTTGGCCCTGACAAACAACAATAATAAAAAATAAACAAAAACGATAAAAAGACGATTTGTTCATGCAAATGGTTTGTTTGTTTGTTTTGTTAAATAACCCAGTTCCCTGTGCATTCATGGATAGCTTACGACCCAGAAACTGCCCCTCCAAAATTTTTGGTCAGGAGCCGCTACTGCTACTGAGTGTGATTAAATATTACTTTTTTTATCAGTATAACAGCTTTTATTACAGTCATTCGGATACATTATGTATTTGAGTGGTGAAATATACATTGGACTGTTTTTCTGCATAAATAATAACAACTAAAAATGTACTGAGGGGATCTCAAATCAATTTTAATACCAAATAAGGGAGATCTGGCTTATTGTCACATGGGAAAGATAGAGAAGGTTCAGAGTTTTTAAAGGAAAACCTTTTATGTTTCATAATTATTCTACCTTTTACATATACATTTACATTTGGTGTTGTTTTGATTCTGTACAAGGTGCTGTGGTCCAGTCCGGAGGTCAAGGCTAGTGTGGAGGAGAGGAGGAGAGGAGGATGGATTACTGCTCTGTCACAGATAAGAGGCCTGTGAATGATTTGGCCAAACGCCACAGAGAGAGAATGGGAGGAATTATCTGATATTCCCAAGACTTAAGCTTGTCTGTGAATGCCATCCAAGACCAAACAAGATTGCTCTATTCTTGCTCACAAAAAGGATTCAAAACTCTTCAAACTTTTAGATTTTTTGGCACTACAGGAAAAATCTGCTTATGCTTTGTACTTTGATATTTTTAACATGATTGAAGGAATATCATGACCCTTCAATCAATCAAACCCCTAAAATACAAAGATGAGGATTAACATTTTTAGCTCATCCTTTCATAGTGTACAGTAGGCCACTTCTAATTTGATGTTGTCTATTACTAAATCAGAAATCTAAATACCTTATAGCTTACATATATATATTATATAATGTATGCTTTGGATATTTTATCATTGTCGGATGCCAAAGTGATCAGGGTGTCTGACAAGTCTTGCAGTTAGAAGATCAAGCCGTCAAAAGCCCCTGAAATCTTCCATCTTCTTATATCATATGTCATTGTACTGACATCTGCTTCATATCAGCTTGTCATAGCGCACAGTTCAGAGCAAAAATCTATGTAGTATTCAATTCCTCCATACTGGAGGCCATCTACAGTGGCAGACCTTTCCACTTCTAAAGCTCATTCAACCTCAGCCACTTCTTTATTTTCTAGTTATCAAGCACTATACCATTTTTTATTAACATTCCACACACTATTTCATAATCCTCTCTGTCTGTGATCCATCACTCTCTGTCATCTGTCATATTGTCAGTGTACTGAAATGCTTAAACTCCACCTAAAGAAAACTTGTTTAATCCTTCTGCTGGCTTTTAAGAAAGCTGTAGTTATAAACCCGAGGTGGGAAAATAATTCCTTAAACATCTGATCCTCTAATGGACTGCATAATGTATTCTGTTAACACACAAAACAAACAGATTTGTTCTTGGTTTTGACTGCTTAGAAACTTCATAAACAACCTGTGTTGGGAGATAAACACATTATGGAAATGCCCACAAAATCACAAACAGCATTTGTTCATCTCATTTTTCAAAGGCCAGCTGTCAGACTGTCAATGAATTTTGGTGGAAAGTAACTCCAGCAAAAAATGTTTAGTCATAGACTCGAGTCTGGTTAATGTTAGTTTGGCAGAAGCACAGCATTGCTTTTTTATTAACAAAACAAACTGTACATATAACCCTGAACATCATTCACAATCTGATGATGCAACAAATTGTTTTCTTTTGATATTAATAATGTGTATTATTATTATTAATTATTATTATTGCTATATAGCTAATTTGTGTTATTTTGAGTTTGGAGTTTAGAGTTGTTTGTGTTATTTTGTGTTTGTGTACCCTTATTATGCATAATATATTGTCATATTTTACTTTATTGTATTATATTCACATTACACATGTACTTTGCATTAAGTTTAAAAGGGCCTGATTTACAGATTTTGGCAATTACAAAAAAGCGCCAATGGGAGAGGAAATATCTGCGGGTGATGTACTAAAAAGGCGCATGTTAAAAAATAAAGACGCAACATTTAATTTCCTTAATGACCAACGCAATACCAGCGCAAATTAGCAGACAGAGCTGATGTTTGATGCGCATGATCTACTACCCAAACAGGCGCAGATGGATAAGACATGATTTTTTGGCGGTAAATACAGGCAAATACCAGTAATTTCACAAGCACAGTGTAATAGTAAATCGTGTTGTGTGAATCATTTACATACTCTCCTTCTATATATTTTGCATCTGGAAAAGAAACTCCTACAAATGCATAAGGTCAGATGCAAAAACAACTACACTCTAAAAAAGGATGTGTTATTTTTTAACACATTTTTTGTGTTATGCTGTTTAACACATAATGTGTCATTTTGTGTTAAATACATAAAAGGGACAACACATGTTGAGTTAAAAGTAACACAGAATGTGTTGTTTTTAAATTAACACAAAGATGTGTCTAGTTAGGGACAACTCATCTGTGTGTTGTCCCTAACTAGACACATCTTGTGTTATTTTAACACATCTGTTTTTAGAGTGTATGCCACACCTCTTCAGCGCTAATTATTCACTGTGCATCTCTAGTAAATCCTGTTTCCAGTCGTTATAGTCGCCAAAATGATGGTTTCCGCTGGTGCAAGCTGTTAGAAAATCTGGCAAAACTGCATCTAATAATACATTTATTTTTCTGAGAAAAATGAATATGATAATTACTAATCGGTAACTTTGCTAAAAATATCTCGATAAAAAGGGCACAATTTTGATTCCCATAAGGCTAATGTATTTTGGATAGAGAGAAGATAAAAAGACAAATCAAATCTGGTGTGCCAGTGATCAGTACTACAGTATGTGACTTTCTGAGTGAGAGAGAGAAATCTATGGTATTTGAACCCTATTATTTCCCTTCACAGAGATTTCATTCTGCCCAGCTGGATACGGTCCATGTTAATGGTGATTGCCTTGTAGCACTGCTACCTACCAGCAGGTCTCTAAACGTCCTCACACTGAGATAGGCCTGCCATCAGCCTGATGATTACAGGACACCAGACCCCTGCTTGGACCTATTACGCCGCTCCAATCAGAAAAAGTCAGTGGAACGCTTTGATCGGGACAAGGTGCCAATGGAAGAGTTAATATGATTTTTACAATGAATATTTTTTAAATCAAAGGACTTATTTAATAACCCTCAATTTCACACTTAGTATATCTTACTGTGATGTTTTTTAAATGATTCTGAAGCCACTGCTGGACATTTATACTTCCAACTGGTGTTGTGTTTTGAAACATGGCCTACCATGATGGTCTACCAGCTTGCAATACCTGATGATCAGCGTGGAGCTACCAAATTCCAAAAAACAGCTAGATGGGTTTTCTAGCAGGGTGTGCATGTCGGTGAATAGGTTTTAGAGGTTTCTGTAGAATAAATTGAACACAAGCACATATCTGCAAGGTTTTAGAAATGTATGGTTTTGCTTACTGTGCTGTTTACAATCCAAACAGCATGCAATGACATGAAATGGGTGTATAGATCAATATTAAACTCTGACCTGGACACAGCATGGATCAAACGGATTGTTTCAAATTGTCTTTTGCAAGATAACAACCACACAACAAGAAAAATGATTTTGTTGAAAAACCTTGTGAGCTGCTTTGGTGTACTGCGTGCAGTGTGTACTTCATGGGTGTATAAATATACACACTACCAGTCAAAAATGTAAAGTTTAATACTCATGCATTATTAATAATTTTGCCCTGCATCTTAATCACACTTTTGACATTTTCTTGATGATGTATTTTAAATGTTTGTTTTGTAAGAAAACATGTTTTATTCAACACAATTGTTTTGTTATTGTATCTTTATATCTATATCATTTATACAGTATACAGTATGTATCTTTATATATGTGTCTATATCTATACTTTTATCATTTATATATCTGTCTTTATATATGTATCTATATCATTTATATATGTATCTATATCTGTATGTAGGCTATATACTGTTGCATAGGTTTTAAATCTGATATCTGGAAAAATGATACTGGTAGTGACTTTATAAATTACTTTAATCCCATTGACAATCCCTTACTGCACCTGGCAATTTTATCCACATCTGTTTAATGAGGAAACATAACAGTGTCACTTATTGAATGGTTGTATCTGGACTTTAGAGCATTGTCATGGATCGTTACAGAGTTAATCTGTGTGGTCCGTGCAGGTGTGTGCGCCCCACCATTGTTGCTTATCAAGTGTGACATATTGATTAGTGACCTTAATATCCCTGTATTGATTTCAGTTGGCTTTGCTTCATCCTACAGCTACCAATAAAAATCTCATCCGCCCGACAGAAAAACTTTGGTTTCTAAGGTGATGCTGCGAAGGATAAACCAATGGCAATCTTAAAACAAAACCTGGCAGCATCGAACGTTTATTTACTTCCACCATAAATCATTATGATTGATTTTCTTTGAAAATAAATAAAGAACAACACAGAACCCATCTTATCTGCAAAGCTTTGTGGCTGTGAAAGCTGCGTTTATGGTCTGTTAATGTTTTGTTTTTTCCCCTGAAAGGCGATTGATCTTTGAGGGATGACGATGCTGCTGTGAGTGGATTGGACAGGTTTACATGGTAATCGCCACAGATGGCCACCAACCAGCGTGTTTTTGCAGACTTTAAGGGGATTTAAGACGGGGCAATCATGGATGAGAGAGCGCTGGAGGTGGAGGGGGCCGGTGAAAAACGGCTTAGACGACTGGCTCCATCAAGTTCATCCGCTTGCTGGATCACTCCCTCCCAACCCACATTTTTGGAAGATTTTTGGTGAAATAATTCACATTCTCCACCAGCATTTCGAAGCGGTGAAGGAAAAGCACTTCTCCCAAACAACATTCAAATGCACATCACAGAGGCTTCTCTTGTGACTCCAGATACATTGCTCAACTGTTCTGCTCCCGCCTTTCAAAGTGTTGATGCAAGATAAAGACCCAATTCTCAACAGGTCCAGCAACAGATAAGACCCGAGCTTCAGGGCACTCCAGCATGATAGACCTTCTCTGTGAGCTCCCTGAGGGCCTTATCGGATACAAAGAAGTACTCAACAATGGAAGTCAGATACATCCCAGGATGATTTTGTCCTCCAAGGATGTGACCCTTAGTCCACCTGCCACAATACCAACCTTATCTTTGCATCACATAAAGACAAAAAACTCCCCAGCTTACACACTTTTAGTGAGAGTGAAGAGCCTTATTCAAAACAAGATATGTCAAACATCACTGATAACTCAGCCGTGTTGAATGTATGGAATGTAGATGTGTTGTAAATCTTGTAATCACAGGATCAGAACTGAGCTGTCGTGGGAGTGACACGTTTTATCTGTCAGTCTGAATAGACAGTGATTGCTTTGAAGAGTATTTGGGTAAGAACCATTGGGGTGGATGAGTTAATTTAATATTATATGCATTTTGGCATCTGCAATACTTCTTTGCTTAATGAGCAAGTGATTTAGCAAGAGGGTGGTGAAACATCGATTTTGATCACGGACCAAAGGAGTTCATGGTCTAGGTCAATGATGCAGCATAGCTGACAGTGCATGAGAAGTGACCTATTGCACCCTGTTTCTTATGCCATAAATTGCTGTCAAAGTATATAAAAAACGACAACTATATTGAAGATGCTTGATTTAACCTCATGTCATTAAGGAAATAGCGAAGAGAATTGCCATGCTGCTCCAAGGGCACCTCACCTTCTTTGTGCATCATTACCAGAGCTGTTTAATTGACCCCTTTCATTGCTTTTACATCTATTTTATATGATAAAAAAGCCTTCGTACAGCTATTTAACCATGTCACAGAAAGACAATAATGTCCAGTTGATGAGAACATCATTAACACACTACTGTGTATCTTACTGTAACACCATTGTTAGGATATTATTATGAGTAAAGTGTAACTAATTAAACAACTACTTGATAGAATACTCAAAAGTGTGCATAATGATCTCTGCCTTCTTTTTGTTCTTCCTTAAAATATAAAAAATGAATAAATATTTTTTAATATATATAGAGTTCAATATGTTGTACTTTTTCATGTTATATGTTGTAAAAAAAAACTTAAAGTTGAAAGATGGGATTGACAGTCTTTTTTATAAGGAGGCTCTCAGCCATGAGATGGTAGAGAACAGGATGAAAGATGGTTATGAGATAGATATGCTTTTATATTAGTTCAAAAAGAGGCCTAGTCTTTTTTCTTGGGTTGCCAGGAATGAGCCAGATCTACACAGACTTTTGTTTTGTTTTTATAAATAAGCATTAATATTCATGAATTCTGCAGTTTATGCATTGTTATTTGAGAAAGCTATGCACAAAATGGCCTGTATGCAATTTTTTAGGTTATATAATTCAGCAACATAATTGTTAGATTGTTATATTAGATTGTTTTATTTTATCTTGTAATGTCTAACTTTCGGTTTTGGCTGCATGATGTAACAGTTTAATCATGTGTACAGGAACAGGAGAGTTTTAAATTTTAAGATTTTTTTCAAATCATTTTAAGACAAGAACCCCTTGATAGACAGAGAAATGAAACTAAAGCTAGCTAAAGTTTTGCTTTATGGAGGATTTACACATGGTAATAAGCAATATTTCTTAGTTAAAGCTTTAAGTAACATAATAAAATAATTTTATGTTTTATGTCCATGCACTTATTTATTTCCTTTTTTATTTATACAGCCAGCCAGTTGTAATGACAAAATGAATCCCTTCGGGGTAATACAAGTTTGGATTGCATGGGTTCCTGACTATCCTAAAGGATTTATTTCTCTCATAATGGCTGGCTAACTGTAAATTATCTTTTACTTAGATCTTGGAGGATGATATCATGGTCTAGAGAGAAGAGCATTTGTAAGCACACTCAGATCTTTGCTTTGGACTCCACCACCGTCTCCTGAAGTAAATGGCCCAGTTATTGACATGATCAAAACATTCTAGACGCCATAATTTTCAAAGACCTAAAATGGAGACCTTCACATCCATTAACCAGAAGTCACAGCTGCAGATGCACTTTCTTCACCAGCTGAGTAAAGTCTGTCCCTACCAGCCAATTTTCAGCCACCCCTCACTGACATCTCATGAGTCCATTTCATCACATCAGTCATGGTCTGATTTGGTGCTGTATGTCTCTGTAACACATGCTATCAGAATCTCAGTGGGGATCACACACTGTCACCTGCACTATTTCAGGCAGCATGTGGCTAATCAGTGCTGACCCCTCATTATTGACCCGCACTTTTTCATCTGACCAACGGATCAGGTCAATTAATATCAAATGAATCACATGACATTGAGCCTCTAAAATAATCATATCACTATAAAAGGCTCTAATTTTCCTAAATTTAATAAAATAGGAAATTAGAAAATTGTTGACATATTTATTAATGTGGGGTTAGAAACATCTAATTTAATTTGTGATTAATATAGCATAGGTATAATACAATATTGTATAAAGTACAGTATATTAAAAACATGTACACATTTAATTTAACACAAAATAACATTTATTTTGTACAAAATAGCTTATTTTATTATATTAATTATTGTAACAGGGCATTTTCAAAATAATATAATTTGTATTACTTATATTTATACATTTATATAAATTATATAAAAACAATTTTTTTTAAATAAACACACATCTGTTTCGCTGTGATGCATATGCATATATGTGATTGCATATGAAAAAATATGGTTTGTGATTACAACAATATCGTTATTTTTATTTTAGTTATGAGAGTGGCATATTTTGTGCATAATCGTAGTATTTGTCTTTTATAAGTTTTTTTAGCTACTTTTTTACGCAGATCTGGCAACCCTATTTCCACAGGTACTTTAGAGCAAAACTCCAGGTGGATTGTGGGATTGAGAGTGGCACAGGGAAGGCATGGAGGCCGTCGGTAAAGTTATTTTAATTCATGCAATTAAGAGCCACATCAGTCTCCGACAGTGCAGGACTGGACTGGATTCAGCGAGCTTTAAAGCGGTCAGGTGTGGTGGTGTGAGCCTTAATGGACGGATGTCATCCATTGCAGTAGAAACTTTAAGGTAAGACTCGCTGCTGAAATCGGCAGGTGTGGCTGTTACGGAGTCACTTAAGTAGGTGAAGCTTATCCAGAAATCTGATTGCGTTATTGAGACACGCTCCATCATGTTTCTGATTAGCATTGTAAGTGCTTGATATTGTAGACAGTTGTTTAAATAAAACTATGTTGAGATGCTGTTCAGATCTATAACTGAGCAATGATAATGTTTTTGAAATATCTTTTTATGTAATAGTGTGTGTTTCTTTAAAAACAATCAGAAAAGTTTACAACCTTAAAGTACAGAGGCTTAAGGCTCTCTGTTTGTAATTGAGCTAAAATGGACTTTTGTCTGGACCCAAACCTTACTAACGCATGTGAATACTGATGAATAGAGCTTGATTTCTACATGAATTCTTGATCATCTGTAGATCTACAGATTGGGATGAAAGTTTTCACCATACTTTCTTATTACCACTAACTCTTCTTTAAATCGAAGTTCACTCACAGATTTGTGTAGAGAACAGTAGCAGATACTTCTGAGCAGCTTTTCAAATGATATGACTTTTTTTTCGCATCAGTGGCTTAATAGTTAATCCATTTCAGCGAGCAGTAAAACATAACCTAACTTTACCACAGTAAGAAAAGCACAGAAGATAAAAAGGATAATATAACCCGGACTTAACTGAGGAAACTAATTCTAAAAGTTCATGTCAGCAAATGCTGATTTATTAGGCAGAACAGAACCAAGCGAGGATCTTGTTTTGTAATAGCTGCTTTGTAAAGTGGCGACTCATGCAAAATATAAGTATGATGGTAGATATAGAGAGAGAGCTTCCAACTGAGATATTGTTTATTGAACCATTTCTGTAATGTATTCCACACCAGATATTATCAGTACTCCCATGTTTCCCAGGGACTGTATGACAACTCATGAGGACAATTTTTTCTTTTTGTTTACAAAGTCGAAACAAAGGAGTAATTTACCAGGGCTCAACAATAAGGACTGCCCGATGGCCCGGGGCCAGCGTGCGAGACGCTCGGGCAAGTGTTGCCTCGTCACTAAAGTTTATAATTTGCCTGCGACCATTGTCAATATGCGTGCAAATACGTTAACTTCTTTGTGATGTCGTGAACACATTAATTGCTTTTCGGTTCCTAACGTCTAACGTCTTAGAAACAAACATTTACATGGATAAAACACGACGAAAAAAATGAGGTGATGTTTTGCGCAGTTTGCCGTCAGTTTCCAGGAAAAGCAGACAAGTCGGGAGCCATTTTCATTGGGACAAGCAATTACCGCAAGCAGAACCTCAAAGCTCACGATAAAAGCCGACATCACATAGCGTGCATGGTGGCTAAATGGGTTGACGATAACCCTTCATGAACTTGATGCCGAGACGTATGAACGAAGAGAATTATAAGCTCATGGAGACGCTCATCAACACAGCATATCACATCGTTAAGAACGAACAGCCCTTCATCTCATTCGAACGGTGTATTGATTTGTTAAAAAAAACCCGACCCGAGAAAAAATCCTTAGCGTTGAACCCTTTTTACTACTAAACGAGGAGGGTCACATTCTTATCTAAAAATGAAAAGATTGAAAGGTTAAATAGCTTTTTGCATTTGTTATTCCATTTGGCTGTTGTGATGAATGATATGCAACCTAAAAAGATTTGTATTTAAGATGCATGTCATGACTGATGCCTTATTAATATTACTAATAACTTTTTGTACACATTCTTTTTATCATGTATCCGGCAGTGTTGTACAATCTGGCAATTATGGTTTAATAATTCTATACAGAAATATATTAGACAAAAATACAATATTAAGATGACTTCAGCCAAAGCTAAAGATGTGTCATGAAAAATATCACTTTAAAATATTTGCTTTTTACTATCATAAGGTATTTTTTGCATAGAATAGGCTAATTGCACAGTTCAAGAGTTCAAGAGTTAACTATTCATCTATTGTTGACAGTAGGTCTATAAAAATATTCATAAATATAATACTCTATTATAGCAAGAGATACTGAATAATGCACAGCTTTCAGGGCAATTACAGCTGATTTGATGAGGGTGAATTAGAGTAGCCTTCATCTTTTGTGTAAATGTGACAAAATGACATCACCTTTTTTATTGGTGATTCGATTACCATAAAATTGTGACGGAGCTAATTGCCTATAAAAGTGTGTTTATATTTTATTCTCCTCTTCTTAAAGGTGCCTTCATTTGAATGTCTCTGTGCATTGCCACTTTACTGAAAAGTGAAGTACAAAGTAAATGAGCTGCAAACGGAGAGTGGCTTTTTAAATACCTTCCATCTGTAAGTGCTCCAAGTCTGACGTTTTTTCACTTAAAGTAGCAGGGTTCTGCTTTAATTTATATAATGATACAAAAGGATGAATGCGTCTCTGCGTAATTCAACAAAACGGTGCCTGTCAGAACGGTTTGGTGCTTCAGAATCTATCACTACATGCTGTTCTCTTTCTCTGAATGACCAGTGCAGATGCTTTACTGCCAGTTTCCCATTAGAAACACATCCAGTCATACATTTTATGATGGAGAACATCTGCGGCCTACATGTCGACATTTTTCTCCTCTCCACACAAACGGGGTGGATGAAGCAAGTGCCGAAGGAATTTTATACCACATTTTAAACCATAGGAGGTAGCTTTTAGCCAGTGGTAGAGCTGTGGTCATTTACAGTTATATGGGTTTTATGTAAATGTCATGTGGGTGGTGTTTTCAGTCAAAGAACATTTAGTACACTTTTTAGTGCTTTTTTTGTGAGTTTGTGTTTTGTGTGTGTGTTCAATGTTTATACAATCCTGAAGAAAGTTACAATAATTGATATTCATTTTTGCATTTCACACCACAGCGCCCTCTGGTGGGGCCTGGGACCTCTAACGCACAAATCCTGAATGCATTTTAATGTTTCAAAAAGGCACATTTAGACAATTGTGATTGAGAGAGGCATGCTTCAATTGGCAGACTGCCTTCAAATGCAAATGAGCTTATTAATGACAGCACACAGTTGGTGGCGAGGGACAACATGTGCCATTAATGGGTAAATTACACCATTATGAGAGAGGCCCTGTGAGACGCAACCTATAAAGACCAGTCTTGTTGGAGATCTGGCATGCAGGGTCACCCACATTATTGGATGACCACCTGTGCGAGCTGTAGCTTTGTTTTGATCTTGCTTGTGCTGTAGGACCGTCACTTTGCATAATTGCTTGCTGAAAACGATATATATTCATAATGTGTCGTTCAACCCATATCGCAATTATTGAGCCCCATTGTTGAAGGTTTGTCACTGTGGCTGTCTGATTTTAATTTAATGACATGCTTCGAGGACTTTGCAAATAGATGGTGGAAGAGATTTGAATAGCTGGGTTTAATATATGCTGAAAGATTGCCCACTTTCTCTTTCCGCATTAATCTGAGATAAAAGCATTTTTCCTTGCAGGTATTTACTTGAGCATTCACACCGTTTTGTCTTAAACTTTCAGTACAAGAATGTTCTACAACAGAAGCAAAAGAATAAGAACAAAAGAGTAAGACTAGAGAAGACAATTGAAAATAGCAAGCAATAGAGAGAAAAAGAAAATCCAATTTCTAAGTTGATGTGTGTAGCAAGGCCCCTACGGGTCTTCGGTCTGGAAGCAACTTGTTACTTCGTGTAGTACGGGTGTTGCAAGAAAAACAATCTCACTAATGGATGTTTCTATGCTTTCTTCTGGAGGGGAAAGTTGGTCTGTGCAGAATGGTGGTGGTTTTTGGCTTCTCTTTATCAGGAAATATGTGATGTATGAATCCCTCGCACACAGTAACTGATAATTGGAGTCTTCTGTCTGTAACAAAAAGGAGATCATAAGAGGTGTTGCATGAAAAAACCTCCAGGATGGGATTAGTGGAGACCGCACAGTCTTGCAAATGTCCACTTTGCAAATGGAGTTAAGACTTTTGTGTTCGTGGGAGTAGTGGCGTCTCTGAGCTTCTTAGTTTGCGTAACTCCAGTCAAAAATAACAAGAATGGACAGATTTAACAGCATACCGTACCATATTGAATAAAGTCTGTATAAGATGATTTATGTAGTCTGGTTGTATATTAGCATGTTAAACACAGAGACGTTTAACATTTTTCTATTAAAGGCTGCAGAATGTTTTATAAAATGATTATTTTCCAAAAAATTAGTGGAAAATATAATGCTTGCTTTGCTTGGGTAAACAGCCTTCTAATATCCACTTCCAATATACTTTAAATATCTAGCGCTTTGGCAGTAATAATGCATTAGCAATTTAAACTTTTTTGAAAAAGCCTTTTGTCTGGCTGCTGTAAAGCAGGGCCACGTTCCTAATCCCACACTCATAAATCTTTGGCAAAGTAAAAAACAAATGGCCTAGCAGCACTCACAGTAATAAGCCTTATCTTACTGTAGGATTAGCACTCAACAGAGCAA
Organism: Beaufortia kweichowensis; assembly: GCA_019155185.1. NCBI lineage: Eukaryota > Metazoa > Chordata > Actinopteri > Cypriniformes > Gastromyzontidae > Beaufortia > Beaufortia kweichowensis. The sequence continues at coordinate 13,690,809 of CM032800.1, forward strand.
ACATGCCTTTTTGCCACAGCCAGTTGGGAGAGCATTAAGAAGTTCCTTATAATGCTTTTTCTTTCTTTGTGATCATTTGACAAATAGGCAAGAAAGAAAATTCATCCTACTTTTGCTGCTCATGGCCAACATCCCTTACAAAGGGACTGGGTGGGCGGTGGAGTATTGTTAAAGTGATGGTTCACCCAAAACCAAAAAGGTCATAATTTTTAAACACTTATGTTATACAAACCCTGTATATGATTCTTTCTTTTGTGGAACAAAAGTGCCGGTAACCAGCGTTTTGCAAAATATCTTCTTCTGTGTTCTGCTGAAGCAGATAAAGTCTTTAGCAATTTCACATATGTCTCTTTGAGATCTTGGCAATGCTCTTAAAATCACCAGAATGCCAAAGCATCAAAAGTCTGTCAAAGAAATTTCAGTATGAGATAAAATATTTGTTATCAAATTCTTTCAGAACCAAATTATCTTTTTATTTATTTGTCCTTCATTTTAAAGTAAATTTATGAGAAACATTTAAGATGTACCACAGACATCTATTGGATCTCCGGTGCTATGAAAGAAAGGGACAAAACTAAAGTGAAAAAAGCATTCAGTGTTCCCTGCATGCATAAAAGACGAGGTCTTTTGTAATGTGTCAAAAACATTTGTGCTTTTATTCAGAATTTGCCCGTCTATTTGCCTCAAGTTGAATGGTAATGCAATGTGCAATTTTTCTGCATCTCTTTTTTTAAAGACGTTCCTGAAGTCTAGGCACATCTGTGTGAATGGATGTGACACAGGCATCAAAGATGCTTTGATCAGTTACCCCTGAGCGTGTTTTTGTACATAATCGTGAAGAGTAAGAAGGAAGAGGTGAAGATGCTGAATTGTATCCGGTGCGTAACAGGGACCCGGGGTAAATGTTTCAAGTGCTCAATAGGGGTTTTGGTAATTTTGCAGATGCGTGTCTTTTGTCCAGACAAGCAGGGCGCTTTTGTGGCGTCCGGCAGCTAAGATCAGTCACTTCCTGGAAAGGCTTTACCTTTGTATGGGAGTTAAAGCTTAAATGATGACTTTCTTCATTTACAAAATCAATCGTGAACAGGTGCCGTTCGTGTGACTGTGTGATCACTGTTGATGTTGAAGGCTTAATTAAAACCAAGTTTAATATTAAAGTCTAAAATAACGTAAAGAAGTTGTTTTATATGAACATGTTTCAAATTTTACATTTTATACAAGTTATAAGTGGAAGATGAAAAAGTAAGTTTTCAGTAGATTTAAGTTTTAAAACAGTCTTGTTCATTGACTTGTCCTAGCTAGTTTAGCGGATTTTTAACAAGTTTAAGATGGTATACCAGCCTGAACAAACCAGGCTATGAGACGAGCAAACCAATTTATGTGTTTTTAATGGGATATAGTGAGATAAATGCATACTGGTAATTAACCAAAGCATCACATTCAAAAGAATTTTTGTGTACTTATGTGTGCAGTTTACATGCTGAAAAAAATAAAACTGTATCTAATATTGGCTTTATTGACACTTTAAAGAATGAGATTGGGTTTATAATTCATATAACTGAGACTTTAACCACAATCAGAAGTTCCAGTTTCATGCCGAGTCATTAAAAATGTAGAAAACTCACAGCTTGGGGGTCCGAGTCTAATCTAAGATCCATCCTTATGTTTTCTACTATGCATCATACTCCCCGCTGAAGCAAAAGCCCTGTAGATCAGCTCTGTCGAATGCTCACTTTCAATCAGCTCAGCTCCACGGGCAAAACAAGCCCTGCCCTGTGACCCAGACTGAAATCTGCTGCTGAGAAGAAATTGATTAAAGTTTGGGTGGGGCTAGCAGAGGGCATGCTGATGGATGGCATGAAAACATACTCCAAATTTGCAGGTGGAGCTCGCAAATCTTCTGTGCTGTAATATACCTTTCTGCTTTACCTATTCTGTAGATGTGTGAATACATTTTGTTCTGCCAATACCTTGATCCACACTCAAGACACAACAGTTGAATTCTTGTTCCTACAGTAAGTCTTTAAAATGAGAATCACAGTGGAGTTCAGGAGTAAACTTCAAGTTATTTAGAAGTCGGTTTTCAAAGGTTTTTACAATGGTTGTCAAATGTAAAGTTTTTTAATAAACTAAAGATAGAAAGATATTTAATAAAAGAGATTTTCATTAATGTTTAACAAAAGCACTTGGAAAGAGGTGTTTTTAAATATTGCTTTAAACATTTGATTTATTGAGCGTCTAAGGCGCCTAAATCAAAGAAAATACTTGAGTGAATTATTAAAGTGTTCTTTTCAACGTTTTTTTGGCTATGGCTTTAACAACTTCAAGCCTTTAAAACATTAAAACCCAAAGACTTTTCCTACAATCAGACCATAAGATGTTTGGAAAAGTTTTATTTTTTTTTTTATACTTAATGTAAAATTGCAGCTCTTGTCTTGACTCTAGTTCTGTATTACCAGATTAAGATTTCGTGAATTTTCCCTGCAGTACCAGGGTCATGGAGAACTTCATCCACAGCAGAAGCATTTTAATGATCGGGCACTATACATTTTTTATCTTCTACCTTTGTGTTTTTAAAGTGCTCTGGGCTATGCAAAAGCCTTTACTGCTTGTCCATCAAAGTCCAATGAAATAAATATTATTATTCCTCAGCTGTGTGGCTAAATGGGTATTTGTTTCCGATAGGAGAGATGCTTCTCTTGTGAAACTTGTGTTAGATGCATTATGCATTCCACTTCTGTTGAGTGAGCAGATGAAACATGAATAAATATTGTTTTTCCAAATAGTATAAGCGCTCAAATTTAAATGCTTCTAACCAACTGAATAATTACATTCAATTTAAATCCACCTTTATATTACAATACTTGTGTTCTCAGTTTAAAACTAAATGGTGCAATGCATGTTTATCTAAAAATAAGCCAAGCCCAAATGTTTGTTTAGCATAAAATACTTCCTTTTTGAGATTAAACAGTTGAGGGAAAAAAAGTGGTGTTGTTTTTATTTAATTCATTTATATTTCCTTCTATGCACGTGCATATCCTTTCCCTTCATTATTACAGAATAAAAGTCATCAGAACATATGCTATGTTCCCAAGTGAATCCATAAATTGACTTAAACAAACAGGAAGGACTAGCATTTGTTTTCATTAAGCAATCCTCTACGTCCAAATATTCCGCATTAAAATAAAATGTCATGAAATGACTAATGATCACAAACCATAAAAGTTTACTGTTCTCTCTAACGCAGAAGCTCCCCTGCAAACGCAGACAATAACATCAGGATAACCTGCTGTAGATTTATGTCACTTCCGCGACGCATTAAGCGTGACTTATTGATTTGTTATTTATCAGTGAGCAAAGACAAGGAGAAAGGGATCTTTGGAGCCCAGGTGAATCGGAGCGAATAATATTGGCACAATCTATTGTGAAATGCCACAATTGTTGGCATTATTATCTTTCACTGTCAGTCTATTGCCCTTTTATGATGATGGATATGTTTGAATGGTAATCCGGCCTGCAGTTTATTGAAGTGTGAGGAGTTTCGTGATGCGCGTTGAAAGCCTATCGATTTCATTTCAGGGGTCTTGTATCACTCTTCCAGGGAGTTTAAATTGTCGTTGTCTTTGTAGAAATGTGACGTGTCTGAAAATTGTGCTATTTCTTTTGCAAAAAGAGAAGCCCAATAATCAGACATTGTATTTGTAGTTGAACAGGCTGATTGAAAGGCTTTGTGAAAGAGCTTTGCTTTAATAGAACTGCTCTTTGTTCTCTTGAGGTTAATGTACCAGTAACTCGTTTTACATTGGCAAGTCAGGGGTCCAAACCATCACAAATTAGAAATCACAGTGAAGCATTGTTGGGTTCAAGAGTTGAGTTGGGTTAGAAGAGTTTCTGTTGATTGGTATGAAGGTTTGTCAAGGGTGCCAGATTTTGTAAATATCATCCAAACGAAGCTTTTTGATTCGATCAATGAAAATGAGTAACAGTAAATTATTCACAAGGACAATAATAAATATTTATTATTATGGCCAACAATGTTAGTGTATTGACAATGTTTTTGTTGCTCTCGCTGTGTTGGCAACTACATATGTGACTTCTGGATACTCAGATTTCAGTTTAAATATCCAGATCAGGTGAATTATATACTCTACATTGCTTGTCTGTGTTTCTCCTGTGATGGATAGAATGACATCAGCACTTGACCATTTGTTGTGTTACGACCCTTTTAAGATGGCCTAGGGGTTAAAAGGAGTAACATTGAGATTGTGGTAAGTTTATAAAATGATGATGAAGGCAAGAGACAACGCAAAGACAACGAACTGCCAACGAAAGTGATTTAATATACAAAGTGGGAAAGAATCCATAATAATTACAAAGTATATTTACAAAAATATAAACCAATAAAGAACTAACCAATATGTACAAATGTACAATTCAGAAGAAAAAGAAAACAAACAAAAATAACTTTCTTTCAAAGCACAGAGAGCAACGCCATCCAAAACAAACGATAATGAGTTTAGGAAATTAATTAATGAACTGAAGGATTTCTCTTATTTTTTTAAGAAAGTTTTAATATTTCAACAGAAAATATTGAATTTTGTGGCCACTGATACCTGATAAAGAGTTCAATACAGAATGTATATTCATGATTTCCCAAAGTGTTTAAACATATTGCAATTCCATGTATTTGTGGTGCCATACTGTATATTAAGCAAGTTCTTGTAACATCAAGCCCTGTTGTCAGCGCAGCATCATGAAGTTGAACCCTCTCCCACACGATTCCCCGTCTGTGGTCCCATTTGCAAAGCTGTCAATGTGAATCAGCTCATGTTTGGGTTTATTATATCACACAGGATTCGAATCTAGATTGAGCTAGTGGAGAATAAGGGGTTTAGGAGGGTGTGTGATAGGAGATTGCAGGTATGAGTAGGAAAGGTTGACATTTATTTAACGTGCCGTCAATTGGTGCAGTTATTTAATGAAAGCGGTGTCGCTCTTCATTTGGCACTGCATTTACTCTTACATCTGACTGTAATCACTTTCACACTACAGTAAAAAGTAGTAAAAGACATGGTGCTGTTCCTGTAATTTAATTGGATTGCACTTAAATTAGCGGCACAAAAGTTTGTGTGTTCGATGCAGTAAACGCACATACTATCCAAAAATATACCTTGAATGTACTGTGTGTCGCTTTGGATTAAAGCCTCTGCCAAATGCATATTGTCAATTTTACAGCAACTTACCTTGCTTCTGGTCTGTCTTTCTTTCTAAACTCCTTTAGAACTTTATTAAAGCAATCCAAAACTTTTGTCTTTGTATTGGCATCTCAGTTGGAAACCCAAAAATGCAGGTTAATTTAGTCAGATGACGTACCCCATTTCCTGCAAAATTGTACCCAACAGATCAATTCATGAATCTTAAAATGTGGGGAGGTACTTTTGAATACACATTTGTGATGTTTTTCCTCAGTAACTGATTTCTGTTTATTTTTAATCTAAAAGAATTATGGTTGCATCTTAATTTTTTATTTTTTTTATTTTTTAAGTCTTTTAATTTTCCATTTTAGGCATTTTTTTATAAATGTTTTTGTTAATGTTTATTTTTATGAAAATGTGTCAAATATTTCATCTTGAGTCTTAGACCTTTCCATCAATTTACAGTTTACAGTTATTAGATTAAAATTCAACTATAAAATATGAAAGTGAATAGGGAAATAAAATAGGCATTCCTCCTGAGGAACAGTGACAGTTAACAGGTTAAACTATAAAGGTTTTGCAAGCCAACATTTAATTTTTTCCTAACACGCTTTCCTCTTCTAGTTTTCTAGTAATTTGCTGTTTTATCATGAAAGGCAGCGTTACTTCTGAATCTCGTCTTCCTCAATCTCAATGCTGTGTTTCATTAAGGTGGTATATTTCCACATGCGTTTATCTCGAGATGGAGCATTGTGAGAAATATGGTTACCACAAGAATCTCGAGACCATATCGCCCGTGTCTGCTTGCAACTACAACAAAAGCAGCAGATCTAATCTGGACCTGCTTTTCATCAGCTTCGGCATTGGCATTGATAACACGACATAGATGAGCAGATGGGCTAGACATGCTTCTCTCCATTGTACAGAACAAGACAAGCTGCTGCGATAGAAACCAGACACAAGATTCAGTTACAGAGCATATGCAAGTGCCGTAAGCCAAGAGAAAAGAGAAACAAAACAAAATCTTATGAAGTTAATGAAGGCAATCAATCACCTACTCCCATGAGACACAGTTTTCTCATAATGCGCAAAAATCGGGCGAGATGGGAAATTAAGATTTATACGGAGGGAAATGCATGCTGCCTTCTGATGTTAAAACAGAAAAGTTGTCACAAAGTTTGTAACAGTTGGCTTTCCCAGTGAGGGAACACGACGAACAGAAGGCCATTGACAGAGGACTATTTTTATAACCACCTCTTACCAGCCCCAAGTGAACGGGATAAAAGTCCTGCCTCCACAACCATGGCAACTGTGATATCGGTGTATTTTGGCTCACTTATTCTTATTGTTTATTTTTGAATTCACATTTGGCCAAACATGGATTAGCAAACACAGGATATTGTGTAATAGCAGGTCAGTTATTCTGTGTATAATATTAAGAATCTTGTTCTTCTGACATAAATACTCATTATAAACAAACATTTAGATTCAGATCTCAAAGCTATTTTGATGTGTTTTTGTACATTGGGATAAAAGCATGTATTGAAACTCCAAGGCATTCCCCAAAATCACTCCAGTGTTTTCCAGTGTTCACAATTTATCTATGTTAGTCTTCATCTGAAAGCATTCCGTAACAATTTCAAAGTTGTTTTTCTAGTGTTGTTGCAAATGCTTCACAAAAGATCTGAGGAACAACTGCCTTTTGATTCCTCACTGGCTGTGGTACATTTTCCTCCATTACCACACTTGTCTTGTCTATAATGTATTTTGGTTCACAGTGCACTTACTGTCATTACGCACATCTGGCATCGCAAATGTTTTAGAATCTGTTGAGACATCCAAACAAAGTTTTGTTGTAATAATACAATGTGTATTTAATTACCAAACAATAAGTTTTCTTACTTTAAGCAGAACACACTGTCAGCTAAAGCATTGCTTTCCTTCATTAGCTAGTTAATGATTCTGTATGTTTTATAGATTTGTCTGTATTGACAATTAAATCAGTTCATTAAGTTGATGCTGCATCTGTCCACAACCAAATGTTTAAATGTTTTAAATGTACAATAATGTACAGTATGTTAATATAAAGGGTGGCAGCATACTTAACAATATAATAATATTTATACTAATATAATAATATTTATACTAAATATTAACAATAATAAAACTAATAACTATAAAAAATAATTTACTAAAAAAGAAATTGTGTCATTTTGCTCCAAATCTGCCTGCTGTTATTCTTCGAAATCACAAGGAACAAAATACAGTACACTCCAAAACATGGTGGAGTGTTTGTCTGTCTTTTCATTTCCTCGGAAGAGATTTTGATTCAGTTCACCGAGTCTGATTATGTGAGAGGAAAAATGTATGACATGCCAGCAGTATTGTTTGACTTGTAGAATAAAACAGCTCGGCTTTGACTAGAAAATCCTGACAGGAAAAGACGGATGACTCTTTGACGTGTTTGGATTACAGAGAATGAATGTATCTGCGCAGTATACCATCAAGTAATTATTTCCAGCACATTGCCATATTGATTTTTCAGACGAACGTACGCTTGTCATTTGTGCCTTCACAATAAAGCATTACACCTGAAATATATGAGGGGAAACAAAGTAATACATTACATTTGTAGCCGTGTCCCGTGAGCTTTTGACGGCACACCAACAGTCTGTTCACATTTAGTACGCGAAAGTGGAAAGTAGTGTAATTTGGCAAGGTGTAATCTGATTGTCTGGCTTAATTAGTTGATTTACTTTATAATTTAAATAGGAAAATCTATTCACAACAATAATAAACTTATTTTCTCTGTGAATTAAAGTTTATGTTTCCTAGTCCATTGGCAAATAGGTTGTTATTGTTTGAAGCAACCCTCAATAACTTTTGTTAGATTTCTCTCAAAACAAGAGTTAATGTCTTCTATCATTTTGTTTAATGTCCTTTGATGGTGCGTGAAGGCAGACGGCCAAATGAAAGTAAATTGGCAAATTATACAAGGTTCTCAGTGTAGTGCGCTTTGCCAAAACAGCAGTCAGTTAATGTCATCACCTTTAGACCATGTCAGAATAACGCTACATCAATCAGTAATAATTAGTATTGATGTGAATTATTCCAGCAGAACGACACCAATCTGTCCACATATGGCTGTTCTTTAGCGCTCAATATAACAAAATATGTGAACGTTTGTGTTTATTGTAATCATTATTTAAAGGTGTGATTCAGAAATGCTTTCTATGTGATTAATGAACGCACAGATGTTTTTCCAAGTTTTCATCGGCCGATGTTGTCCAGCAGTCATTGATGTAATCGATTCGATTTGGTGTTGATGGATGCATCTAAATTAGGTGCGTGTGGGACAATTTAACAATGTTGTCTTGTACAACTGACAAGCAGGGTGAAAATTCAATTAAAGCTGTCAGCACAGATGCTTTCGCAGAACTGAAGTTCTTAAGGCAACGTGACGCCGCTGTCAGGTTCAAAGGGGCCATTAATGTAACCTGTCAGAAAGACAATGTGTTGCATTTGAAATAGCACAGAGCTCCATACATACACAGAGGACATAGATGTCCCCAAATATTAAAATTAATCTCCACGTAATATCAAGAACGTTGCCTGTTTAGGGCAACTAAAGCATATTTGCAATGGTGCATTAACTAATTAATGTCAATATTGTAGGATATCGTTTTATTATCTTGGGAGCCAGTGTGGTAGGATTAAATGCTTGTTTGGGTTTTTATATTTACATTCAGTTGTCTAGAAAGGATGATGGGATTGATCACTAATACCTAGGTAATTTTATTAAGGAATTGATGATGGCAGGCGCATTGCGGAGCCCGGCTGGTGGGCAGGGAAGCAAATATTAAATCAATAACAGCCGTCAGCAAGCAGACCAGATGTCATTATAGCAAGATAGAGGTGAACAGAAGGGGAACCAGGAACAGGGTCCAGTGAGGTCTTCATAAACATAAAGACAAGCAGTCATACTTGGAGTTGTAGATTTGTACACCACCTTTTTCAACCCCCTTTCACCTAATGCATTAAATGCAGGAGTTAAATGATAAACAAGTAAAAACAAAATGAAGCAACATGAAAGAAAAAGGTTATGGTTTTTATTTTAAATTGTGTTTGAGAGTGTCTTAAGGAGGTTTTAGTTACTGTCAGGGATGTATAATGCGATCTGCCACATCCCTCACCTCCTTTAAGAAACAGCTAAAAACACACCTCTTCCACCAACACCTGACATCATTAAAAAAATCTCTTTTTTTTCCTTTACAGGTATTTATCTAGCACTGCAAAACATTGTAAACTTAGTACTATTGTTGTCGCTTTTAATGTGTCTCTTCATTGTCTCCTAACATTTGTAAGTCGCTTTTGATAAAAGCGTCAGCTAAATGCCTAAACGTAAATGTAAATAATGTTGGATTGGAATGGAATAGGCACATTATTTTAACAGGCACAAGCATTAATGACTGAGCTGAAGGTTTAATGCAATAAGTTTTAACTCCAGAACTATTATTTAGAGTCATATAGAATTGTAAAGTTGTCATCTATTAACATGGGTAAAGTATGGCTTTGTTAGCGACCCGATGTTATCAACAGCATGTTTTCTTTCATTTTTAAGACATCACATTCTGTACTATTTACAGGGTAGCAAACACCGTAATAAAACACCAGAAGATCATTTTGGCGCAGAGCCCTCGAGAAAAGTTTCTGAGTAATGCAAGGACTTGTTATGCGTGTAATTTAATGGGGCAATCTGTGCCAACATGGTCATAATTATTGCTTATCATACTGAATGCATTTGCCATATTCTCACTATTAATGGAACTATGTGAGTCATTCATCCTTTGGTACTTACTGAATTTAGTTGCCTACGTTTAATTACAGTTAAGCTCTAGGGAAACACTTGAAAGTCAACTGTCAAGCGATTATATCACTTGATGAACTCTTCAGCGCACATCCCAAACAACTGCATAATTTAACAGCGCAACTAAAATATTTTAACACACAGCCACTGTATGAAAGGAGCCGACCTTAGTGACAGCGCGAATCTGAATTATTCACGGCTTGAAATATGGTTCAAATCGTTCACGCACAGTATTTTGGTAGATATAAAATGTGTTTAGTTTGACAGGTTTCTAATGTGATAATCTGACTGGTGAAAAAAACGAAAACAGGCTGACTTTAAATCTTCCACGTTGAGGCGTGAGACAGAAAGTGAATTTAAAGTGATTGCAGAGAGAAAAGTAAAATAGAGAGGAGAGAGAAGTGCAGAATACTGCTGTCTGTTCCACAGGGTGTTTAATTAATTATCATAATTGACATAAATAGCAGCTGTCAGGCTTATTGACTGTGTGGGGTAGGTAAAGAGAAGTCATGTTGGTCTCTTAGGGACACACCTGCTGTATTGCTTCACCACTTGACCTGCTCGGGTCACACGAAAGCCTCGGGCCTAAAGAGGCTGTTAGTAGTGACCTGTAGACTGAGCGTGTAGTTGATGCTATTGACAGGTTAAAAATCTTTTGAATGTGGATTAAATGGGCAATATCCAATTTGATGCTTACTAGATTGATTGACTGCCATTTCCTGTTTCGTCAGTGTTACATCCCACTGTGTTGACGTTACAGACCTCGAGCTTCATCGTCGTTTCTCCCCAGGACGTTTCTTCCGTAGGCGTTCATTTGTTTTGCAACAATGAGCCTTATCAACAGGACATGAGCAGAGCTGTGCATTTTCTTCCAAGCAGCTTATGCAACAGCCACTTGGATCTAATCAGCATCAGTTGTGACGAATCATATGGAAAAACAGTTTGGAGTGAAAGAGACGTGGTCTCTACTTCTAATGCTCTGCCCTTATTGTGTAGGAGCCCGCGGCCACCGTCACATTCCCATATATGAGCAATGATTGGATTGCCAACTCTAGGTCATGGCCAAAATTATCACACTATTATGTTATGTTACATTCATCCATCCCTCTGAGTCAAAGAAATAAATACATAAACGTCCATTATAGAAAAACCAACATGTGAAACATGTGATCCTGTTGGGTTTCACATGACTTTACATAACATGTTTCAAAACCACATGTGTTTTTGCCCGTGTGGCTTTTCCATTTCTATAAACGACAGAATTTTAGTTGAAAGTATAGTAATATCTTTAAGGTGTCTGCTTACAGACCGTTGGTATGGAAAGCCATTGTGACTATAAACATTAACAGTTAAAAGTTTTGATTTGTGAAATTAACCTTGTTTATTTGAAAAGATGAATATAATTTTTATTTATGTCTTTACGATTTAAAAAAATAAAGGTGCTACAAACGTTTCTCGACTCTAATACCATAGAAGAACCATTTACTCAAAGGTTCTTAAAAGAACCATTTTTAACCTTTCTGTACTACAAAGAACATTTTGTGAAAGGTTTTTCATATGTTACAGGTTCTTTATGAAACCATATAGCCCAAGTTTTTAATGGCATTGTGAAGCACTTTTTTAAAGGGTGTATATGATATAAAATATTGTTGTATGTAATCTTTATATAATACAATGCTGTATACTGTACTTCATCAACTCATAATCTGGTTGTGCAGAAGGCGTGTGTATGTCTAACTGCTTGGGTATGAGGGATAAAGAGAGAACGATAAGGTGGGCCTTGACATTTTTATTGTGCTTGTACATTAGAGGATCGAACTAATTAACCAAATAAATCTTGTGGTCGGTTTACACTGCCGGCAATTTGAGTTGCTCCCCTTTCCATTGATCGTTGTGCTTCGCCTGGCTGAGCATCACTGACCAGGAGCGAGTGAAATTGAGATATTGTGCATGTAAGAATCTCTCAGTGGGGTGTACTCGACATGGAACCCATACCATTGACTGCAGCGCCCAGAGCGACACACCAGAGCCATAAACATGGTTTTAAAACTTTGAAGATCGAGCTCTTTCCACTTTACAAGGCTGTTGTGTGATTTGCTTTGGCTAGCTCAGAAAATGAGAGTCTTGAGATTAACCCTATTCAACTCATTTGTTTGAGAAATTTAAGATGGGATAATCTAAGATTTATTCAGACTTTTTTAACCTTGCTTGCTGTTTTGTTTGTGTTACAAACTTGGAATATTCTAGGCAATTTCAGAGCTCGATGCATTAGACATTGATGCATGTAGAGCAGATCTCAGTGGCCGAACTGAATAATTAAAAAGATATCAAGCTGTGCAGAGAAAGGTGTCCAATTAATCTCTCTGTGATCATTTTAGTCTTCCTCTGCTGGGACTGAGGAGCGCTCATCACTCCCAATTGTATTGACCAGTAGAGAGCAGCTTTGACTGATCATTAAACAGTTATAGAATGATTGGACAGCAACAGTTTAGGATCTGATTGCTGATGGATTAATCTCTTACAAGCCTTTTGTGACCGTTGGGTGTTTCTGGATGCTTCACATCACCTTGTACAAAAAACTGTGCTGTCCCGAAAGTAAAAGTAAATGCATGTGGCCATAAAGATGGCAGGACATAAAAACAACAGAAAACATGACCTTGAAAATCTTTTATAATGTAACGGTGCAGCAGCAGTAGCACTGTATTTGGACAAGTATTGAGTGAATTAATGTGTTAGCTGTTAAATGTATACTTTAATATTGTTACGGTGCTGGGTCAGATCTGACAGAACACAAGAGAATATCTTCGTATAAGTCTTTACTGAACTTAAAGGCACAAAGATTTCCAGGGAAACAGGTAACAAGAACAGAGAATATCCAGGTAATATTATCAAGGCATCACAGGGTAGCAGATAACAGGAACAGATTACATCCAGAGAATTTACTAGACGGGCACATAAACCCACACAACACCGGACACAAACTGAACAAAAGACAAGGTTTAAATAACACAAGCAATGAACTCCAAACGACAGAAAACAGGTGCAGGTGATAACAAAATAACTGGTGCTAACAGGATTGCAGATGGTGATCAGGTGAACAGGTGAAATGCATAATGGGAAACTGAGTCGAAACAAGAGGTGCAATGTGAAAAACTAAGTCCAGAGGGAGGAATCATGACAAATATCATGTATATCATTAAAATATAAGTCATTTTTCCAACACATTATTTGTGTCTTGATTTAACCTGTTAAGCGTCACTGTTTCACAGGTGAAGCACTGGTGGTTATTTCACTCTTCACTTTATTATTTTATTGTTCTAATCTAATCATAACAAACTATATATTGACGGACAAGCATAAGACTCGAGAATAAATATTTGACATAACAATAAACATAAACAAAAAAAAGTTAATTTATATGTTGTTTAAAAAAATACCTAAAATAAAAAAAATGAATATCTAAAATTTTAACAAAATTTTAGCTTGCATAGTGCATTTTTATGTGTATGTTCAATATGTGCAGTAACAGTTATCAGGTTAAAAACTTTTGTTGAAAGAAATGGAGCATAGAAAGTGCATTGCAGGAAGTACAGGAATGATGGCTGTTCTAGAAAGTGTCCAAAAGTTCAAATTTATCTTCAAACTCCACTGCTTGTAAATGAAAATAAATAAAAGTGCTTCAGTGGATTATAAGTCACTAGTTCTTTTTAGAAGACAGGCTAACAGACTTATCTTTTTCTGGAGAAGAGATAATTTCAGTGAGGCTCTGAAAGACTCATATTTTTCAATGTGTTACTTTCTAAATGAATAATGCACTTTGTATGTTTATTTTTGAAAGTCCAACATTAGTATTCTGAAGAAATGCAAGTTCTTCACCCTAACAAAGATCCATTCCTGTGATATTGAGCAATAATTCTTTCTTTCATTATATATTTTGTCATTTCACTCTTTGGCCAAACATTTTCACTTACCCACAACAGGAAATAAAACTATTATCAGCCGTACAAGATGAAAGAAGGAGAAATGTTATCTCTGCATATGAGTCGATAAGGCCCTAAAAAGATGCAAAGAGCAGTATAATTGTGTGTGGGTAATAAGTGACTTTGATTCAGAGATAGACCCATGCTTCTCTGTTTCTTCAGGGGGAACAAGCAATACGCTCACCCAGTATGAGCTCGCCCGTCTCTGATACTGCTGTTTTGAATAACAATTACATTTGCCCAACATTCTCTCTCTCTCTCGTTCTTTTTGTCTGTGACTGTTCATTTTCACACACTTTGATGGAAGATTTATTTCAATTTCTGTGCTATGAAAGCGTCCCTGTCAGTAGGCGTCTGTGGGATGTTTCAGCGTTTGGATAAAGTGTCTTTGTGAGTTCACGTCTGTTTTTAAGGCTTTGTTAACACTGCACACAAATCTGATTTATTTTGAAAATCTAATCTTTGGGATTGACTGTGCACACTGCGTATGATAAAGTCTGATCTGTTTTTTCAGAGAGTGTAGACAATGTTTGGCATATCTACATTGGTTATTATGGTACTGATGGTACTATTGTGTGAAACTCATGGAAAAAAGTTTTGACTTTGTATGTGACGGTTATGACATCTTACATTATGACAACTAAAGTTAGAAACACAGTAACATTTCAGCTCTAGACATTATTGAGCCCTCTATATGTATTAGGGATGCCACAATTCTCAATATAATATTGAACCGTTCGGTACGACATCCACGGTTCGGTACGAAATCCACTGCTTGTGAATTGCGTTTTTTTTTCGGTTTTCCGTTTAAATAATTTATGTGTGTTTTATTTCTCTCCGAATTGACTGTTTGTGTGTGCCTGTAAGTCTACGAGCTGAGATGAGGAAACTCCTCCCCGCGAGTAAATATTCAATCACTATATGATCTAAAGAACCATCATTCCATACTTTAACATGGTGAGCGGCGGTGAAGTGACGCTACAGTATGAGGAAGCGCCGACGTCTTTCAAATACAGCCTGTGGCTGCGTCGACAGCGCTCCTCCCAATCACTTCCTGTCTCTCTACACTTTCCTGTCCAAAAATCATAAAAAGGCGGGAAAAAAAATACAGGAACCTCAAAATACAGGAATAGACAGCTGACCTAAGTGAAATTGCACTTTACATTCTGAATGAAGGATACTGTACTGGAGGACTGTTAAGTTTAATTAAGATGGTTTATTTATGTTTACTGAAGTACAAGTATGTTTATTTGAAATGGTTCATTTATGTTTACTAACTTCACATGTATGTTTATTTTCAAAATTTAGGAATTTATGTGTTTCCCAGTTTGTACATGGGCTACCAGCAGCTGTGAGATGTCAGTGTTCATTTTAAAATAAAAAATTATTTTATATTATACAATACACTAGGAACTAGTGGACTTTTCTTTGCTTTTAAGTAAAATAAAGGAGTATTGCAATAAATCGTTTTTATTTTTTCTTCTTAACCTCTTACTGTTCCTATTGCCTAAGCATAGAATAACAAAAAAACACTTATGTGTCAAGCCATCAGAACCGAACCGAACCGAAAACCGTGGTTAAAAACCGAGGCATGTATTGAACCATGGGCTAACTGTATTGTTGCATCCCTAATATGTATATACACATGTACTCATCTAAGATTCAGTTTATTTCAGATATTTTATGTATTTGTTGCTGTTTAGACTGCCAAACTTTAGACAATTATATATATAACACCCTAAAAGCTAAATGTGTTTTGTTTTCCTCTTAACACCCAGTGTAGAAATACAGTATAGATTCTTTACTCTTTGATTAGCCCTTCTCTATTCTATAGCTCTGTAAATCCTCCCCTCCTGTATTCCTCAAACTGTCAGGTGCTCTGGTGGGACGTAGCTGGTGTTTTTCATTAACCTGTGCCCTGCCTGCCTGTGAGCTGTTCGGGACAAAAGAACCTCTGAGCTTGCTGTCTGTCCAGGGTCACATAGAGCTCAATCACGCACCCTGTGGGTCCTCACACACCGCGCCTGATGGATGCCGTGGCCTCGGGGGATATAAAGGGTCTTCATAAACTCTAAGTCAGCAGGGGACAGCAAACCATTCCTACAATCCTGTGTGTAATGTGCATTCTCAATGCAGCTGTAGTGAGCAGTTCATCTATAGCTTTAGTATGGGTATTGAAATAATATCGGCGGGTTAGATTGTGTTAATTTTGCCAAAGGTAGTGGGTATACTAAGGGTGGAAATCACTAAAAGTAAATTACAGTTATGTGTGCATTACTAATTGTAACGGTCAAGTAGTTTTTGTCAATGAAAAGATTTGTGGAACAGGTTATTGTTTTTGAAAATGGAAATATACAGGCATTATACTGTACACAGGTTTTTGGAAGGCAACATACTTTGTAGGATTTCTGTGAATTAAAATGCACAAAACTGAAGCAATAATACACGACAAATGAAGAAGAGATGACTCTTTAAAGAACATAAAATTGTTATTTTATTTTGTGTTATTTATATTATTAAAACGTTATTCCATCATATTAACGGCATTTGTACAGATGACATCTGTGTTCGCTTTGCATCACAACTGGAAAGTTTGTTTCAGACAGCAGCACAAGAGGTCTAGAAGAAAAAGTCACTTTAGATTTCTGTTAACATCAATCAGTTTCTCTCATCACACAGACATCATCAAGAATTCCCACGTTTGACATGTTTGTTTTTTTAATGCCTGCAGCTCAAACCCGTGCTTCAGTGTTTTTCACAATCATGCAATTTTAAGTGCCTTGGGGTCTCCAGCTTTTTTTACAGCGATCACAACATGTTAAAAATTGAAGTAGTTGTCTTATATATTCACACTACATGAGAGAATTGCCCTCGAGCGCTTTTTATTAATTAAAGCAGAATGTGGTGTATCACAGAGATGCAAAGTCCTTTTTAAAATTCTGTCCTTCCTAAATGTAAACTGCTGACACCCACATTTACATTCACCACAAAAGCCGTCAGATCTCACCCTTTTACTTTCTGATTCTATAGAGGTCAAATTGGTTAAGTGACATCATGGCCACTTGAAATCAGGTGATTTGTTTTATATAGAAAGATGTTTTTCGAGAATAAATTTGTTACAGTATGTCCACTGTATGTACTTTAGACATCACATGTCAGCTCTTGGGAGCTTTTGGCATACTTTGTCTGTCTCTCGCACTTTGTCCAAATATCTTATTTCCCATAGCTCATCTGGTAGAGCATAATGGTAGTAATGGCAAGGTCAGGGATTCGATTCACAAGGAATGCACACAATAATAAAATACTGTTACTTTCATGAATGCAATGATATTGTCTATGGTAGTGTTTATACTGACTTCACTGGGGTGAAAACATTATCTCTCCTCTTGGGATCTGTGTCTCTATGGCACCTGGGGTATTAGGAGGATTTTATTATTGATGTGGGCTCAGGTGTTTTACTTCACTCTTAAGAAACAGTTCAGCAGAATCAGCGAGCAGAGAAAATGAGTTTGCACTAGAAGGAGTCTAATAAAGCCAGTGAGACAGACAGTTGATAGCAAAGGTCGAGGTCACACGCAATCATGGACTAACCAGATTCAAGATTATAGTAAAACAAGATTTAAGTTGACTTCCATTTGTTCACTGCAATTACATTAATTGTATTCCATATAAGTAAATGAATTAAGTTCTTCATATTAAAGTTGCTAAGTTTGTTAAAATCATAGAAATGAGGTCAGGCAAATCATTAACATATAGGACTCAATTTTTTGAAAGTTTGACCCTTCGTGTCATCCTATCATATATATGATGTTCTTTTTTATCCAAACACAATATTGAAAAATATCCTGGCTCCTCTTTATTTTGTAATGCCAAGGAATGGAGTTTGGTGATGTCACAGCCCTGTGTGTTCCCCAGGACTTCATTTCCCATAATCCTTTGCACTCCACTCACCTGTTTCCACTTACTCGTCTTCTGTGATCACCTGCACCTGCCCACTGTCATCAAGGACTCTATTTATACCATGCATCTTCCCTTTGTCTTTGTCTCGTGTGAATCACGTGAATCAGGTAAAGATTATGCCGTGCATTCCTGTCTCTGAGTTTCCTTGTGTTCAAGGTACACAGCGCCCCGTAACAGGTGATCTATCCATCACAAAACTAATCCAGACAAATTAGATATTTGTGAGAGGAAACAATTAATATTTGAGCTTATTTATTGAATGTTATGTTGCATAAAGATACAAACCGACAATAAACAGTCAGGCGATAGCTTTGTGATGTGTCTTTCTTATAGGAGAGTGCAACAGCAAAGGAATTCATTGGAGGGCTTGACAAACAATGTTATTTTAATGAATTAATTTAACCTTGAAATGAGCACTTGCCATCATTTAACTAAAGTGGCTTTTCCATTTGTATTCAGTGTTGTTTCAGTGTTGTGCATATTAGCATGTATCAGTACAGCCCCTGATTTTAAAAAGGCTTCTTTACACAGATTACTTCAGTTTTGATAAGGCCTAACCAAAATCTAAATGAAATGCATGTATAGATAACTGCAGGCTTTCAAACAGCACAGGATATTACATACTGTAGACTGTCAGCAGACCGTCAGCACTGTTTTTACCACTCATATCAGTACAATACAAGTTTGCTTCATCATTCAAAAAGGTTTTTTTCTGACTGTAAAAAGACATTTGAAACCATAATAACAGAACTCTCAGAAAGGAAGAGTTTTGACATATCGTCTGTGCTAATAAATAACACTTCTCTCTCTACTTTTGATCTATTACAGTGACAATATGATGTCAAGACATATTATATTACATGTTATATTACTGTATATAAGCTCCGAGCCAATTCAGAACTACAGTAATGTCAAGCTTGTATATTGAATTACAGTGCATTCAGAAAATATACATATGCATGACCTCATTGCTCCACCCATGCTCTCCCTACTTTTCAAACATACTAAAACAGCTCTGTCTGGTAATCCAACTAAAATATGTCAATATTTCTGTTGATTTTGTTAGCAGAAGATTATGCTGTAAAACCGAGCCTCCACTTGTTTGCTTGAGTTTACTGCAGGCAGGGTTTAGTGGTTGTTTACCTTGCTGTAATTGCCTGATGCCAATTTTTTCTGACAATTTTCATATTACCGTAACGTAATGTTCAAAGCTGTTGCATATTGCCTTGTCATTTAAGGCACTCAAAGAATGCCGTTACAGATGATTATGACAATTCATGAGGCAATGAGACACTGTTGAACCTGCCATACCTGCCTTCAATCAGACTTGCTATTCATGCTGTTAAAAGTCTGCCAAAAAAATTGTAATTGCATGTTGTTGAGAAACGTGAAATTTGTCACAAAATGTGTAACTCACTCCATCTGTGGAGGTGCATGCAGACTGAATAACAGCAAAAGCTTGCTGATATCTTTATGCTTATGATTAGTATGATAACTATATACTTAAGAAATATTAACAATGTAAGTATAGGTGTTGTTTTGTGAAAATTAAGTTTTCATAGATTTAAATTAGCTGAGATATGAGTCACTTTTTATTCTGATTTTCTGCCTGAAACATTTACATATGTGGGATTGTCCATACAGATATTAATAAACATCTGTAATAAATCAGATATTTTTTGTCATTGTTTACAAAACATTGAAGTACTGAAAAATGTAACACTTTTAAAAGTTGCTTTACCATGCCATATAGACCATTTCACAAGATGTAAACAACACTGGTCCAGAAGCACTTCCTGTTACAGTATTTTTATTTCACATCTTCACATTAAATCTTAAAGATGTTCGTTAAACATTTTGATTTCATTGTAAATGTTCTGTTGGTTGTATTTTGTTCTGACATTAGTGTAGTGTTGAAAAACCAGGACAGGAAGTGCGTCTGGACCAGAGCTGTTTATATATTGTGAAATGGTCTATAGAAGAACCATTTTTTTCTGTATGGTTCCGTAAAGATTCATTAATATCTACAGAACCACAAAATGTTCTTTGTTGTGAAAAAGTTTTTTTAGATTATAAAAATTAAGGAAGAAATGGGTCTTGTGAATAGTTGTTTGGGGATTATTTTGTGTCTACTCTTTAATTTAATTGTGGACATCAGTTTCTTTAGCCTTATCAGACAATATGTGCTCACATTACACATTGTAATGTATAGCTGCAACAATATATAGCTGTACAATAACTATAAACATTCTGTTTTACATGTTATCAATACTTTAAGTGATGGACCAGTCATTAATCCAGTGGTCTGTCCGATCCTTACGTGGCGTCGACTTTGTCTGGAGTCTCGCACCTTACCCTGGATTGAGCATCACTTTTCATCACATTTTCATCACTTTGTATCTTTGACTGCAGTTTAGTCAAACAGGGAGAGTCGTCTAAAGTCTGTGGTTCAGAGGAAGCGCTGTATAGCCCGCTTAAATGTCTTCATTTTAGACGTGTGCCATATCCTAGTGAGGATTATGTTAAACTCGTCAAAATGTCAAGGTTGTAATGGCACCATGAAATTTATGATTCGGAATCAGCCAGGAGTTCAAATGAAAACCATCCGTATGTGCAGGACAGTAAATTGAGTTTATATGAAGCAAGGAAACAGGTTAGCCAGCATAGCATGCTTATTATTAGCACCTGCGCTTTGAGTCGGGAGAAAGTGATGGAAAGGAAAGACAGTTGGATGAGTTCAGTGAGCTGTTTCCATTTATCGGAATGAGCCATTAATTTTAGACGCCATTAGAAACGTGAATGAGGACACTGCATTTCATCTTACTGATGAGTTCCCACAATGCATTGCAAAGACACCCCGAGCATTGCATTTCCGTTCATCAGTAAGAGCCAGGAAAAAGTAAACTAAACTAAACAAAACATGAAAGACAGAAAACCGCAGACATGCATCCTTAAACTAATCCACATTCTCCTCTGCAGTCTTCTCCAGACTCGGGGCATGATGCTCTGTTAGCGCTACTCACCTCTCCGCACTGCTACAGGCAGATCCTTTTCTGCCCGCCTCATTACTCCAGCACAGATTTCTCTGATGGAAATATCTCCCGAAGTTTTTTTAATCCAAGGCACAATTCACAGCTCACTGGAAGAGTAGACAAAGGAGGGCAGATGTTAACAATGATGGTATAAAACCAACGTGTGTTCCCTGGGAATCAAACCCATGACCATGACATTGCAATTACCCTGCTCTGCCAGTTGAGTTACAGGGACTACAGTTCATTCACACGTCCAGAATTGATCATATAGATGTGAAATTGGAACATTATAGAGGTGGTGATATAAAATACCTTGTCACTACACACTGTAATGCTTTACGTCAATACAGCTGCGTTTTACACAATAAAATCTTTGAAACAAGGGTGTATAATGCTTCCTCGAAGGGTACTTACCCGCCCCCCCGAGCTTTCATGCACAGCGTGTGGTACGGAGCGCATTAATTATCGGATAAATCCAAGGTTTTTCCTTTATTTGTCTCTTTATCCAGACATCATTTTTTCTGCTACAATTTTGACAACTTAATAAGGAGATTTTTCATGCAGGCCAACACCAAGAGCGCTCAGCATGCCTTCTGCTAAAATTGTTAGGACCATTAATGTAAATCAGCCATTTTAATTTTATCACTGGAACAGTGCAAAAGGGCAAGTAGAAAGCTGATATGAAAGCTGTTATTCTTTTGGTCATATTATCAGAAATGTTAGTGTGGTTAAAAATGAAGGGAGAACTGTTATGTTTAAAGAAATCATAAGCAAAGGACGACATTCTTAAGATTAAGGTGCTAAAACCCATAGAAGAAGATTTTTGGTTTCCCAATAAAACCTTTCAGTCTAAGGTTTTTAAAGGAATCTTTTTTTTTAACGTTTTTATAAAAACCTTTTTTTACCTTTTACAAACAACCTTTTTGTGCAACATAATGTGTTTTATAGAACCACATACAGCCCAACAAAAAACCTTTTATGATGAGATCTAACAAGGTCTTGTGATGATAAAACTTGTTCTCATCAAGGTGAAATGCTGTCTCACTAGGTCAGTGAGAGTGAAATAAGAATATTAAATAATTATAAGTAAAATACATTATATGTTCGTTATAATGTTTGACATATCAAAAAAATGGTATGTTTTACAATTATGTTTAAGAATCATGGTAGGATTATGGAAGTCTTTATAATCGTCTGTTTTGGAATATATCTGATTTTGTTTTGCTTTGAAAACATCCCACATGGTATATGTTACTCCAATACACTGTAGTAAATTGAACAAACTTAAAAAAGTTCTGCTGAAAAAAAGACCTTAAAACCTATGACCAGTTTTTGTCAAGACCAAGATGAGCCCAAGTCTTCCAAAAATAGTGTTGAGTGCTACAGCACTTGTATTTAAATTTATAGATTGAGATGTGCAGGTGATTGTGCAAAGTACAGCATTAATATGAGGCAGTTATGTTGGGAATCTCAACAATGAGTATGGAAGTCAAAAAGGGGTTTTTGAGAGCTACAAAAACAAGTAATTAAGATTTGTTGTGTGATAGCCAGACATTTATAGCGCTCTGAACATTTTCCAGCACAGCTTCAGATATTTTTTTTGTAGTAGTTGCCGAATATTTCTTAAATTCTTTCAACACTTCGGGACATTTAACCTCAGGCAGTATATGGGAAATTCAGATGCATCCTAGAATAAGCTGCATTTGACAGCAAATTCATTGACATTGCAAACACATTATGTTAATGCATGCTTTTATACTTTCCTATATTAATATTTATCAGCACTTTTCGGTTCAGTAGTAAATACAGCGCGTTCCAAACTTCTGAGACTATTTAATCTGAGAATCTCATTTAAATATGGAAATAGTTGACTAGTTTACTAATCAAAAAGTAAGTTTGTGACATTCATCTTGTTCACTTCTTTCAGACCATCCAGAAGGGCAGATTTTTCATTGACGCACACAGGATGCTCTTTTCATTTTCATTTCATCTCTTGCTGATATAACATGGATCATCAGGTTTTGCACAAACTTTTGCAGTCTGTTGAATGCATGCTGTCATTGTAATGCCAGATTTTCAAGATTTTTTGTAAGTCAATGTCATTTTTCATTCAAATTGCAAAGTTTACAAAAATAATTTGCCTTAAAAAAAGGTTATCAAATAAAAATGCAAACATTCATGATAATGGTCTCAGACCTTTGGACCCAACTGTTGCCTTATCTAGCATCACATGCTCTGCAAAAATCCAGCACATAAGCGTTAAATCATTTTCCATTAGCCCTGCAAGCATCTATCCCTGTGTTTCTGTATGTCAGACAGACTCCACAGGGCTCAGAGAATGCAAGATTTGTCACCCTGGGGGCGGTTCGCTCCATGTGAAAGGTTTGCTGAAGCAGACTCTCGGGAGACGTGGAGTGATGGCAAGCTGTCATTTCATTGGTTGGCAGGTAAAAGGGGAGGATTGTTCCCAGCCAGCCTATGATAGATGTGTTATCTCTCGCTCCATTGGACACTTGCGTTTTTAAATGGAAATGTAGAAGTGAATTTAGGAGAGGTTGAAAGTTGGGGTCTTGAATAGGAGCATTGGTGAAAAAATGTGTGGTGGAACAAAGTGGGATTCGAGGTGTGTGCGACAATCTGACTGCTGTTAGGTCAGATGCAGTCAGGTGTGGTGACATGTTGATGTTGAGAAAGACAGATTGTGATTGTTTTAGTCGTTTTTGAGGCATGTTATTAAATGTGATTGCACTCACAAACTGGGCCAGAGTCAATTTTATTCATAAAGACAAGACTTCTCAGCCTGAAAAACATTTGGACAAGATTGAAATATTAATATGTCTCACTATTAATATGTCACTGTTTGATGTAGTGTACTGTAATGTCATTGCATTTTAGTATATAGAGAAATGCTGCTCACAAAACGTATTATACAAAATATCAGAACGTTGTGAGAAATAGGACATGTTTTTTACATTTAAATGAAGTACAATTGTTTAACCCTTGTGTGGTGTTTGGGACTCTTTCAGTGTTTACTAAAAATATTTATAATATTTATATCTACATTTATATTTATTCAAGTAAAACATGTTCTTACCATATTGTATGGTAAGACCTTTTATTTAAAAAAAACTTTTCTGCCTTAAATTTTTAAGTCTAATCAACGTCTATCAAAAAGTCATTTTTACTTACTTATTGTTTTATTTTTGGTCAGTGGTGAGATGCTATAACTTACAAAAATAAGTTGAAATTGTTTATTTTAATTTGAGTTTAAATGACTTGAATTGAGTTGAAATAATGTAAAAACAAATTTAAATAACTAAAATTAAATATAATTAATAATTATATTATAATGTTATTATAATATCATTATTAATTATAATAATAATTATAATAATTTTTAATAATTAATGTTTAAATAACTTGTAAAGCCAAATTTATTGGACTTTAAAAATTTTAGGCAGCAAAGAATTTTTTTACAGTGATTATTTTACATCAATAAAATTGGGATAAAGCAGATATCTAAAGAGGGTTTTAACATATGTTTTTATGGCTATATTTATATAAAACCTGAGTAATGTAAAAAATTTGGTCTGTGGTCTGCAGTAACAAAAACAACACACCATAAAGGGTTAAAATAATACTGTTCCATGTGAATAGCTCTATTATAAGAGTTACATCAACAAATATTCATTTAAATAGCTGCACGAATGTTTATTTCCACATACATGTTGTATCTTGTGTTTTCTGAACATGTTTTCTCATTTTCTGAGATGAGAACATGCAGTGTCGTTGTCTTTCATGGTCTTAACTGCACCGATGGGGACGCATTCACACTTGCTTTACATCTATGGTTACCAAAAATGAGCTTCCTTAAGTTGACAGTGTGAAACAGCCCTAGAGTACACTTAACTTGTGCCCTTTTCATGTCGAGTCGCTTGTTTTCAGGATGCTGTGACATACTGTGAGGTATTAGCCTTAACAACCACTGAAGGCTGTAAGTTTGTTGCACTGCTGGAAACAGAGAGCCTCCGTAATCTGGATGAGTGAGTTTGTTCTCCCAATGTGAGGATACAGGAAGCTAAAGTGAAGAAACGGGTCAGAGTGATCAGGCGGGTATAGGTACAGTATGTAAGTAATGGGGTGTGAATGGAAAGCTCTAAGAAGTCAAGCAGTCTGTGCAGTCTCTAATCTTTACAGCAGCCAAAATAACAAATTCCCCAACGGTACCAGAAAATCCTGTGATATGGACCAGTGGATTTGTGGGAAGATGTGTGAGGCCATTACTGCTTTGCTTAGTTGCTGTTATGGCGGTCAGGAGTCAAACATACTGTCTTAAACAGAAAGTACACAAAACTATTTTAGTAACACTTTACAGTAAGATTGTGTTTGTTGCATTATAAATAATTGCATTATGAACATTAATGCAATAATAAAAAGAACAAAATAGGTTTTCTGCGTTTATTAATCTTAGTTTGTGTTTGTTTCAGCATTTACTAATACAGCTTTAATATGAAAAGTTAATGCATAGGAAACTAACATGAATAATTATATTGGTGAACATTAATTAAGATTAATAAATCAATCAAGGTTAACACAGTCTTATTGTAAATTGTGGCTACTTATTATTTTTTCCCCAAAAATGTTTAGGCATACTTGCCTTTGATCGCATAAAATATCTGGAATTATATATCCAATTTAAACTTGATGATAAAGTTTCAGCCTTTTTAAATATTTAAAGAAATGTTATAATGTAAAATAATAAGAAGAAATTAAATTTAGTCTTTTACAATTGACTGTACACTGCTGTCTTGGGTACTAATAAAATAAGCAGACGTGCGATATTAACTATATTAAATCATTTCAGGCCAGATGTTTTGCTCATGTTAGAGCCCACAAGATGCTAATTGGAACACTCTGAAGTCATGCTGGGCTAACATGGAACTGTTGGAGTCCGCTCAGCTCAAGTACATGCTCTCATTAAAGCAACACAACAGACACATTTTCATTAGCGAGCGCAGACTTACGTTTGCACGAAACCACCATCCGCATAGGCAGACATGCTGAAATGCTGAAACAACATGTTATATTTGCGTGTTTGACTGTGATGCATTGCTCTTCTTCATAGAAGCCTGAAGCCTGTCTCTGGTCCCCGTATAATGAATGCAGTAATTAGACACAACAGACAGAAACATGGCTTGGACACATCTCTTCTCCTTAGTGTGTCACTGAAGCACGACTAGCAGGAGTTGTTTTATTACGTTCATAATGAGGCGTCAGCTCCAATAACTGAACTGAGGCCTGTACATGCTTGTAATCACCTGCTAATTATGTTCAGAAGAAAATTGTTATAATCTAAAAAAACAGAAATCTGCAGACTCTGGTTAGAAGGTATGGAGATGGTAATTATTTACTTTCATGTCATAGATAGGTCATATGTATTGTTTGCACCATCATCCAGAAATGAGAAATAACTTTTTGAAGGTAATGTAAAAATAACAAAATGAAATTCCTGCTAATATACAGAATACATAAAAATCACTAAAGTGAGCGTGGATCACTTCAAACTGGCATCTTCTCTG
This sequence comes from Beaufortia kweichowensis, assembly GCA_019155185.1. Taxonomy (NCBI): domain Eukaryota; kingdom Metazoa; phylum Chordata; class Actinopteri; order Cypriniformes; family Gastromyzontidae; genus Beaufortia; species Beaufortia kweichowensis. The sequence goes on from CM032800.1 coordinate 13,717,422, forward strand.
TCTGATCATTCAAGGATAAGCTTTGTTTGAAAAGAAAGAGGACGGACTCCTGTGTATCTTCTGAAGGACTCTCGCTCTCTCTCAATGGCAGGATTATTCATGAGCATGTCTCCTGCGCAGTAATTGCCTAAATTGTGCTCTTCCATTAGTGAAACTAATTAGCGTTTGTAGTTTGTGTGGTCACCCTGTTCACTGTCTCCAAAGCACACTCCCTCTTTTTCTTTCCCGTTTGTTTTGATGTGGATGGCCTCACCGTTGCTGTCAGCCCAAACATGTGTACGTGGGGGTTTGCCTGGGCAATTTAGTAATGATTCATTAATGATGTGATGCAGCAAATATTAAAGTTATTCTTTGATGCGATGCAGTGTTTTTTCCTCTCATACATAGTGTGGAAGTGAACTGCACCTTTAATTTTTGAGGAAGCATTTGTTTTTGCTTTAAGCCGTTGGCTAAATTTTTGGAGCATTTTGAGAATGGCAAATGTCTTTTATTTGGCTGTTAATGACAATTATTAATGACCTTTTATTTGTTTTGTCTCTTTGGGGTAAGCAATCTTGAAATATCAATACCTTTGATAATTTTTCTGAATTATGACCATCACCTAAAACTATAAGTGTCATGTTTTTAACAAGTATGTTTATTATATTACTGTACAGTATATTATAAGGGGGGAGAAACAACAGCAAGTTGTGAAGCAGTAGTTCATCTGAGCATGCCATGTCCTGATATTTAACCTTGAATCTATTTAGATCGCATTTAAAGTTTATTGTCAGTTTATTTGTAAAATCTGTTTATCATTCATGTGTTGGGCCACTTCCTGATGAATAAATACATGGAGCTTTTAGTAGTACTTTACATAATACAGTAAAATGTTTAAATGTTTCAGCAGTTCAATTAAAATTTCAAATGAATATTTCATCTGAAGTAAAAAGAATGACATATTTGGAATACTAATGAGCAATGATGGAGACAGGCAGAACAAAGCCAAGGGCAAAACTCAAGTGTATAATTTTTCACAGATCGCTGTGCAGTTGCTCATGAAAAACTCAAAATAATCAATTGAAAAGTCAATAGAACGTATAAGTCCTCTGCATTAAAGAGACAGAAATCAATGCTTGGCTTTTGCATTAATATGGTCTTAACACACCAGCGGGGCGGTAACAATTCAAAGGGTAACATTTTGGCAACATTTCACAGTTTTGACCATTTATTTTACATAAAACCTCCTGAAACTGTAGACTATAAAACATGCATCCTTATAAGAGCCGTGTTCCCCTGAGAGTATCTAATGCGAGTGTAGTGGACCTCGCCAGACCGCCGCCGATAAGAGATCTGATAGGATTGAGCCTTTAAGGGGATAAAAATGGTGGTTCGAGCGCCGCATATTGCTTTACTTTCAAAAGGTACTTTGAATATCAATGCGGGATCAAACAGATGACCCAATCACGCAAAGCCAACAGAGAAACGGTGCACGGGGGGAAGAGGGGCTCTTGAGCTTCCTAGCATGCAGAATCTGTCAAACAAACCTGACCTTCAGAGAGCTCAGAAGGAGAACAAAGTTGAAGGTAGCTTTAGTCCAGAATCTCTTTAAGAGATTTAACAGCCTCCAGCTTTAATAAGAGTCCATATTAATCAGCCAGTGTGATTCAGAGGTTTCCTGCCTGATTTATCTTTAATGAATCGTCGTCTTTAATGAATAATCGCCTCCATTGCTTTTAATGATTCTTTCAGTGGATGATAGAGATTAAATGGACAATTCATCCAAAAGTGAAAATTTGTCATCGTTTACTCACCCGCATGTCATTCCGAACCTGTATGATTTTTGCTCTTTTTAGAATGATGAAGCTGACCAGGACCTGTCAAAAATCAGTAATCTGCGTTATATTTGAAGTCTTAAAGCCATTCACACTGATTACATGCAATGTTAACACCCTGCTCAACATCATCATCTGCGAATGGAAAGTGATCCAGGTGGACATTATGAGGATGAGTTATGATGACACATTAAGCTGCTTTGGTTGTTTAGCAAAGCCCCAGAACAGATGCAAAACGTTTTCTTTATTATTTCCGAGCTGCGGAAAATTGGGTAATTATAGTGCTTCTTAAAGAGATAATTCATCCAAAAATAAAAAATATTTTATTATTTACTCACCCTCATGTCATGTCAAACCTGTATGACTCAGAAGAAGAAATTTTGTTACTGGCATCCAGTATGGAAATGGAAATCAATGGGTACTGGTAACCAGTGTTTTGTAAAATAGAAAGAATAGAAGAAAGAATCATATACAGGGTTTGAATGACATAAGGGTAAAAAAAAATTTCGGGGGGAACTATCACTTTAACACCTTGAAATACGCTTTAAATGTAAATCTGTCAGCTCTGCTGTGTCTTTACATGCGGTGCAACACTGATGTTGTGTGGTGCTACTATTGGTTTCCACTCAGGATCCACATGTCACGTAGTTTCCAGACTCATCCTCTCAACAGCTGCTCTCGCGCGCAGGACCTTTGCCAACACCGCATGGTCTGAACTTCATAAGACACCCCTGCAGCCATCTGTGACCGCACTGAGATATGAAGTGGCTTAAAGGCAGAGAAAAAGGGGCAATCTGTTGAGAGGTGAATGAAAGATAAAATATTTATAAGAGAAATTGAATCAGCCTTGACTCCTCTTTGTTCCTTATTATTTAATAATGCATAATCTGCAGTCTATTACTTCCTTGAGGGAGGGCTGGGTCAATGCGAGCCATGCCTGACACCCCAGAGCTGCAGTCGCCTGCTACGCTCCACTGAGTTTCTCTGTCCGATAGCACATAATACAATTACACGATGGAACAGAGGCATGATTGCCTGTAAGAGGACAGACGAAACATTTCACAGAGGAGCACGGGTGAGATGAAGGGTTTCATACTGAAATCTTTATCATGTCAAACTGTCTCAATAATTGACAACTGCAGTGGCCACTACAGTTAAAGTTATTTACTAAACGTTTGTGTCACTTAATTTTTTCTATCCCTGCTTGAGCCGTACGATCACATATTTGTGATTTGAAAACGAACAGTGACGTTTCTAGCTGCTGATAAAGAGACATGCTGGATAAGCAGGTTTTACTCGCACATACAGTACAGTTAATCAGACAGTTTTTTTAAAGACATTATGAGTTTATTCATGTCAGAGACACCCAAACAATCACATAAATACTATAATGAAAGTTTTGGAAATGGATAGTTGAATCATTTTTATTCTGTTAATAAACTGAAGTTTGCACCCTTAATGGTGCACTTATTACCAACTCTTATCTTTTTGTCCTGTCTCCTCACCATCACTTCTCTCCATTGTCCTATCGGAAATAAAGACGAAATTGACCAAAACTCATGGATAAAAGCATAATTTATGCAAAGACTAGACATATCAATTGTATAAACAGAATTAATTTCTTTAGCAGTTGCATTTGGTGCCACTAGATATGCAGAAATTAAACATTTCACCTTTAAATACAAAGCTCTAACGAGCAAATATAAAAAGACAAATAAGCTAGATTATCTAGAAGCTTGTGTGAGAAATACCGCTCCATGATACGCAGTCCATTTAAAAATATGATCAAATTAGCACTGCCGTGTAGCCAGGCAGGTGGTCCGTTCTGATATTATCCCAGTGGGCAATCAATCTCGCTAGACAAACCTAGGCATTCCCAAAAGAATGACCCGAGACAGAAACTCAAAGCACCTGCTGTGCGAGAATGTTCAACCTGCACTGTAGAGGGATAACAAATCAATAAAGTAACCTATTAAACTTTTCTGAGAGCAGGCATTTGGTTGGGGAAAAATGCTCCCTGTCAGGGGTGTTTGCATTTTTGCAGGTTCTATTCGTCCTGGGTCCCAAAATAAAGAAAATTGCTGCCTCCTGTTTGCCTTCAGCTGAGAGAGAAAAAGCAGTCGATATTTGCTCCCGGGGACCGGGGAGATGACGCAGGCATAAATCACCCAGCGTGCACCTGTCCAAAGCGTCAGGCGCGGAGTCGTGTGTCATTGCGTTTAGGGTCGTGCTGTGGCTCCCCTCCAGCGGTGAATCAAAGCACCTTGTGGAGCTCAGACATCCTTTTGGGTTGAAAAGTTGCCGGTTTTCATACCAGGAGAAGTGTTTAATCATGGCTTCTCAGAGCTTGAGAACCTCACGCTATAATGCTGTAGACTGTGTTTTACTGCACATCATCTGATCACATGGAAATAATAAATTTAACTCCGCTTTCAGAATTTAACTTGATATCATGAGCTGCTTTTAATGCAACCAACAGAAAAAAATCTGTTAAATGTTAATTTCATGTTTTACGTAAAAAGGGAATATAAACCTCACCTTTAGAAATAATGGCATTACATGCTGGTTTTAAAATTGTCATGAAATATAATGAATAAAATGTAGATAATGAATACAATTCACAAAATGCTATTATTTTTAAATATCATCTATATGCAAATTTGGTTACCTGAATTTTAGACAGAAAGAAAAAATGGGTTGCTGGAGACAATGTGCAACATTTATCAAGTAAATATGCACTGGAGTGTTTATTTTATTAGGAAAAAGGTCCACAAACTGTCCACCTGACCTCAGGCTTTTCTTTTCTCTCAGGATTGTGTCCACATTCATTTCTTACTTTAAAGAACAGCAGGAAGTGGAAAGAGCTAATCAATGTTCTTAAGTCTAATACAATTCTGCAGATGCAGATGTCTAAACAGTTGCTAAAAGGTGATTATCCATATGTGGTCATTGACTAGCTGATTACTTTGTTTGACCTGTACTAATAACTAATAACTCCCCAGATAGTAACAACTTTGCTGAGGTGTAATGCGTGCAATACATACAAGTGAATAGACATCCGAGAGTAGAGAAATGTCACTGACAGAGACACATCCTGCATATAAACAAATAAGGGGTCTCACATCACTTGCTGTCTCATTATTTTGTTGAAAGGAAGCCGGAGGGTTGTTTAAACCGCCATGGGCTAAGTGAGAGATCATTATGAGAAAGTTGTGTGAGACACCAAAAGATCGATAGTCTTCCTCCGTCCATGGTTTTCTCGCTATGGCAATCTACAACTTTCCCTGGGGTAAATCTTGGCCAAAGTTTTTTTTAGTTTTTGTAAGTTCTTTTTTGTTAACAAGTTCATTAGCTCAAGACCTTTGTTTATTGTGAGCTGGTCATACTAGGATAAATGAATTCAGTGTGATGTCTGGCTTACTATTACAGCAAAACAACAAAAACCATCATACAGTTCTTCACAATGTCTCACATTTTCTGTGCATTTAGAAATTAAGCAGGTGCTTCTATCTAGTTTGCAGAGAATTCAAGATATACATTATATTAGTCCCCCAGGAATTCCTTAAGAATAACTAAGAATGAAAGTTTACATTTATTGTTTTGCGGATGGTTTTATGTTAAAAATTGGGTAGAATGTATATTTCAAATGCACTGTAAGTCACTGTGGATGAGAGTGTCTGCCAAATGTATAAATGTAAATGTAAATACAAGACATTAGACTGTCTACGCCGCTTTATGCAGGGCTTTTAGTAAGATTGGTGTGTTAAAAATGAAGTTTTCGTCTCATCAAGTCCAACTACACAGAGCGTTTTTATCTACCCAGTTTTCTTTCTTTGCATTGTTATGCGTTTTCAAAACTAACAGTAGTGAAAAGAGAAATAAGTTACGCCTTTATCAATAAAACTGATTGATTACTAGCTGTTTTGGGAGAACAGAGTCTCAAGAGTTATAGTGATGTGTGAACATTAGTGGAGCTTTTATCTTCAGTGGCCGAGCTAGAATTTTTTTACACGGGGTGGCCAGGGGGTGGCAACTGCTATTTCAGGGGGTCCATACACACACACACACACACACACACACACACACACACTGTACTCATAAAGTTGAAATAATAAATTACACTGTGTAACGTTAACTGTCTAAAGTGCGAATCGACCGCTAATCTCATTCATTTATGTCGGCGCCTCGTTAACTTACACAGAGAATAATAAACGTAACTTAGCAAACAAACCTTATAATACACACTATAAAACATATTTCAAATATGATGTTTTATTATTCATCTTACCTTGAAACCATGCTCTTGTCTTCGGGTCGTCTTTGATTTGAAAATAGCTTGAGCAGCATTGCCGGCAAAATTCTAAAACTTCTTTAGACAAATGAGATGTCAATCAGCATCAGCAACTGCCAGCAGCAAATAAAATTTTGGGGTGGCACCCCGGACACCCCTCTGGCTCCGCCACTGCTTATCTTATCTTGCAAGAACAACGTCCTGTCCTTATTGTAAAATAAAAATGTGTGTGGAGAACATCTCATTATGACAATAGCTCCACTACAGAAATAATAATAACAGAAGACAGAACCATTTGAGATGTTGGTGGGCACATCCATTTGTACATTAAAAAGCCTCCAATCATCCACCTACAAAGGTTTTCATATTACAGACTACAAGTTCTTTTGTGAACACCTTTTGATGCAGGTGTGTAATTGAAAGAAACCACAGCTGTAGCTGAGACAGGGAAGAGGTGACTAGGGTTTGGGGGTGGAACAGATTTCCAGTTGTGAAATGTCCGGGGAGCAGGATTCACATGGCAATTATACTGTACTGCTGCAGTATACAGTCTAAAAAATGACATGTTTTAAAACTGATTCCCATGATAAAATCTACAAACAGATCATCATGGCTAGCTGAAAATATTATGCACCTTTCTATGCATGACGCTTTAAAAATGTTCATTTACACAGACCAGCTTAATGTGTGTTTGTGTTTAGCAACAGTTATTGTGATTTTAAATTAGGACGCCTGAATTTACCAATTTTGCGCAGAATGTGGAAAATGTTGATCATTTAAAAAAAATGATGAATATTATGTTTTTTAGCAAGTTAGTACAGCCCTGAATGGGTTATTTAGGAGGTTTACATACTGTAGTCCACAACAAGGTATAATAAAAATAAAATACAGTATGCTGTTGTAACAGCTGTTTAATTAATATAATATATTAATATTAAAAAATATAAATACTTTTCTTAAAATTTATTTTAAATTTTAATTTTCTTATTCTTTTTTTTTTTATTATTATTATTATTATATTTTCTGTTTTTAAGTATTCTATTACTCTTTACTAGTCCTCATACATGTAAACCAATAGTACTTAGTAATAAAAGTTAATTCTTTTTCTGATTTATCTTTTGTGATAATTGTTTAATTTGGTCTTTAGAAAAATCCTTCTGGTCCTGCACAATCTTTGCCTTGAAAGTGGCCAAATATGATTTGTATTAAATAATTTTATTTCATTTCAGACTGATCGGCCCAGTAAAGTGCCGGAGTAGCGAGAAAACAGGGCATTGTTGAACTCATTGTATACTCTGAAGTGCCGCAGTGGACACTCACTGCAGATAGCTTTATTGATTATGTTTGCTTTTGAAGCACTGCTCGTGTCTAGTTGTAAGCAGTGCATTTGGTATTAACGATTGATGAACTTCTTTTAAATCCACTATTAGCATCAGGGGAAGCATGTCCCCACCTTCGCATAGTGAATAAAGTGAAGCTGTTGCTAATAAGGACCACAGTCAGAAACAACTGTTTCTGCATCTAATTGACACATCAAGATCTTTGCTAAGAATGAGCCTTTAGGGCTTTGCATGTCAATGCAGATTATCTTGAGTAGGAGATCTTTAATTTGTCTCTCACAGCCTCTCACAGGATCATTCATGTTCTCTGAGAGAAGAGCATCACATGACACTCATCAGGGGGTAGCAAGTCACTTTCTCAATATGAAGATGTTATCGCGTTCTTAACAATCAATCATGTCTCTTCAAATGTAGTTAAATTATGTAATTAAATCATTCAATTAGTAATGTATAGACGTTAGTACAAAATCAGAATGTCTAGTTTTATTGTAAAAAAAATGTAAGGTATGTAGCTAGAATGTTGTATGGCCTAAAATATTACATCATTATTATAATGATCATCATTATTATTATATTAGAAGTCATATATTAGTCATATATAAGTATATAAGTCATTATTAAAACAGGGATTTAAAACCACAACCAACGCATTAAACAAAGAATCAGTTTTTATATAGTTTAAATCTTCCTAGACTACAAAAAAGTAGTCCAGGCCAAAAGTCAAATGCCTCATAGCAAATGTGATCGGGAAAGTAGTTATAATATGTTAAAATATATATTAGTCGACATGCATTTTGCATACATATCATTTTAAAAAGGTTAGAAATCCATTTTTTATTTAATAAAAAATTATATTAAATAATTAGTTTGTTTCATGTTTTATCACTTGGACACCATCATTACTCACAAACTTTTTTCTACGAAGTACTTTGTCAGGACTAACCAATAAACCAATGTCAGGAAACTACATCATATTGGAGTGGAAGACTCAGCAGTTCACCTTTTAGCAATTTTACAAGGTTGTGTGAGCTGGAATCTTATGAAAACATACAGTAGAGAGGGGATGTTGGAAGTGGCAACAGGGATTTTTAGGACTGGCCTCACTTTTAGTCAAGGTTGTGAGAGAGAGAAAGAGCTGGAAGCTGGAATCTTATGAAAACATACAGTAGAGAGATATGTTGGAAGTGGCAACAGGGATTTTTACTCAAGCAGACTTTCACTAAATAAAGTGCTCCAAGTATTGAGAACGAGTAAAAAAAATAAAGTCAATAATCAAAAGATGATGTGATGCAGAGGTGGTCGGTCCTGAATTTGTGTGAACTCGGTGCCAATGCGGTGGCCTGCACATCAAAGGCAAAACTAGGACTTTCATCTATAGCTAAACATGAATCATTCATAACACGTTGTCGTAACATCCCTCCGGTCTTCTCATACCTACCACCTCTGCCCAAACCCATTTTTAAATTATATGGAAACTTTTTACTATTAAACTCTTTGATTGTTTAAAAAGTAATGCTTCTGGGGTTTCTACTGGACGTTTTTTGCTAATGTTGACAAGACGTGTGGCTAAAACCTCATTGGTTGTTGTTTAGATAGGCCAATGTTTGTGCCTCTGCACCAGCGTCCAGCAACAGGTACAAGCAATGATCAAAAGTAAAAAGTCACTAAAAGTGACTGAAACTAAAAATAAAGCAATTAACATGCAAAAGACTGTTTTTGTGAAATTTTGCTTTAATCTTCAGTGATCAAGAAATAACAATTACCAAGCAGTGGGGACATTGAACTTCTGGATTGTGTTCTGCTGTTGTGCGTCTTGTGTAAATGCATTTTGTACACTCCGTATATGTTCCTCTTTAAATCTTCACTAAAGGCAAGGTCAGACTGCACCAATAACAACTTTGTTTGTTGGTCTTTGTAGGATCACTGGCCCCTGTTTTCATCGACTGAAGATATATATTTGGCATGTGTTGGTCGTGTAATGTTTAAGCGATGTGGCATGATTTTTAGACAAACTGCAGTTAACTCTGATGTCATTTGACGAACATGTTTGCTACGGCGATGAGGTCCACATTGATGAGTTACAAAGCATAGAAATAGAAATCCATAGAAACGCAGAAGAACTGCAGGAGAAATGAAGCTGTCGAACGCCTCATTCATTAACATTTTATAATGAACTAAAGCATTCAGTTATATTTTTCAGGGGTGAAAACAAATTAATATTTGGAATATTTGTTAGTTTTTGTCATATGACATTTATAGTGAAAAATAGATACAAATAGGATACAATAGCTCTGTATTCATATCTAGGTTCATTTAACCTAGAATAATGGATAACCCAGTGGTTGAGTTTGTGCATAAATATTTATGGGTTGAAACGAGCCTTTTTGTGTAACAAAACCTTTACTGAAAGTAAATAAAACTTAACAAATGTTAAAACTGAAATTGTAAATGGTATTAAAACTGATAACTTTGCTTTGCACAGTTCGGGCATATTTGTAGAATGTAGAATGAAACAAGAACTCATTAGGATTACACAACTCGACTGCATACACCAGAGGACTGGCCTCACTTTCAGTCACCTGGTGCGTGTGTGTGTGTGTGTGTGTGTGTGTGTGTGTGTGTGTGTGTGTGTGTGTGTGTGTGTGTGTGTGTGTGTGTGTGTGTGTGTGTGTGTGTGTGTGTGTGTGTGTGTGTGTGTGTGTGTGTGTGTGTGTGTGTGTGTGTGTGTGTGTGTGTGTGTGTGTGTGTGTGTGTGTGTGTGTGTGTGTGTGTGTGTGTGTGTGTGTGTGTGTGTGTGTGTGTGTGTGTGTGTGTGTGTGTGTGTGTGTGTGTGTGTGTGTGTGTGTGTGTGTGGACTGGTGTCACTGTTGTAGTCACCTGTGTGTGTGTGTGTGTGTGTGTGAGTGTGTGTGTGTGTGTGTGTGTGTGTGTGTGTGGAGAGCGAGAGAAAGAGAGAGAGAGCGTGGAGAGCATCTCAGTGAATCTCATGCTAACTCTTATGTGGTTATTCTTTCCCAGATGATATGCAAATACTCAATGATTGATTCAGCAGGAAGGCTTAATATTTTATTTTTTACATGTGGGAGGTTGTTGAGAGAAACTAGTGCAGGAACAGCTCATGGATCCAGTTAGTAATCACAGCTTGATGTTTTCTCCTAGACACAAAACAGTGGATATATACACGCAGGGTAGTTTTGAAATACTTTTAAGCATGTGAGCCTTCACATCTTGAAACTCTTTTTGGAACATGACTGCAATGCAATATAACAATGTTAAGTTCTGTGAAGTCTTAAGCGGGCTTGTATTTGTGTGCATGGCCTTTTCTAAATAGATGACTATTTTTATGCATGTAACTGCAAAGTTGAAAGTCTTTGTTTGAGCACAATTTGTGATGGACTTTAATGCTGTTCAGGGCAGATTAGCATTTCCAGTACAGATGTATTGAGGGCACATACATCACAGCTTGATTTGGATCCTGTTTACCCATGTGTATCACCTGTATTTCGCACTGCGCAATTGTAATGAATCGTCTGAAATACATGTGTAGCAGAGGCTTAGTTATTGCCATTGCTAATAGACATTTGTTTCTGTAATAATTTGAGCATGCACAGTATGATCTGGATGAATATTGCCCATGTAGGCTCAGTGTAATATCCACAATTCTAATGTTTACATAACATGCAAAGAAACTATATGGAGTTATATGGTGGTATAAGGTTTCCTATGGCTAAAGCAACTTTTACCATTGCATTTATTGTGTTATGATTAGCAGTACAAATTACAGCAGGTATGAAGAACAAATCTTTGGTGAAAGCCCTAAATAGTCATTAATTATAGTACAATTACAATAATTAAAACAATTCTCGCCGCTTTTTATAGAATGGTAATAATTTACAGAATCATCCATTTAAATCACAAAAGGCCTTAAGAGCAGTGGCAAATGAAATACATAAATGTGATAAGTGTGTAATTTGATTTAGTAATATTGTCAGTTATAATACTGATGATGATTAGAGAGAGAGAGAGAGAGAGAGAGAGAGAGAGAGAGAGAGAGAGAGAGAGAGAGAGAGAGAGAGAGAGAGAGAGAGAGAGAGAGAGAGAGAGAGAGAGAGAGAGAGAGAGAGAGAGAGAGAGAGAGAGAGAGAGAGAGAGAGAGAGAGAGAGAGAGAGGAGAGAGAGAGAGAGAGAGAGAGAGAGAGAGAGAGAGAGAGAGAGAGGGAGAGAGAGAGAGAGAGAGAGAGAGAGAGAGAGAGAGAGAGAGAGAGAGGAGAGAGAGAGAGAGAGAGAGAGTAGAGGAGAGAGAGAGAGAGAGAGAGAGAGAGAGAGAGAGAGAGAGAGGGAGAGAGAGAGAGAGAGAGAGAGAGAGAGAGAGAGAGAGAGAGAGAGGAGAGATAGAGAGAGAGAGAGGAGAGAGAGAGAGAGAGAGAATGGGAGAGAGATAGAGATAGAGATAGAGATAGAGATAGAGATAGAGATAGAGAGAGATAGAGGAGATAGAGTATGGAGAGAGTAGGGAGAGAGAGAGAGTAGGGAGAGAGTAGGGAGAGAGAGAGAGAGAGAGAGAGAGAGAGAGAGAGAGAGAGAGAGAGAGAGAGAGCAGGGAGAGAGAGAGAGAGAGAGAGAGAGAGAGAGAGAGAGAGAGAGAGAGTAGGGAGAGAGAGCACATCATGAAAAACCTACCAATGTGATATCCTTTGCAGCATCTGCACAATGCACTGTAAATTTGTTTTTGCTGTTTGGAGGTGGCGGAAAAACCACAGAGATGAAATTCAGACTTCTTTGTGAAAAACTATGATGACAGAGAGAAAAAACGTGCAGAGAGGATTGCAATGTTATTAAAAATGTTGTTTTCTGAGTTCTTTTGTGAGATTATTTCAAATCCTTGGTAATATTATTTGATTTTAGCAGCTATAAAGGAATCCATTTTATTCTTTTATATTTTATTGTCTGACTCTCGGGTTTTTTGGATCAGTGAGATGTGATGGAGAAAGAACACAGACGCTGTGGGTTTAGTTGAAATACCTTGGAGATGGTTTGATTTTATAAATATATTACAAACAAAGAAACTGAGAAGGAGAACAGTGACATTTGTGGGTGGAGTGGCTTACTGGTAAAATAACTTGAAGCCTTGTAACTAAAACGTTAGATTTCCTTCTTCTTTTCAAAATTGAATTTTCAATTATGTTTCTGCAGCAAAGCTCTGTGTTCATCTCTAGGTTAATTTAACTCAGTTGGGTTTGTCTGTTTTTTGACAAAATGTTAATAACATTACTTTGCACAGTTAGGGCATATTGGTAGAATGAAAGTGGAAAAAAAACTCAGATGACTGTCATCATTCACAACTAAACAGTTCGATTTTCACTGAAATGTTTACCTTTAATAGGATAAAGATCCATGCAAAGATGTGTAATATGTGTCTCTGAAACTTACAGAGACTTTCTTCATGCACATAATGTATAGAAGCTGATTACTTAAAGTTACAGTATAGGATTCATGACATTGGTGATGATGTAGCAGGTGCACCTGATCACACTTTACCGGCAGTGTTTCATTTTTGTACCTTCTGTTTGTACAAAACAGAGGCTTCTTTGTCAAAACAGGAGTCTGTGTTTATGTGGATTTTGGACATTTTTTCTTATAGATAATAACTGGTTTAGACGGCAGTAGGTTTGCCACAGAACACATCTATTCAATGCATTAGAGATAAGACATGCTTTGCCAGAATATACCCGGAATTCTAGATAAACTCCTGTGTGGAAACTTCACAGGTTTTGTGCCATCTGTTTTCTGCAGTCTGTACTAAAAATAACATGAAAAGTACTTTATGTTTCCAGCTGCTTGTGCAGAGGTGCATCACTAACTCACAAAGCAATGAGTAGCAGGACACTCCATGGTACCATATCTTCAGATTAGTTTAAAAAAATAATATTGATAAAGAACTTTACTTTTAGTTTTGTATCGCTCAAAACCTTTAAATGTGTTAATTTACATAAGATGCTACAATACAATTTACATTATACCTGATACCTGCCACTGCACATATTGAGCAAACATTATATTTATTACCAAATAAATTTTTTTATATTTTAGACATTAGATATTGTTTTAAAAAATGTGTTTTAAAAAATCTTTTTTTAACATTTTAAACATTTTTTATTATTTTAGTATGTTTATTGTTATAAAAATGTGTCAATTATTTACCTTTTCATCAATATATAGTTTGTCATGATTAGATTAGAATCCAGCTATGAAATGTTAAACTGAATAATGAAATAATGACATTATTTATGAGATATATTGTTTAAAATATTACAAAAGTGTCATTTGATGGCTAATTACATATCACATACAAATCTAATGTAAGAATTAAATTTATAATCTGTCCTTTTCTGTCACTTATTTATAATGTACATGCACTGTCATTATCTAAAGACCAAAGAGATATGTTCTTATCATGCAAAGACAGAGCTGCCTCCGTGGATCATTTATGGACGCTCGTGTTTCTCCATCTTATCTCATGTTCGTAATCATCCTCCCGCAGCATTTCTGTACGCTCCACTAACCAATGACTTACAGTCAAATATGACAAGTTCTCAGAGATCACAGCCTTTTCTACCTATTATTGTGCTGAATATTGTCCTGCTATTAGATCTCTCGCTGGAGCTCTCTGTTGTCATTGATAAGGCCAGTGCACTTCAGTATAGCTGTATGTATCTGTGTTTACAAAGACATTTGGTTTTTATCTATGTATCCTTGCCTGTTTTATTCTCTATGTGCAAAAGCATCTTAACCTTGTTCAATTCACCTTGCCATTGTTAGTTTGTCTCAAAATTAAAGGAATAGTTCACGGAAATATTTCTATCATAAGTCAGTCTAGGGTTGCAAAGGGGTGGAACATTGCCAGTAAATTTCAGGTAAATTTTGAAATATTTGGAAATTTACTGAAAATTTTGCAACCCTATAAGTCTCACCCAAATGTCATCCATGATACACATGACTTCCTTTCTTCAGTTAAACATGAACATTGTGTTAAAATCTATCATGGCAAACCTTTTATATGGTGGAACGTTGATAACTTTCATCACATGACAAAACGCATATGACAACTAGTCATGAGACACACAAATGATCAACATGACGCAACATGATTAAGGTTTGTATGCTCATAAGAAGACATTTATTGACCATAATGGATGTATTTTTGAAGCTTTTTGTTACCATTTTAGATCCCATTAAACAGTATAGTTTAAAAAGATAACGTGACAGCATTTTAATATACAATGAATTGTTTGTGTTAAGCTGAAGAAAGGAAGTCATACACAGCGGGAATGGCATGATTGTGAGTAAATTATAAACTATTCCTTTAATATCTTCCATCCATTTAAAAAAAAAAAAATAACATAAAAGATGTACTGCATAATGGCCTTTCACAACATGCTGTTTTGTACATAGTGTGAAAAAGTTGGAGTTGGTTTTTAAATCCAGTCCTCAGAGTGCATGTGTAAGGTCTGGTCTGAGAAGTTCAGCCCATCAGAAGGCAGAAAATAAGCCTCAAAGTGCAGTTAATACAGTGTCTATCTTGTGAACTTTCATGAGACTGAAAATGCACTCTTAGTACTGCTCTCAGCTTCCAGTTCTCCAAAATCCAGGCGCGAACAATAATCTTTCTGAAGGAGAGCCAAAGATCTGAGAGGCGTTGCTGTACTATAAATAGATGTACCAGAAAGTTCACCCCACCACCACCAGCACTGTAAGAATTTGCCAGAGAGTGACAGATGAGGAGAGAGAGTAAAAAAGCCTTTTAAATGTGATTGAACATTCCTTCACATCAGCAGGAGAAATCATCAAGTGTCAATTTTCCTGTCCTTGTTCCTTCACTAACACAGTCGGCTGAGCTCGGCTGATACGCTCGCACTCCATCTCTCTTTATTTCCATGCATTTTTAAACAGCCACATCGACTCAGACTGCGAAGTCATTTACAAAAGCCTAGCCACGCTGTAATGAGAGAGAGTAATAATGCTTGTTTGACACTCCTTGCCTGCTTTTCTCATTCAGTGTAAAGTAAGGCTGTGGCAATGATAAAAGAAGTGTTCAAGAACGAGGACGGAAAGCAAAACATAGTATAGTAATGTATAATAACTCTGGATGTGTGCTCTTTTCATTATAATTACAACTTGTTCAAATGTACTTTCTGCTTCACTTATTCAACACTGCAAAGTTTGCATGGAAGAACTTTTGTAACTTTTGTATTGAGCCAAGAGGTTACGCTGTGACATTTCGACATGATTACAGTGGAATTCGTACATATTTTTCAAGGTGGCTATGAATTACCTACAAAAACACGCAATTACAAATAATAAATAACAACGAAAAAAAAAATATATATATTACAAATATTTTTAAATGGATATATAGGGGAAAATAAACATTCAGTCTTTTTAATAAGGAGAGTTTTTATTGTCATTGTATAAGTGGAATGTAAATTCACTCATAATAGACCATTGCACAAGATGTAAACAACACTGGTCCAGAAGCACTTCCTGTTACAGCATTTTTATATTTCACATTAAATCTTAAAGATGTTCGTTATACATTTTGATTCCATTGTAAATGTTCTGTTGGTTGTATTTTGTTCTGACATTAGTGTAGTGTTAAAAAACCAGGACAGGAAGTGCGTCTGACCAGAGCTGTTTATATATTGTGAAATGGTCTATATCAAAGTACCTCATGGTAAAATATCAAAACCATTGTCATGGATTATCATTAATTTGACTAAACTGTTTTTTTGTGGCATACTGTCACGGAGTCATCTGATGCCATTCCCACACAGGCTGCATCAGATCCTACCGTCACATGTGCAGGCTCCCATTCACCGGACTTTTAGGACTCCATCACCCAGAATCCCTTGCACCGCAATACCTTCACCTGTCACTCATTAACCCGGACTCTTTATATTCACGTTGGTTTCGTTGTTTCACTGTCAGATATTGGTTTGGTAACCCTTCTTTCTCTCCTTCTCTCTCTCTTACTCTTCCTCCATTATTGTATATCATCTTGTGTTGTTACTTTGCCATTTATACCATTGAGAATATCTTTATGTTTGATTACTCCAGCGTTTATATCTTTGTTTTGACTTGTTTGGCTACCTGTCTTTTGGGTTATTTAAACAAAGTAAAAACCCTCTTTTGTTATTCCCTGTTTCACCGTGTTCTTTATACCAGCACATAACACATACAGCACAAATGTCAAATCACTGTATGACATGACCCACAATTGGGTCCCGCCCCACAGTTTGAAAACCCCTGACCTACTGTATAGTGGCAAATGGAATAATTGTAATTTATTTAAAAAATGAACCGATTCAAAAAATGATTTCGCATGACTGAATTATTTATAAGTGATGCACACGTACAGTATAGCACGCTGTTTCTGGCTCTCAGGCTTTATTGCGGATCCTGAGTGATGACCTCATACTCGGCGTAGTAGAGCAGTATTGCTTTTATACATCCTTTAACTCAAATTAGTCTTGGTTGTCATATGAATGATTTGAATGTTCAGTGCATGCTCGGTTATATTAGGCGGCTAGTACACAGTTAATTTCTGTATTTATTCCAAACTGACAGAAAAATACACATTACCAAGAATAACTGCCTATTTTTAAGACAACATAGGGCAAAAAACTGTTTCTCTGTGGGATTCGTGTTGTTTCTTGTGTATGTACTATATTTGAAAGAGGAATTGTGTCAGTGTAGATATCCACAAAACATAAAAGACCATATTCCCAACTGACCCCTGAAGCAAAAACACAACAACAAGCTTTAACTGAACAAAAAACCCACATTCAAATCTGGATTACTGTAATTTGACATAATTCTTGTAGCCATTAAATGATTCTTTTCAGTCAAGTAATTAGAGGGAATTATTCAGTTTAGTTTAAAGATATCTACAAGCCTCACACCCTGAAGTTTAGTGATTTTTATACCACGTTGGCTGGCATAAAAAATGCAAAAGGTTACAGTAAGGCACTTAAAATGAAAGTAAATAGAGCCAGGCAGTAAACATAAACATACGTCATTTTAAAATATAGCCACAAGACTCGAACAGTATTCATGCTGGCAAAAGACCAGAGTGATAGATCTGACCTTGTGTGTGTTAAGTTATATCCAATCATTCATCTATGTTGTCATGGCAACCTAACATTTGCACTACAATGTGCAAGAATACCAGAACGTGGCATGAGAAAATGAAACCTTGAAAGAGGACAATTTAGACAACATTACATCTCAAATTATAAGACCTTTACTGAACAAAAGTGCTCGAGTTGAAATCATTTGCTGTGGTTTTCAATGTTATGCCACAAATGCTGTAAATATAGATTTACTTTAAGCTTCATTAAATGTGGATTCTTTCTTTTCTCGTGTATTTAAAAGTATGTTAATATGTTTTTACAGATCTGTATCTGCCGGATGCATGAAATGTAAATGGACAAACAAACACACAAGCGCTGAGGGATGTGTAATGCTGTGCTGAAAAGTGAAGGACGCTATTCCAACTTTTAATATAGTAACAGTATAGTAGCCAAAAGTGTAGTTTTTTACTTGCGTTTTACTACAAAGTCCATGGTTATACCTTGGTTGTTGTGGTTAGACCATAATAAATCTCTGGTTATGTTTTCCCTACAAATAAAACCAATCGTCACAAATAAAATGTCTCTGACTCTACTATAGCCTTGACAAGATATTTTATGGTAAATTAAATAAAAGAAATCAAATTGAAATAGGACCAAGGAGTCTTGTGAAGCAATTACCAACCACATGCGCAGTAGCTGAAGTGACCTCGAAAAAGCTGTTTTTAACAGAGCAGGTCGGACATAAGTTATATTATGTTTATTTTAGCCAGATGTAAGTCTTTCCCTATTCAAACAGATAGGACTGTGGTCTTGAAATAGCTGCCCTTTGCAAACATACAGGGACCTTGACTAAACAAGTCAAGAACTGCATCAAAACAAACAAATTATAAGAATCATTACTGGGAACATTGGGGCTTGTTTTGTTAACCAATCATGCCCCACTCGTTCTCAACAAATAATAATTCACTTCGAAGATGTAGCGTGACATTAAAAGCAGTATAAAGAAGCCATTGTTTTAATGAGACGTGCTATACCCCATGGGAACCATCAAAGGGTCCAGCAATGAAATAGCAATGAAACACAGAGGCAAAAGTAATGGCTAATAAAGTGATATTAGACCTTGCTCAGAATGAAGACTGGGAATTCATTTAGAGATGGCAGCCATTTTAGAAAACACAACAACAAAACTCTAGAGTAGTCCTCTATCTTCATCTGTGGCGGATGAGTCCCAGAGCGTGACAGGTAGAGATGAGGAGGCTATCTGTTGCTTGCGTCCTAATGAGAGCAGGGAATGAACATTAAGGCTTTAATCTCACCCTGAGAGCCAGAGAGGCATTAGTGGACGTCAGCCATGATGAAAAGTAATGAGATGTTTTAATGAAGTGACACAAAGTGATATTAATGGCGTGTTTAGCATGAGCAAAGGAAAGATGGGAACGTACGGCGGCCGTGATTGGCATGAAACCGCAGGGCACAGGCACTGATCCAGCGACATGCGAGGGGAATAGGGCGCAAGCTCTGTCAAATTTGTTATTGGTAAAAATGCTGGCTGCTTGGGTTTGACAGATGTTTGTTGACGGAGCGATGGTCGAATGTTGCGTCCCAGCGCAGACTGACGGGATCAAAGCAAGTCGGCTTCGTTGCCCCGGGGGCTGATGGGATTTTGACATCGGTGCCAGGTTTTTGTGTAAATATGTTTGCTTTTACAAAGAGCTACAGTCAGTGCAGTGTTTATTGTAGATTATCTTAAAAGTTCAGAAATCAAACTGAGAAAGTATCAGGATTACCAATATGAGATATTTAAACAGGATATAGTGTGTCATATAACCATAAATATGTGACCACTATAAGAAAGTGTGTTGAAATGTATACAATCCTCAGTATACTGAAACAAGCTGTTTATTTTACTGTATACTGCTGTAAAGACATGTTTACATTTTTTTATCTGTGTATTCTGCTGTCTGTTGTGGAAGTTTTGACAGTTAACACATCATTAGTGCTCTTGCTGTGGCCGGATCCATCAAAGGCTCAGCTGTCTAAAACACAGCAAATAACCAGCATTGTTTGTGTGCGTTCATCTGAGATGCCTCATGTCGCTGCATGAAAAACATGATGGAGAACAGCAATCATATGCAATGCTTCCCAAAATCTTTCAGATTCGCTGTTTGTTCTATTCATTTGTGGGAAAATGCTCAACATATTTCCTGATAAACTGTAGTTGAAAGTCACTCTGAATCAGGTTTACATGCACTGACTTTAGGGAACAGCGAAATATCGTATCGAATATCAAACATCGCATTATTTAGCATGCTATCGCATATCACAGTTTTTTTCAATATCATGCAGCCCTAATAGATTATAATACAGTATAATAAAATGTGCTACACTCAGATTACCTGATAGATTTTGTTGGTTGATAAAAGCATAATCACATGTGACAAAATGTTTATTAATATTTCTATTACTGTGTACAGTCAGTGTACAGTGTAATGAAACTCATACATCTGTCTTTTCAGTGTGGTGCGAAGTTTGCGTTTTTGGTAAAGGTTGTGGGTTTGAACCAGGGAACACACAAGCTGATTAAAAAGGCTTACATTGAGAGCACTGTAAGTCGCTTTAGATAAAAGTATCTGCCGGACGCATGAAATGTAAATGCACAAACAAACACACAAGTGCTGAGGGATGTGTAATGCTGTGTTGAAAAGTGAAGGACTGCATTCCAACTTTTAATATAGTAACAGTATAGACCATTTCACAAGATGTAAACAGCACTGGTCCAGAAGCACTTCCTGTCTCGGTTTTTTAACACTACACAAATGTCAGAACAAAATACAACCAACAGAACATTTACAACTGACTTGTTTAACAAACATCTTTAAGATTTAATTTAATTTACATATGTGAAATACAAAAAACTGAAACAGGAAGTGCTTCTGGACCAGTGGTGTTTACATCTTGTGAAATGGTCTATAGTAGCCAAAAGTAGTTTTTTGGCAGATTGGTTATGATTTGTATTACCATTTTTTTTTTACTTGCGTTTTACTACAAAGTCCATGGTTATACCTTGGTTGTTGTGGGTAGACCATAGTAAATCTGTGGTTATGTTTTCACTACAAATAAAACCACAAACTTGGTTTATATTCATAAGTGTTAGTTCAGATTCCACATAGACCTGCGTAAATTGTAATTTACTTTATGCTACTACCATTTAATCTTTATTTATTGATATAGACTTGCTAGACAACATGGTGATAACTCAATAAAGATGAAGTCAGCTAATACATATAATACCATAACAACAATTTGTCTTTAACGCTGGCGGGCATGTATTTTCCATTTCAGCGGTTTCTCCCGCCCCTTCTGAGACAGCAGCTTATTGGTAAGAGTGAAAAATGTTTGCCACACACCGATCTATTCTCGTCACTTTCTCACCCGCGCGTGTGTTTATATTTCCAGTAAGCGTGCATTGCCCGTGACAAAACGCACGTGCAGAAGACGAGCTGATTCAAAATGGAAATATATGATTGCATCTCTCTATTTGCATGCATGAGATCGTTTGTCTCTCGAAGATCTGGGGTGGGAGTTTAACAGGAGAGAAACCAAGTGGGGAGTGAACAGGAGCTGGTTTTAGTCTCCCGCAGTCTTTGACAAGTTCATTTGTATGTAATTACTTACACTACCCGCGCACAAGAACAGACATTTGTCACCGTCAGCGTGACGCTTGGATTTTAGACTGAGACGAATGCATCGAAGTTCTCTTTATATAGTTGTAGTTATTAATCCTTACTTGGTCTCATTTTAGTGTGCTTTAAACCTTAGTAATACGGGCAGTGGGGCTTAATTTATCAGGCGATAAGTGTGGGTGCAATAGTGATCTCCATCTTAGGTTTTAGATCTTGCATTCGCAAAAGTGTTTAAATCTAAATCTAAACGATTGATCAGATCATGCAAATACACCGTGTTGAGCACAAATCTTCACTCGACTCGGCTGGCATAAATAGATATTAAGTTACCATTTAATGACTTTTTGGGGGAACTAATCTTCATCTTGAACAAAGAGACTGGTTGAGTGGGTGCTGTTTTATATTTTAAGCTGTATCATTTATTCCACCTAGCAACCCATTAAACTTTCTTTAAGAAGTTTTCGCCCTATTGTAAGAAACGATTTCAACCGTACAGAGCAAAGAACTTTAACATAGAAGTATCTGATGGATATTGTATTTATTCATGTAGAAGTGACTGATTAAAAACAACTTTTCTACTTTTGATCTGAACTTTGATTTAATACTAAATGGAGATTTTAGTGTTAAAAACACTTTAAATTGTTTTGTTGGGTCGATTTAAGTACAGTCATCATGTTTTTTCTGATAGCTCCCCACTGAAAAGGTAATGATGAATACAAAAATAGACTCACTATCAAAATCCCCATATGAATAACCACTAGCAGCTGCGATTAGATTTAGTGCCTGCGCAAATCTCACCCATGACTGATGTGTTCAGATCATTTAGGAGAGTGCTATTTAAGTGCTTTTTATCGCTTTATACTTTGTGTCTTCACTAAAATCTCCAGAACTATATGTTTAGTGGAAGTATGGATTAATCATTAAGGAAATCGATTCATAATGGACATTTTTAGATTCATACAGTTCACTTTCATGAAAGTACTGTGTGTTTAGAATTATATGCAAGATCTATCAAAATTATTGAAATATCGCAAATGTGCATATTGCAACATGTGTATTGCAGCTATTTGCAATAACTGAACAATTAAAATAATTCAGAAAGTTTAAGTTCAATGCAGATAGCAGAGAGATCAAACATGTATGTTTGATAAATGATTTTTAGTTTTTAAATATATTTTAAATTGATCTTACAAACTTAAAAAAACGTATTATATTGTATATCTTATACTATTAGCAAGTCTTTCCTTGATATCATCCATCCCTACTGGTCAGCTGGTCAGGTAGTTGTGTATTCTTCCTGTAGTTTCTTAAGTCTAAGATATTCTCGCCATGTGTAATTTTTTGTATATTACACATTTACAAATTAATACATTTCAAATCACAAGGCAAGCTGGTACCATGAAGAGGAATATGAATGCTAATAGAGATGTTTCTCCAGATATCAAACAAACAGGCACACAACTGAAGGTAATTCAGACTGTCTGATCATGTCCAGATATTGCTTGGACATAATGACTTGCTTGATAATTTTGCTTCTTCATACTGAAGTGTTACATTATGTCACTTCAGCAATAATATCATAACTGTCTTATTTAAATTGTGTTGGAGAGTCCTAGGGGTGTATGCAGGCAATCAGCATTTTATTTACAGCAGGAGTATGTAAGAGGTTTCTCAGTAAACAATTTCATCCCCAGGCAGAGATGCTTTTCTCCACAGAGGAACAGTTCGGTGGGACTTTTTCGCATGAGCAAACCATCCTTTGAAACTTCTTCCCTATAGTCCCAGGAGAGCTAATTGTTACAATGAGAAGTGTTTGTCTTATCTGAATCTGAATATCTTTCCATCTGAATATGTTATTCACCTACTATGTAACAAATAAGGTATACATAACAAATAACTAATATAAGAATAATAATCTTTAATTTATAGTAAATACAGATTTATCAGTTACTTGTAGCCAACATTTGGTCGAAAACAAGGTAACATTTACTTAGTTATAGCAACATTTTGTAACAATGTTCTGTCTGTTTATTTTCTGTATAGTTGATGGCCTGATGTGATGCGTGAAGGTTCACCCCTAAACACAACTATCACTGGGGTAAAATGTACAAATAAGATCTTACAAATTCATAAGATTAGCAACCAATTTGCAAAAATGTAAAATTCAATGTCATGTCAATATGTGTTTTTACAGAAATTAAACTCATTAGAAGATACAAAATTTCTATTTATTCTTTTAAGTTACAGCAACTTATGACTAAAACACATTTAAAACTTTGACTCAAGTTAAACTGAGTTGTAAAGCCAATTTGATTGTACCTAAATGTAAGGCAGCAACGAATTTTTACAGTGATGTGTTTTAGCTATCGACGGCAGTCCGGTAAAGCAAAAATTAACCCCCTCCCCTCGAACACAAGCCAGATATCCCGAGGAAGACATAAAGGCCTAAATGAGCTTTTTAAGTCTAGAGAAAAGAGAGCAGATCTTCTCAGCTTCATTAATTTGACGCAGCTCTATCAGGCCGTGTTCAGAGGAGGCAGCACATGCTGGTGTGTTAATGTGACGGTAAGTGATGCTGAAGCGGCTGTAGCAATCAGTGTAGTGCAGCGGTCGTTGACGAGAGAGCCATTGGCGAAGCTTCAAAGAGTACCCATTAGCCCCTTTTTAATGAAACATGCTTGTTCATGATAGCTATCTTTCCTGTTCTCATCTCCTTTGAGAAAAATGGGGGCGAGTTTGGAACTTGTAAAAATATTTAACATGCGTAGCAGGGTGTGAGACGGGACTTACAAAATCCTCTGGTTTCCCACCTGCAGAGCTGCTTGATTCAGTCGGGATAACCGATCATTCAACAACATTACATCAACCAGCTTAGAGATCAATTTACCAGAGCAAGACAAGATCTTAAAACCCAACAGTCGTGTTGTTTGTTCAAACAGTTTGTAACATCCAAAGCTTTGTAAACCATAACATATTAACATATGGCTTATTCTCAGACATATCTGTATGAACTAGCAGATTCTCAGATCTGAGGCCAGGTGCAAATTGCGTCCCTGAATTTATAAACATGGAGCTATAAGTAATTTTGGTGCAGGTGGCAAAGTCAGGAAACATGGAGAGAGACTATCATGCAAATATGAAAGATGTTAAAATGAGATTTAATAATAAAAAACATTTCTGTTGACAGACCGGTCATGACAGATCATGAAAACACGGGGTATCAGATGTTTCCCTAAAATGTGTATTTCTACAATCTGTCAAAGGAGGAAATGTTCTTAATCGTCTTCAAGTTTCTTACTGCAGTAGGTCGTTGCTTAAAAGACAAATTTTCCATCAGTCCTGCTTTTAGTGTCACTGGTATGATGGTGTTTATAGCTATAGTCAATAAGGTAGTTGGGTTGCTCAAAGAAACCTGGGATTGAACTGCTTTTTTATGCAATGCTCACAAGCAGAAGTGACTGTTAGGTTGATGAGATTGAAATTTAAGACAGTAATGTGGACATATATATTCATAAGATGTCTTTGATGATAGGGTCTGATTTAGCTGAGAACACCCTTCCGTATGTTTATTGTATATAGAGAACTGCATTGATTGATTGTTAATCTCTCAGGTTTGAGGATATTGTGAGTGCATAAAGGGTGGGACACAACAAATTGTGCATAATTTAATAATTCACTCCTTTTGTTAAAGAAATGTTTTATTTCTCCAATGACTGAATGCATAGATGGATGGATTGATGAAAGTCAAACAATAATTGTGTTTATCACATTATTCCACCTATTCAAAAGATTGCATTTGCATTACTTTGGTCATTTATTAGACTTCTAAATCATAAACATGTCCAGTTATAACAAAGTACATTTAGGTGTGTCTTGAAATTTATTTTGTTAACAGAATGGCCAGAACAGACTTTACTCCTGTTATATTGTGTTATCTTGCTCCAGGATTTATCCGTGTCACTGTGGCCCTTTTAAAGGGCATCAGCTCCAAAACATCACCAAAACGGTATGACGGAGTGGATAGGTCTTTCACAAATGCCCCAGGGAATAAAGTGGGTTGAAATGTACCCCTCTGAATCTCTGCATTTGATTGAACTTGATTTCTGGCTCTCTTGCTCCCCCTACTGCCACTAAATTACAAAAACCTGGCAAAGAATAGATTTAAATTCACAGGATGAATTGATGGCAGCTGCAAAATATGCTGTTATCATTAATGCAAGACAAAGTGGCCCATTGAGAGAAGTTTTGTTGCAAGTGTGTGAGACAATTTTTTTGTAGGATTACTGTGTTCGAGCTCCTATGAAAGAGAAATACAGATAAATGCTGGATTCATTTAAGATTTCTTATTCAATTGATTTATTTTTTATTACATTTTTTGTTCAAGATCAATTTAACTTTGATTATATGCCCTAGAGAAAGAATCCTTTTAAACGCAGAAATATCAAAATAAGGAGATGGAGGTTGGTCATGTTAGGGCATTTTCTTGTCAAATGATCCATGTTACAAACTACTGTTCTCCAGCACTGCTCCGGCTTGATGTTACTTTTTAAAAAATAAACACCATGTCACATGTTTTTAATGCATTTTAGGCCATCGTCACAGACCAAAGACAGCTCCAAACCCAAATTGCCAAACTCTCCCTCCACCTGTTGCAGTTCTCCCGTACCTCCTCCGCTACGATGCACACATGTCTCTCCTACAGAGATGAAACAATATGATCAGCATAAGTACCACCTACTTACCCATGACACTGTTTTGTGTGTTGGTGAAATTCTTCGCTTTACAGGCCACATGCTGGGGGAAGTGAGCGCTGAGGCTATTGTTCTGTGTGTGGGTGCATGGTTTGGCAGCGCTGGATGCTTTGTCTCTTTGTTCGGCGGCGTGACTTTCGCTTCAATGAGCTTATGCTGGAGCTGAGCCGGTCTGCTCGCAGAGTGATAGCGAGAGAAGAAAGGTATAAGACTGGGAGAGAGGGACATAATGTAAGGATAGAAAAGAGAGAGGCTCTTAAAGAAGCTGGTGGAGATCTTTGGTCAAGGTCATGGGCCATTGCCCATAGGGTTGCCAAATCTGCGTAACAAAACCAGCCTACTTACTCTAGCCCAAATACCAAAACTGAGAATATGCAACTACTATGTGTTAAATATATATTTTACAGTCACTTTTGTGCGGTATAATAGTATCACTGTATAATCAAGATATAGTAGTAATCATAATCTTACTTTGAGATTGACAGCTAAAGACAAAACCCCTTTACCCACAAAAAATTGATTTATTTATTGAAGTTTATATGAGGTGTATTGTGATTTATTATACAGTTAATCCTGTCATTTCTGGGAATGTGATGTGAGTCACACGACATTAACGGCTCAGTAAAAATGTCAAATATCTTCATTCATTTACCAGCTTTGCAACATTGACTAATGTATTAAATACAGTAAATGACAAATTAGTATCATTTACTATATTACAAAATGTTCCTCATACTGTATGGCATTAAGAACAGCTCATTCTTTACTTCTGACCCGCAGCTGAAAATGAATGTGGGGAGCAGGAGAGGTCTGCTCCATTAAACCAGTGATGGCATCTCTTTTCATTCACAGCCGGCTCTCTTCCCGCAAGACTCTTTTGTTTGACAGCATATTTTAATGCTCTAATGTGCTGTATGATGAGTTCCAGATAGTGACTGAGCAAAGTGCTCCATTGAGAGAGCTGTGTTTTTAATATATGACTGTACATTGCTCTGCATATTAAATAGTCAAGCGATGAAGATCTGATCGTTCAGGATTTTAAGCATTTGGCTTGTTTTGCTTAGTCAGTAAAAGATCGCAAATTGGTATAATTTGTTAGTACGCAACCATGTTCCCCTTTTGGCACCGTGAAGCGAAGGGGTTATTTTCTACGTCTGTCTGGGTTACTGTTAATGCACGGTCAGAACAATTTTGGCTTTTATTATTACTAGTTTTAGCTTCCCCCCCACCGCTCACAGGAAATGAGAATCTCTCATTGCATGTGATGATCTCAGCTCATAAAATATAGAGGACAGGGATAAAGGCTTTCCTGAGGTATGACTCCTTCAGGAAGATAAGAACAACAGCTCATCATCCGGTGTCAGCTGTAGCCTGCAGGAATGCGGTATGTGTTCTCTCAAGGTCTAACCATTCAACATCCACCACTGCAGTGTAAATAAAAGACATTTTATAATGCAAAATTAACTTGCATTATGGATTGTTGTGTAAGATATATGAATTACTTTGAATCTACAGTAAATAAACGGTTGAAATAGTTGATGTGAGGGACTCTACAGCAGAAAATGTAATATTATAATCAGCAAAGTAAAACTAAATGAACATAAATACAGTAGTTTAGAATAGTTTATTATCAGTAAATTATGTACATACAGTACAGATATATTATCATGTGTGACATGTACTGTACTGTATGTATTTAAAGTATGAATACTTATAGTAGACAACAATGTAGTATAGATTGAAAGTGTGTGCACAACATGTTAGAATTACAATAGCAGAAGCCATTTTTGTGTTAGTTTAGTGTTTTGCGTGATAGATATTACACAGGCATGAGATGTAGTTCTTAGCATCCAGTGAAGTTTAACAGAGACCTTGAGAAACATCTGAAGAGACAGACCGGGCCGCTGTGGAAAGTCTTAGGAGTATTTTGTCCCAACAAGCCTAACAGAGTTGTCTGAACAAACTATTACATATTTAACAATGTTTCTGATTTGTTCAGGCTTTCGAGCTCCCAGCATTCATTACAACATGAATAAATTATGCGGTTACAGTTATAGGATTATTGGTTTGCTGCTTATTATACTGTTTTTGTAATTGCTTTTGTTGTTTGTGTAGTCGCTATTAGTTTTTTATTGTGTGGTGATGATAGAAGTTCCCCTTTGTTCTTGATGTTTGTTTATTTTTAAGGTTTGTATTTTAACTGATTAGATCTATCAGTATTTTATCACATTTATGAATGATTGCATTGTATTGCACATAATATTATTTGATTCTGAAGAAAGTGGAGTTAACTCTATATTAGGAGTCATATAAAACTATATAAAAGATTGAAGGAAGTTTCTTGTGTGTATATTGGATAATTTGCTAAACAAGAAATCTCTAGTTGCCTTGTCAACAATTGTGAGATATAAAGCATTAAACAAACAAAACAAAAAATCTGTTCATCATCTGCTGTGATCCAGAGACCTTAGATTTAGGATATTTCCCACCTTAAACCTGGACATTTCCCAGTTCGAATTGGGAAATATCCTAAATCAAAGTAGGCAATTTCATCAATTATTAAAACCTTCAATGAATCATGTTGTCTTAATTCATCATTATCTTTTGTTTTTACAATGGTACAAATTTCAGGCACTGTGTCTTTGAGATCCAGAGTATTCACCAACACAGC
This sequence comes from Beaufortia kweichowensis, assembly GCA_019155185.1. Classification (NCBI taxonomy): domain Eukaryota; kingdom Metazoa; phylum Chordata; class Actinopteri; order Cypriniformes; family Gastromyzontidae; genus Beaufortia; species Beaufortia kweichowensis. The sequence continues at coordinate 13,746,102 of CM032800.1, forward strand.
TCTTTTTTTGACCTGTTGTTGAGGGAGTTGCGCTTTTATTTGATAGTATCTGTTTATATTTTTTTGTCAAACACAACACACACACATCAATTCAAACTCTACTACACAAAGGTGAGGCATGTTTGTCTTGTTTACATAATCAAAAACACTTATCACCGTATAAAACCATTTGTGCTATTTTTAAAGTGTTATCACTGTGTAAAGCTATGTTACTGATAATAACAAGACAACATGACAACAGCCACACGACAATTCTGAGATCCAAGCTTTGTTCACAACCCGTCTCCCTGTTTTCTCTGCATATTGAAGTGTTTTGTGACCATGTTGACTACACATATCTCCTCCTGCACAGCCAAACGACAGATATGGCTGCTTGCCCAGCGAGCAACAAATCCAGAAGAAAGGAAAGCATTCTCCTGAGGACCGTAATGTAATTGCCATTTCAAAGTTTACTTTTGCATCCGTTCACAAGCAGCTGAGTCAGCAGCTGTCAGCACTTATTTCACATTCATCTCAGCCCTTTAGTTTTCATGTTGAAAGCGAGGTGAAGGGGCTGGGAAATAAAATTCTCCAGACTAATTGCGCTTGTTTAAGTTGGCAAGCCTTAGAAGAACTGTTGGAAAGCGACACCTGAGGCTTGCAAGTTGCGTTATCTTGTTTTACTTTTTTTTAATAAGTGTGTTGAAAATTGTGACCTTGTTAGTTGGAAAGTAGAATTGGGTTTGGGCTTTGTGATAAATGGGACTCCACGGGCCTGTGATGGGGTCCTTAGGGTTCTGTATGTCATAGCCCATAAAGAAGAAAGGTCCCACCCATTAAAAAAAATTAGGTTAGGGACTTTGATTTTAGCAGTGGCACAGGTTATATAATACAAGACTTGATTAAATGGAAAGTTATTTACTAATGATTTCCTCAAAGCAAATATTAAAGTAGCAAAAGTTCCTTTTATTATGCACATGACAGCAAATGGAGAGAATACAGCCACAATTTTACTCTGAAATCAAACAAGGCTTGTTTTGTCTCTGTTTATGATTATCTTTTATGAAACAAAATTGCTACAACATATAGTGTGTACTCTGTTTCTCTGCCCTTTTGTACCATATTTACAATTCCCAAACAACCCCTAGAACACACAAAAGCCCCAGCCAACCGCACGATACCGAAAGACATCATCTCCATCTCATGCTCTGTTTTACTGTGGAGGAAAGCCAAAGCTAGAGGATGCATTACCTGTTTGGCTCATGTTACACTGGCCCGTGGAGAGCCACGGATCAAGATTAAGTCACATTTGCATTTTAATATGCTGTCCAGCGCAGAGACTTTCCCATTCTTTCCTATTTTGCGCTTGTTTAATGGTCTTCCGTGAAATGAAGGCATACGTTTATAATAAACAGAGGACTTCATTATGTAAATGCAGGGTCTGCATAACACACCAGAGTGGGTAAATATCTCAGGGGATAGATATAATATGTCCCGTGAAATTTTACATAGAGCAAGGCTATGGAAAGCCCTGGTTGCTGTTGTCGTTATCGGATTAGATGGAATACTGAGCTTGGACATAAATTAGATGTTGCACTCCATTTCGGTAGAGGAAAGAGTATTATTGTTCATGATTGGGTGGAAAGAATGAAATATCAGCGTGAGTTCAGCCGATTGTAAGAACAGCACATTTTATATTCCCGGTGTATTATTAAGAAGTCACTTTGCGAAATGTTGCCTTTTTAATGTAACTACATATCAGTCACTCAGAGGCAAAAAAGACTTTTACTTCCAAGATTTATTGGGCAAAAGGGAATGATAATTAGAATTAAACGACTTGTAATTGGCATTTACATCCAGGCACATTACGCAGTCTCCTTTGGGAAATATCGTACAAGCACAGAAACACTGAAAAAAAAAATCCATTTTCTCTTCACCGTGACCTTGTATGTGTCATCATCTCCCCTACCTTTCTGGCTATAAAATGTAAAATATTGCCAGTGCCTTGAAGCAACAAAACAAATGTTACTGCACATGAATGCGTGATTACTTTGATTAAAATCATTCATATTTAATTGAGCGCAACACAGAAGAATGCAGAGTTTGTCAGTCAGCGCAACAGCATGCTGTACTTATCTTCCACCGCCTGCTTTGTTTATCATTGCTTTGCTGCGTAAATATGTCATATTTTGTTTGAGACATCCGCTCTGTTTGTGCACTTCAAGCATCTCAGAATGTAATTGGATGTGGAGAGGGCTCTGTGTGAGTCCCACATCTTTATACCGAATCAGAAATGACAACTGAAAAATAACACTTGACCATCTTAGTGTTCGAGTCGTACGTGCTGTCTGCATTGGTTTAACATTTGGTGCACTAAAGAAATTATGTGAATTTAGTACATTTAATACTTATCTTATGTGTGAGTTTATCCTCTAAATGTATAATTTATGTATAGTTTATTGAATTATGTATACCATGACCAATAAAATGTATATAAACATGTACATAAAACACACATGAAAATACATATTTTCTTAATATTTTACATTTTAAATCATATTTGAATGTTTTTATTTTAGGTATTTTTATAAATAACATTAACATTTTTATTAATATTTTTGGTTTGTTTATTTTTATGTTTAAATTTGTCAAATCTTGACCTTTCCATCAATATATAGTTTGGCATGATTAGATGCCAATTTAACTGTGAATAGTGAAATAACCGAAGTGTTCCTCCTGTGAAACCGTGACAGTTAACAGGTTAAATAAAACTGTGTTTAGTGGAAGTGTGTTTTTTGTATTAGACTTAATGTATAAAGACTCCTAGTTCTCACTGAGGTCAGATAAGGATCATCTACATGATCATTATCTACATTTTCTCTGTATTTTCCAATGTATATACAGTTATATAACAGCAAGAAGAGCAGATTTATAAACATAAAATCATAAGTGACATTGCACTTTCTACTCGATCATTACCAGAACTAATATCTTTTTGAGATGGTGATATGGGCTGCTGATGTAGTATGAATATGCTAATGAATCATTGTTTTCAGTTACTCTTGATTAAAGTTAAATTAAAAAGGATGCGCAGGGCTGCTGCACAGAATGATCGTTTTTTTCGTCATGACCGCTTTTACAATAGAGTTTCTGAAGAGAAGTACAGCTTTAATGGCAAACAGAGCTTGATTGAATAGAATAAAGGCTGCAGTTCGGTTGGCATAAAATGAGCCAGTCATGCAGTCACAGTGATTTTATATGGGTTCTTCCAACTTTCACACTTGAGATCATTTTCCAATCAAGACACAGCACATAAATAAAAACAATAACCATTGTATGTCATATACAGTTAATGATCATGAGAGAAGGAGTATATTGAAAATGAGTGATATATGATATGCATATGTTATTGTTATGTTAGTGTTAAATAATAAAGTAAAAAACAATCTTCTGCATAATGTGGTACAAAGTAAGTTGGATGGACAGTTCAAAACAAACATCTGACGGCTTGTTTGAACTAGTGAACACTGAAAATAAAGCATTAGAAATCAAACATGTGAGAGACTGCTTTGTCATTTGACTTTGCAGTGCTTTCGAGCGTTGAAAGAGAAATTTATACAACAGCAGAAGTCTACAAAGCAAATTTGACAGAAAAGGTTGACCTCTGTGAAGACATTGATGACTATATGCTCATATTCTCTTAAAGTTTATAATTGAAAACTGTAAATAAATATTATTAAAAAACACAGTATTACAACATTACATAATATTCATATTATCTCAAGCTTATGACGTCTGTTGTGGTGTTTTTCTCTGCTAACCCCAAACAAGCTTGATTGTTTAACGTGACTGTAGTCTAGTAGCTAGAATGTTATTCGTGGCTCCTGTAATCAATTGTAAAACTGCGAAGGGACTGTTACATTTTTTCTTAATGGCTGCTGAAGAAGCACATGAACTGATTTAAGTGTTTTAAAGGACAGATGAAATCTCTCCTGCTCTTCATCTCTCGCTTCTTCTGATTCTCTGTGTCCAGACTCGGGCCAATCTTTCCTCTCTGCTGCTTTAGATAAGTTCTACGCTAGTGATTTGTCTCTGTCAGTGGCACCTGCCTCATTATTCCCGTTGGATGTTAAGGGATAGCTTAACCTATGCTGCTTGTCGACGAGAGCATTTGTCAACATTTAATAGCATTCTGTGCTGATACACCAGTGAGCTGTACTGCCAAAAAGAAGGAGTGGCTGAAATGAGTCTGAACAATGTCAAGTACATCTTAATATCTGCAGAACAGTCACATCAGTCACAGTCAATGGTTATATGAGATTAAAACGCCGAGATAACCTCAATAAGGAAATGGTAAATGGTGGAAAGTTTAATGATTTGGGGAAGTCTCTCTTAGGCACTGATAAAACTGTAGGACTGTATTTCCCTCAGGTGGTTTGGATTTAAAGTTTTTGCAGCCTTGGTAAAAAAAAAAAGTATAAAAATTAGCTGTTTTAACGCTTATCATATTATATTTATACTACCAATCAAAAATGTTCATTTCAACTGACTGAGATGTTTCTCATGATCTATAATCTGTCAATCCGAAGAAGATTATTTGTTTTAGTTATGTGGATATGTCTTGTGTGGTAATGTCTTTTAGCTAATTGTTAGTTGGAAAAATATAATCGTGGCAACATAATTTCTTTCTTTACAAAACAAAAAAATGTATTTCAAACAGTGATTTTGAAATGGATGATCTGGAACAACGTATAAAGTAAAAGCAACCAATAAGATCCCAGAACATGGAAAGTCCTTTAATAAATTAAACTGACATCAAGATGAGACCAAAACAAGCTGTTTAATAAAACGTCGAGAAATGTAAAGATGCTTAAATACATGAGATGTGATTTTTTTTTTTTTTTAGTGACACAGTTTCACTTAATTTACCCAACTTTGTGATGTGTTGTATAGATGTAAGTATAGGATGAGTGAGAGACCCTGAACTTTTAAACGGTAGTGTATATGTTTATGAATTTTAGATACAGACAGACAGACAGCTGAATACTTTAACAGTCACCTGGTGCGAATATGAAAGAATATGAATATGAAAGTATAAGGTGATTTGAAAAATGAGTTTGCTTGTAGTTCTGGGTCTGCTCTGATTCACATCTTTGCTCTAGTTGATGCTAAGCCCACATTTTTACTGTCCTAAACCTTATGGGCAATTACAAAAGCAGATACAAATCTTATGGCTTACTTGGATGGTAACTTGATATGTGAATATATGAATATCCTTGCAGGCTAGTTAGATTGAAAAGGGGTCAGTCAGGGATTCCACCCTACAGCACATGGTGATCTACAGAAGGGTAATATCACTGTTCTGGTACATGAGTACATGATAAGTTGTTTATTGCAGCTTACTGACGAATGTTTTTCTATATAAAGACTGAGAGGACTTCTCTCGTCTACAGATAATGTATGACCCCCAAAAGCCCTTTAAAACAAGCTTGGTTAAAGGCTATTATCTAACACTGTCATTAAGACTAATTACCTCCCTCAAGGGCAAGTAAACACAGGATAAGCAAGATTAAACCTTGTTTGCACAACTGATCTGCTCAGACACCTTATTTTAAGCGGATACAGGTATCCAGATGCACCTGAACATCAAAGCACAACTTCTGCTCTTTATGTGATTTGATGGACATTACTGTTTGATTGCTTTATCAACACCTCAGAGGATCAAACTGAGAGGTTTTTCCTCAGCGTGAAAACAAATCTGTAAAATGACAGTCAAGAAAAACCATTACATCACGTGACGGATCTATGCCATAAAGCAGTATTAAATTGATTTTTCCTAAACCAAGATGAATGCTGGGGATACATGATTGTAATGGTTAGCAATGTCAATTCATTTTAATTTTATATGCATGACCACACACACAAACAAAACCCAAAATTTTGAGAATGATTCTTAATAGTGATGGCACAAGTCACAACAAAAACCAAAATCCATCACAAAGACCTTTATCAAAACAATGGGGCCGGATGGGAAGTATTGTGACTATGTGCGGGCCGAATCACCTTTTTCAAACCATAGTGCACCAAATTACAAATGAATAACATAAAGATACACTGTTCTGTAAAAACTGCATTTAATATTGCGTAAGTAATAGCAATCAAAACCGTTTCCAAGACAATTTACAAACTAGAAAAGCACTTCACAATTTAAAAAACTGCCTTGAACATATTTAACAACTCAGTATCATAATAGCTTATGCAAAAATAATGTAATTAATGTAATGTATTTCTTTATGGTTAGCTAATTAATTCAAATGTAATACATAAAACCAAACACAATGTTAAATTGAATTCCTGGCCATAGACTGTTTAATAATAATAAAAAAGTTTAATTAATATTTTATATTATTTCTCAAATCATCCCGCGGGCCGCATGTTTGACACCCATGTTAGTGTTCACTCAGTGGTCTTTATTGGTCCTAATGTCTACATTTTCTAATCCAGACTTTCTTTGAATGTTTTTAAAAAATATATAAAATCATTAAGAGCTTTAAGTGTTTTCTTTGGGTACTTAATGCATCTAGTTTATATAACGTAACATAAATATTTAAAAATATAAAGACATTCGTAGAGAAGAAATACTCATATTGCCAGGGGTGAATAGGTGATGATGTGTACAGGTACATACTGAATGAATTTATATACAGCATGTACACATTTCCACGTGTAAGTCCAGTCCAGTCCATGACTGGCTACAATCAAAAGAGCCGACATTTAATATTTAATCTTAGGCTGAAGATTTGGTGTTTTAGGTCAAGAGTTGGTAAAGAGGCTCTTTTAAAACACCTGGTTTTAGTTGGATCAAGCCTTTTCCTCTATCTCTCGTGCGTCTGTTCCACTTCCTCCAGCCATCTGCCAGAGAGGACCCCATTTCCCCGGCAGTGTCTGTCAGGAGCTTTAGGCCTGCCACTCGCTGCCGGTGCCTCTTTCTTGGCAAGTTTTTCTCATTCTGTATGTCTAATTTGCAGGGCTGAGAAACTGCCACAGGAGAACAGAGTATGTCGGGGGTGAGTAGAGACAAGCTGTTCCCTCAGTTTTTTCAGAACATGGATAGAGAAGTTAGGTCACACAGCAAAAGTCTTTACTGCTGAGTGTGTTCCTCTAATGACATCACAGCAAGGGCACTGTCGGTCAGAAAGACATTGCTTAATTACTGCAATAAAATGGGCATAGGTGCTGGGAGGTGTACGTTTTTGTGGGTGGCATGCCGACAGGTCGTGTGGTGTTTTATGGGGCGGCCTGATTTGAACATCAGCTTCAAGTCCTTTCTTGAACCTGTTGCTTCCTGTCTCTTATAATCAGGTCCAAAAATATTATAAGGATATAGAGTTTGTTAGAGTTTTTTGTGGTGCCAGCTTCTTGAAAATGTAAAAAAAAATGCATGATACTAAAACATGCAGGTCTCCAAAGTAAATTGCTTTACAAGATGTTCTGTTTCCAGCTTCTGTCTAACACTTTGCTCGTCTGATCAGGAAGTCATTATTTCTGGTAAATTTCACTGTGGATAAGTACATATCTTACCCATTATAAACAAAACATACAGCTGTGGCTCTAAGACATTATTTCCATTTTATTTTCTGTTTTATACACAAGACAAAAAGTCACATTTAAATCTTGTGACATGGTGATTTCATCATTGTTTTTTTTTGTTGATCTTTTTGAAGTTTAAAAAATAATTAATAAAGTAAAATAAAATACACTTAATTGTCAAAAGACGAATACACATTCTTAAAAATAAAGGTGCTGTACGATGGCAGAAAGGTTCCATAAAGAACCTTCATGAATGGTTCTTCTATGGCATTGCAGTGAAGAACATTTAAGCACCTTTTTTTAAGACTGCACGTTACATTAAAAAAATATATATGACAAAACCATTTTGATAGATTTTTCTCAATGTAGAGTTTTATGACTCTTTAAATATATATAAAAATATTCAAATACAGACAAAAAATTGCTGTACTTTATATGTTGTATGCTTTACGTTATATTTACTTTTGCTTTTGTCTATGTAATACAATGGTCAGTGTGTCAGATTATTTTTGACAGATGCTTTTTTGTGTGCATAACAACAAAAAGCCGCTTTATACGTTCTGTAACTTTCACGCATGTCCCCAGATATGCATGGCATTCCATTAAATACCCTGTCTCAAATTCCTTGCCGTTATCATCAATAGGACCCAACTTCTTATCACCCTCTTCCAGTCTTCTCAGTAAATATTTACAGCTGGGCTCGCTGGACCCGAGGAATACCAACACAAAGCCAAGGACCTTATACAGCATGAGAGGAGTGTGTAGCCAGGCATCAAGTAGTGCTTCAACACGACACTGATTAATACTACAAATATTCCCTCTAGCACATTCTGCAACCCCTGTTAATGAGTTTGTTTAGACTTAAATGAAAGCGAATCGCACCGGTGGGCGGAGCTTTGAAAAGGTTGTCTGTGTAAGCCGTACACTTTCATCTTAAGGGAGTGAATGGAAAGTGGCTTTTAGCATAGAAAAGCACAGGGGAAAAGTAGTCTGTTAATTGCAGCAATGGAGATTCAGAAGGGCCCTTGAGAGACAGCAATCATAGAAGTATCTTTTCTTGGCTTTAAGCTTACATAAAGAGTTAAGATGTAGGTCAGTTTTACCTGAATGGCCAGGAAAAACTGTTATTTTTGAGGCACTTTAAGAAAGGAATTATTAGTTTTCGACTTGGAAAAGTACATAAAAATGTATAAATTGCATGTCATGTTGGTTTTAAATCAGGAATGTTTCTGTATTCTTTTTATTGTGCAATTTCAGTAACTGTCAGTTATTTTTTATATCATGTTTAAGGTCTGTCAAAGGTGAAAGAGCCTGTCGGTGACTGTAAACTTTGTGCCATATCTTACTGTGTAATATACCATTTGCAGTAACAAAATATTTTGTTTTACTTTATAGTTGAAAATTTAGTTTATATATATATATATATATATATATTTTGTACATCAATTGGTGGAGCATTGGATCCTGGGTTTAATATATATACCTTGAATTTACTATAAGTCACTTTGGATAAACCTGTCTGCCAAATGCGTAAATGCGTAAATGTAAACAATTGTGTGATAAGAGAAAAGAAGGGCGTTTGTAGATCATTCGTGAGGAAATGACCCTTAAATCAGCATTTAACCACTGAGCATTGTTATCAACTTGTTTCAGTGCTGCCTCTCTCAATGATTTGTGCTCGCTACTAAAGTGTCAAGCTTGTCTGGGTCTATCGTTCCTTCTGTCAATCCACAGAGCTGATCTCAAACTTCCTTAGTGTCCTTGTTTTCCCATAGACACATTCATTTAGATTTTGTCAAGATACATTCTGCACATTTTGTGCTTTGTTTCTCAGAGCTTGCAAATATCAGGTAATGGGAGAATTCAGGATGCTGGAAGGGCTCAATAGTTCGTAGCTGATGAGGGCACATATGAAAATCTCCATATGAAACCCCTGTTGTTAGTATGAAACCCCATTAAACCTGAATAGATTGTGTAGCATGACAATTTACAAACAATAGAAATGGTGATTGAATCACTTTTTTTCTCGCTGTGAGATTTTGAAACCACAGAAGGACAAACATGTTGCAATAATATACTATTAGACCTTTTTTCAGAAAATTTGACTGGTCAGTTACAGTTTGTAGTCAAGTTATTTATTACAGAAGAACATATATATAATGTTTTTTGTGCCTGTTTTGTGTGTAATGCTTTAGGATAAAAGAGAAATTAGCACAGATTATTCATAAACAAAAACGAAATCCAGCTGTAAACAAATTAAATCTGTCTGACATGTTTTAATATGTTTTTGATGAGTAACTCAACAAAACTCCATTAAAAACATCTTTACATAATTGCCTTTAAGCTCTATTCCAAACGTTTGATTCAACCATCATATTTCATGTGTTTCATGCGTCTCATGAAAGCATGAGAGCGCATATCCTGACAAAACCACAATAAATGTGTGTAACCACAATAAATAAATTGTGTGTAAACAAGATTTCAAAGCACAACAACAAAATCACTGAAAAAGTCATGGGAATATGCATACTGATAAAATGTGTAGCTCAATGCGCAGCAAAATATAAAAACTGTTAGATAAAAGTGTCCACCAAATGCATAAATGTGCATGTTGCAGTTTTTGTGTCGTTTTTAAATAAATTGGATTGTTTTCAGAATAAGATAAAGGTCTGGTATAAAAGAGATAATACATTTTCCACTTTGTTACATGCTTTGCTTTTTGACCTTTTTGCTTTTGACCTTCAAATTGAAATGAGTCTGTGCCACCCGTCCCCAAAGAAGCGAAGGTGAGCAGGTTAGCTAATCGTGGAAAGAGGCGAAATAAATGGATATAAATGGTGCTTGTGTTGCAAACTGGTTCTTTATCAGGTTTGTACTCTTGCAGTCTGTGCAAGCTCGTCGAAATGAGTAGAATCGAAATATATGCCGTATAAACACAGATGAAAGTTTCATGCGACGTGCCACGGGCCTTAAAAAACATATATCAGCTCCCGTCAGCACTGCTTCTTTGAATTTACCTCAGAAGAGAGTGATTACAGCAGGTCATGCATAAATAAAAGTGACCTGAGAGCACAGACGGCCCGAGGTTCTGTTTAGTATGGTAATTCTTTTAATCCTTTTGAAATCCTCCTTCTCAATCTATTGGTTTTCTTTAAATTTACCCTAAAAATGTATTCCAACGTATTTTAATGTTGCTCTCAGAATTGGCAAATATATCTTCAGTGGGCCAGTGTCCCACTTTTTAAGTGCTTTAATTAATCTTTAGTTAAAGGCGAGACAACATTCGTACGCTGGGGTGGGAAGAGAATGGGGTTCAAATTCTCATATTCTTTGGTGAAACTCTCTCTTCAGGGCTATCTTAAGGTCTGGCGTATTTGATTTGTAAATCCTCTATCCCTTCTATTACCCCATTAATCTCATTGTCCCAAACGTTTTAGGACAAAACCTGCATTTTGACCAATTAGTCAATAATGTCAAAAACATTTTCTCAATCAGTAGCCTTATCTTTACAGATACAAGATACATTTATAAAATACAAAGACTAGTTTTCAGAAAATATTGTTTGTATTGTTTTAAGCACTTAATTAATAAACAAAGTTATATTCTTCAAAACACATTACATTTTACAAACCCAAATAACTCACATTTGTATGTATTAGCCTTGAAATTAAGCATTGGACGTGACTGGTAGTGATACATTTTGGTCAAGCGGAATGAATCGGTGACCGTGCAGGATGCAGGCTGATGGATGTTATGAGAGGAAAGATACCCAAACTATTAGAAATGAAGCAGATTTTACACACTGGGACACCTGGGTGCCACGGTTACCCATTTGGCCAATAAGCCCAGCAGCCACCTGCAAACACACACAAAGATCAGCAAGAAGTGGGCCAAAAGGGCCATCACAAAAATCAGTTGATAGAGATTTTCATTGACTTTATGGTCTGGCCAAATATTGTTTTTCTTTAATCATTTGACTTGTTTCAGTACAAGTCAATTGAGCCCTTCAGGGTGTTTTTAAAGTCTAGAATTTTATTAGTGATTTTCATTATAGCGTTTGACCTGTGAGTTTCTGCCCTTTAGATAAAATATCCTTCAGTGTGCTATAGAATTTCAGCCTTTATTTCTTTCTGCCGACACAGCTTTCTATTCACAGTATGTCTCAGCAGTTCAAAGAAACATTTTACTTGTCGATTTGTGTCCGCACACGGTGACATTATATGCAGTAATTAATGTTATTAAATGTGTTATTTATTATATGAGGCCTCATTGAAAACCTGAAATTCATTTAATCTCAAATAAACACGGACCCTTTGTTTAAATGTAAGGTAAAGGAAAGCTATGACCTAGCATAGAGTAGGTTTAATGGTTCTGCACATTTATTCTGGAATTTGCTGGGACTACTGTATATGCACCATTATGATTTGTGGGAGGCAATGCCAGTGTGCTAATATTAAAGCTGAAAGACATACAAAATACAAAAAAATCATGAATTACTCGTGTAATTTTTTCAAATTACCTTTATATTCAACGTTTTGGGAAAACAAAATTAGACTGTAAAATGCAAATAGAAGCATTATGACTAATGGTTTGAGACGTCTGGACCTCCCTGTATGTTTAACAATAGCACAGCAAACTACAACAGAGAACAGAGTATGTGCTGAATTCATCATTAGTCCGAGCGAGACAAGTGACCTCACTTTCAGGGATTGATCATATCCGCTCTCTGCTACACAAAGGCGCTCTGTCTTTTGATTACCTCCAGAAAGAAAACAGCGAGGGAAAAGTCGTCTCTAACCTGTCCCTGTTTCCGACAGAAATAATCATTTTTAAATCCTCTGTTACTGAAAGCAATAATTGGAAAGAATAACATCTTAGCACATGCCCTCTGCCACCGAGCCATTATTCCATCTTAATGAGGCCATCCATGTCATTTAAGTCAAGCTAGACAGAGCGCCTCCCGACGCTGAGCTAAAATACAGCCTCATCGCACGATCATTAGAGCACTAAATGCCTGTAATGTTTACACTGATCTTCAGGCTGTGTGGACAACCAGAGCACTTTATCCTCTCTGCATTGATTCTCTCATGGAACCTAACGCTCCTCCAGCTGTTAAATGGTTGAAAGCCCTATTGCACTATTCCCCCAAGTCTTTAACTTGAAAGGAATATACGTCACTGAAAATATTAAACTTCTTAATTTCTGTCACGTATGATATTATTTATGTCATTTATTTGTAATTTTGATATTTAGGAACATCATTATCATGAGCTAACTTGAGTAAATCTTCATAAAGTTATCTTTGCTTTTACTTAACCTCTGACTGGTATACACAGATGGGTAAATAATGACAGAATTTTCAGTTTTGGAGAAGACTGTAACAATATATTTTGTCAATATATTACAATGCAAACAGTGTAATATGTATTGTAAGGATGATTTTTTACAATATGACGTTTGTTTAATCCTATAGGTCACATACAGTATTAGCAGCTCAACCAAAGTTTGAATGTTTTTTATTTAGCTTTGAGAAGTCCTCTCATAGGGTTTACCTTTCTTAATTCCTTTCCTAATTTTAATTTTATGTTAAATTTATGTTACATTTTTTATTCATTCAGAAATTTCAATTAAATGTTGTCAATTCGTAACAAGTTGCATATACAAAGTTTAAACTAAAACTAAAAGTTTAGTATACAAAAAAAATTTTGGACATGAATCTGTTCCTTAAATTTCATTTTTAAAATTTTGTTCAAAATATTGTGATACTATTTTGAACCCATTATTATGTATTGAATCAAATTGTGTATCGTTACACCCCACTCAGTTTTGGGTAAACTATAACTTTAACACTGTATTAATTCAGCATCAGTTCATAGTCATTGTATTATTAAGCCCTTCTATGCCTGAGCAATGTAAGCTGAGCAAGCTTTCAATCAACCACACTAATCTCCTAAACTTCTAATACTCACCAAACTTCTAACGTACTGTACCATCATTATATCCTCTGAATTAGATAATGCCCTATAGATTAGCCACAACTAAGTGTTAAGAAAGTTTCGGTGTTGAGGCTCACGAAGTGCAAGCTGTATTTCTCATCTGGTTTCTTTCTTCATCCATGCTTGAAGGGATTAATTCAGAAAATATATTGATTTCTACCCGTGCACCTTTCTCGGCAAGGTACTGAAAAGGTAGAACACGATGGAAATGCAGAAACAACAAAGGAAGGAATAGGGCTAATCTCGGATGGGAGACGGCCCGTTTGGCAGAAAAGGCCGAGGAGAGGTGGCTTTCGCCATGAAAGGAGCGAGCAGTTTAATAACTTTGAACAAAGAGATCTCTCCGGCTACTGCGATCTTTAATTACGAGCCTCTTGATATTACCTCGCCAACTTTGATACAAATCATTGTGTGACAGACCAAATGGAACATTTAGAAAAGGGAGCTTTGAAAGTGGTGAGGCTCCCGGACAGAGATAGGACTAAAACAGCGAGATAGTTAAGAGGACATTTCGAGAGGAAAATTGATGGAGACAAGAGAGAGAATTGATAGTTAGAAGACACGAAGCAGCCGTCAAGGTGATTATGCCCATCTCGCCTGTATGATTTAGAAGCCTCTAACCATGTAATGCAACTGTGCGAATTCATTAACGCACATCTATATACGTCACCAGCCAATTTGCAATTTACATTTAAAGATTTTCTCAGCCGGATGTTCCGGAAAATGCAGCTTTCACCGTGAACACTCTCTGACTTCTGTATGTATCTCACTTAACATAATGTACGTCATGTACAGTGTATAGGAGTGAAAGGAAATGACGATATGTTCACAAACACACACTCACAATTAACATTTGACTCTAGATTTCAACAGTCCTGGTCCAGTTGGCTTGTTTGTGTGTGTGGAAATATATAACAATGATGTAATTGCTCTTAATTTTCACCTTTTCATTAGCTCTACAGAAAGTCTATTCGTGTAGGCGTTTATTTACTTTTTTGGTGAATGAAAAGTTTGACTGCAATGTGTGTTCATGAGCACTGTTCTGTCTTCACATCTAGGTTTGAATTGATTATTTATTGTTATCTCATAACGGGGCAAGAAAGTTTCTCATCACATTGTGTGTGAAGGCTAAAAATCTTTTTTATTGAAGTGCATACTTTTCAAAATAACAATAATGACAAAATGGTTTAACAATTTTACCTTGGAATTATTATACATAACCTTTTTATAAGATCTCCTGTATTATGTTGCTTTTAGTTCAGTGTGGAACAAGAATGAGACAGTTGACATGGATTCATTTTGCACGTCCTTCACAGCAGATACACATTCCCTCTTAATTATGGACACTAATTTGTTGCATTACTGTTATTCTGCATCTTTATCAGCTTAAAAGTCTTTTTGGCCTTGATTTTGTCTTTTTATGTGGGTCCTTGAGGTGGAACAACACAGGGTTTTTAACTAAGAAAGATGTTTTCATTATTCAGTAGTTACTGAAGAACTAAAGAACATTCATTGAAAAACTAAAGACTTTTGTCTCAAAATATATGTGATAATTTGATTCTCAAATGCTACATAAATATTCATTTAAAAAAGAACAAATGCTTAATTTAAAGACCGTTTAGAAAGTCAAATTAAATGAATTTAGACATTTCACATAACACAGTTAAATTTCTCTTTAGAAAAGTAGATGAAAATATATATAATATTGGTAGCTCATGTTATTCAAACCTCTTTAATGGCAAACAGAAGAAAGCATTTAAACCAGTCAAAGCCACTTACAGAAAGTGTAGCACTTTTCCACCTGTTGATGGTCTGAAAATGATAGATAATATTAATTTTATTAAGCCTTTTTGGTTTTTCAGTCAGAAATCAAAACTTTATATTCACTTCATTATTTGGTAATGTTTGCTGTAGCAAGTACAGCATGACTGTTTTGATAGATTCTGAATTAGAGAAGTAAATTCAATGCGAAACGAGTCTGTTTTGGCTGAACTCTGAACATTGTGAGCAAGAATGACTCATCTAGACATTACAATCAATTCCAAAAGGCATAAATGATGCCTTAGTTATGGCAACTACATCATTTCAAACACGATTTCCCCACAAAAAAATAAACCTAAAAAGTGTCTTGCTGTGTATAATAAAGCCTTTGAATGGAATTCACCACTAATCTGTAGAGATTCATGAAGTTCAGAAATCACGGTTGAGAAAGATATTTGAACCTTGGAAATAAAAGCCATTCCAGTCTAACAAAATTCTGATGCAAGAATGGTATGTTAAAATGAAATGATATTACTGTTTCAGAAGAGTTTTTTATTAAAATGTATCATTGATTATTATTTATTTCCTCATAAAAACTAAATAAAATGAGTCTCCTTCATAACTGTAATTAATAAACTGCATACAAGTGAAGTGTTTCTTTAAAGATTCTCACATAAAATACCCACCACAGAAATGTGTTTACACTTGCATTGAGAAATCTGGATTATTCTAAATGAGAGAGCGCTTGCCCTTATTCGGTGTAGCAATTTAGCCTAATACAAGCTTAAACTATTTTCACAAGAGCTTTCTGAACATTAGTCACTCTTTGGAAACGTATCCAAACATATTATGCTCTCTGAAGATGTGTAGCAAGTTGTTTCTGTAAAGCCAAGCACATGACAATAACTAGACTGCATATGATTAACTCCTAAATTAGGTTATAACGCACATCATTAGTATCATGATTCATATAATATATATAAAACATTCCTTATAATAATATATTCAAATACATGCACATGGTGAATGATCTTTGTTTCAGAATATCAAGCGCTGGCTAGACAAGAAGCTTTTTGTTTCTTTGGTAAAGGGTTAAATACAGAAGGCAAGACAGAAAGATATAAAAGCAAGCAGCTGGAGAGAAACAAGCTGTTCTTTATAGAGCATATATTAAATCTAGAAAAGATGTCAGTGTGAGATAGTGCTCTGTGTTATACTTCATGAACAGCACAAGAATGAGTAACTGGCATTGAAATGGACCTTGTAGCTCAGATGAATGTGATCTGAAGTGGAATGTTATGTGACCAGCCATGACCTCCTCCTGAGAGGTCCACCACAAAGACCAACATTTCCACAAGAAAGAGAATACTTAACCAATCCGGTGAGAACTGGATATACTCCAGTATGTACATGTTAAAATCTGATGGCGCAGATGAAAAGCGAGATTGTGAAAAGATAGAGATTGTGAGATTAAATGAGTGTGATGTGTTTACGAATGCCACTTCATTTATTGCAAAAATGCTTTGATTTGCCTTCTGGTCTGGTTCAGTAATATCTTTTGTCTTTGACAAGACTGCCATCATGTGGTAGATGTATATATGGCTTTTTTACGCAAGGGCCTTGAACCTTCATCAGGTGTTACACAAAGTACCTTATTAATATTTGATAAATGATCAAATTATTCATACTTGCACATCATTACTGATTATACTTATAGTTTTGCAGTAATATATTTGTATAACCCCAGCTGAAGACCCTTAGCTTTACAGAAATGTTTTCTTTTAAAACTTAATCAAAAAATGTGTGAGCATTGCTAGATTGAAAAATGAATATGATAATGAGCAATGTGATTATAATGATGAAATGGATAATGATGAAAAATATGAAAATTAATAAAATAATTATGATGTAATGCTGAAGTGTGCTTTATAAGTAAAACTGTCAACATACATTTTGTAATCATTCTGATTTTATAGTATTTACTTATGTTATAGCTTAATATAACAATTTTCCTAAGTTATTTACATTCACATTTACATTTATGTAAATTAAATCATTAAAAATGGTTAATTGAGCACTGTTTTAAAAATTGATTTAAATCTCATAAATATAATTCTCATAAATGCAGTTATAAAAAAAACAGATTTCACTGTTTAACTGTTTATCATTTTCTCATTTGAAAACCATTGTTTCACTTACCATTGTTAATATTTTTCTCATTACAATTGTGAAACTGTGTTTGCTCCGTCTGTGGTTTTGTATTTTGGTTTTAAACACCTTAAATATTTTTTCAAACTTTAAACTATTTGTATATATATATTTTTTTTCTACATTTTTGCTGTCACACCATAGGACACAGTCACATATTTATTTGCCAACTATTTATTTAGTAACAGATTTCATAGTAATAGCTTACCCCATATAGTGCGTGTGTCATTGCGTTTACAAACCATTTTATTTTTCTGGGTAATAAATATAAAAATGTAAAACAAAACTAATTACCAAGACTTAGGTATGTGCCTATACAGAAATTGATTTTTAAAAATACTTTCCTGAGAAATATTTTCTAGAGTAAAAAAGAGTGACAACTTCAAAAGCTAAACAGTAAAACACAATAAAGTAGAAGGTAGGAATTACTTTATTTGTTTATTTACCATAGTACATCAACACAGTCATTTCCACACAATAGTAGAGTTTAGGTTAACATCAGGCTTTCTTGTTTCTTTTCTGCAACATAGCAGAAATGTGTTCGTTCAGCTCTGTGCAAGTGCTCATGTTTAAGTACTGAACAAAATAAGTGCTGTAAGTCAAGAAGTTCTAGGAACTTGAGCAATCCTTCCTGTTGAGTACAATAGGAAAAAAATACATTCTCTAAAACTAACTCTAATAATGATCATGGTAAAAATCCCGACAAAATTCAGACTCGGTGTCTTCAAGGAGAGACTAGTAAAGGATTAAATTTCACAGCAAAAGTCATTTACAAACTATTTCTAGAATGAGCATTATGGAAAATGTGGCCTTGGGTCAAATCCTGGTCGTGCCAGGAGATGACCTCATCTATTGTTTTTGTTGGTGACATCAAGAGTGGCCACTATTCACTGCTGTGTGTTGAGATTTCAGATGGTTTGTGGGTTATTACTTTGGATCTTACATAGGCTTCAACAGCAAAAAGAAATAAATGTTCCATGAATAGCTACTGAATAGCATTATCTGATAAAATCACAGACCCCTGACCACCAGACTAATGACATCACAAATTATATTCTGCTATGGTCTTCCATTGTATAAAGCACCCGCTGTGAGATCATTTTAAGACATATTTGCCAAGAAAATCCTGATTTGACATGCAGGCATTTGACAAGCAAACATGTCAATCACTTCATTTGTGCCGGTCCTTATAATGTCATCAACCGTGTGTGTGAGCTCATCTGTGACATCATTGTTGTCTGCTGGTGCTGTTAAAACCGACCTACTGTACCTGCTCTATGTGTTACTGGTTGCTGCTCAGTGTTTATCACAACTTCATTTACATGTTTCTCAATCAGTTCAAACCACTGAACTCTTGAAACAGTTTGCTATTGTTGCACAACAGTGGGATCTGACCATAAACCTGCTTTTTTCATTACACTAAACCTGGTTTAGTTACTGGTAATGCAGTAACATCTAGTGGCACAATATCCATCTCAAGGGTATTGTGAGCAATTGCAGCTTTTTATAACTTATCTAACAGATCTGTATGTTTGTTACAGAGAAAAAGAAAGGAGAAAAGAACAACTAAGGTCACATGGTACCAAAGCTCCAGATGGATTTTGTGGTTACTAAAAGGCTAGACAGGGTCAGATTATTAAGGTCAAGCCTTCATATCCTTATAAGTATCCATATCTAGGAACACATGTACATTCAACAGTGCGCACACACGCTCACAAGCACCTGTGCATAATCACACACGAGGGCGCATGCATGTAGTCAGGCACATCTGAATACACATTTAACACAGATTAGTTTTGATGCTCAGACTGTTTTGGTAAATAAAGTGCTGAACGTCTCATTTGAAAGTCCACGTATGCACAGATCACACAAAGGCATTCATATCAGGGTATATGAGTAAAGGTAAAGGCTGTAGTCAGAGCCCTTGTGTACAAAAAGAGCATTAAACTATGGTCATTTATTGTTTCTCAAAAGCCACTTTGGCTGTTTGGATGTTTTAGTGTTAGGTTAAACATGTTTGAATAATTTTCGAATATAATTGAAAATCATAAAGATCATGAGCTGAACACACTTTGAATCATCCCAGTCATATTTTACCAAAAGAAAAGCAAGCTACTTTTTACATTGTGACATTATTTTTTTGGACAATTTAGCAAAAATGATCCTCATTCCCATAATATTTGTTTTATTATTCCAATAATTTTTTACTTTAAAATTTTCAGCTAATTCTAAATAATCTTAAATGTAGGCTTCTTTGATTTTGTAGAGAAATATGACTGGGACTTTTTCTTGACATGTTTCATAAGATTCACAGAAGTATATCGACAGCTGTATATTTTGTGTTGGTTAGTTACCCAATGTTAGTTTAATGCCATTTCTTTAAATCTGATTTAAAGAATATTGTAAATCATCTGATGTCATGCAATCTAATGACATCACATTCGGTCACAGTCTTTTTTCGTAACTATTCATTCTTTAATATTTATCACTCTTTAAACCTAAAGACAGGCAGTGCATGACATACAAAACACCAATCGATTGCTATTCGCGAAAAATTATAAATTAAACTCAAAGTGGCACTGAACAGGTAGGGCACGCGTTAAGGCAAGTCAGAAGTCATTTTGACACTGATTTGCATTCTGTTAAGGCGTGAAATAAAGCTGAATTGGAAGGTGATCGAAAAATCTGATATGCACAACAGAGAGGAAATTTGATTTGATTTAGGACTTATTTTTGTAACTTAAGTCCATCTTTAAACATGTTGTCCATTAATGCAGATTGGGTTATTATTAGGCACAATGCATACAAACCAACAAACCTGTCAGCAAAAATGCTGATATCCACTTTTAAGAGCTGTTCACATAATTAACGATAACAGTAAGACAGTGAATCGCATACAGTGATAATTATATTAGTGTCCACATAAGCAAAACGTGATGTTAATCTCTCTGAAATTTACCCCAAATCTTTATCTTTATAGTTGTAGTGTAAACTGCTATTCTCCTAAAACTTTACCTTCATAGTTTACTTGTCGTTATCGTCTATAATGTGATCGGACCACACAATAATGACGGGTATAAATGGGCTTAATGGCACTCGTCAGACAGATCAGTTTAGGAGTTTAAAGTCCAAATCTTTTACTCTTTAATCTATTAGGAGTTTTATCGCAGTTCCAAAACCCAGTGGACTGTCTCAGTGCTTTCATTAGACTTTTAGGTCAAAATCCAAACAGTCATGGAAACTCATAAAAGATTGATTTAGTATGCAAATGAAACTTGCAATTGATTTTTATCAGTATGATTCTGAGTTAACTGCACAATACTCTTAAGCATAAAGATATACAGAGTGCACAAATACTGTTAAAAAATAAGTACACTGAACTACTATTACATAACTTTCAGTATTAAATGAGAAAGGGTTTGTACTTTATTCAATAATCATATTTCTTTCATCTCACCCATCATCTTTGGATGGATTTCTTCACTAAGCTCATTAGAACGCATTCTAAAAGTGTACGACACATGTCATACTGACTTAAAATTTGGTGAAAATTAATCTTAAGGGCACCCTTTGGATCAGCCTTTGCCTATGTATGCAGCTCGCAAAATTTTGGAACCTTGTCTATGTGCCATTTGAGAATTGTCTCGGTTTCCTGCATTTTTAGTTTGGTAAACAAGGAGCGGTTGATTTAAAATGCATCGGCAGACCACAGAACAAAACAACAAATTTAAGATACACTAAAAATGGTAGGTTCTTTTCATTGGGAAAAACCAGTGCAATCTTTCATACATGTGCAAGCAGGTTATCGTGTCCCACAGCAGCATCCAGCCAAGACCTCTACTCCTGCTTCTCCTCTAAAAATGCCTTGACACGTTTGCGCACATAGAAAGCAGTGAGTGCGCTGCAACACGCTGTGAAGATAAAAAGAGCCACAGCATCATGAGCCAAGTCACCATGGAGACGTTCATAGAGAGTTTTCCTTTCGCTGTAATCCAGACGCACTGCTTCAATTTGCACTAGAGTGCAGAGCACGAGGAACACGTGGAAAATCTGATGGCCTTGACCGATGAAGTCGCAACGTCCCGGGAACCAGCGCTCTGGATGGGGGTATGAGAAGAAGTAGGCGCTAATCAAAAAGAAGAGGACCTGATAGCAGTGGTAGACCACCGCCTGGTCAGAGCAAACCTGCTCGGCGCTGTAGCATTTGTAGATGCGATGCAACACCGGACTGATATCTAAACAGTAGGCCAGGCCAGACGGCACCACCTGAAAAAGCTTATGAACAAATTTAGGGAAGCTCGGGCTGGCGTACTTGCCGTAGCAGCAGCCCGTGCAGGACACCCAGGCCAGGAAGGCTGCGGCTGGCAGAAAAAAACTTCGTACTTGAGCGTGCCAGTCTTCTTCGATAACGTAGTAGAAATGGGCCAAAGCACTGCCATACTGATATACAGCTACACCCACGTAGTCCAAAAAATAAAACGTGTAGTGAGAGAGCTCAGACTTGGCCGAGAGCAGGTGGGCCAGAGCGCTGCAGGCCAGGTAGGTGAACGCGGCTAGGAGCAAGATGAAAAGCGGCTGGGCGTGAGGGTCTCGCAGGAAGTCCACCGTTTCAGATAGCTCTTGAAACTTGACTAAGATGATGAGGGAGGCCAGCAGATGTGTCCACACGTTTAAAGACTCATTATGCCTCTGGAACAGAGACAGGAAGTAGTAGCGCCAACTCTGGTCCGGCGGCCTGTAGCCTGTAAATATGTCTGGCTCACGGAAAACCCACGGCACATCGGTGATCATCACAGTACAAGGCAAAGTAGGGAAGGCCGACTCCAGGAAACGGGGGATCTGACGAAGTTGCTGTGCGTTGATAAACAGCCGCCCGATCTGCTCCATCACAACTGTCGCCATGGTGAGGACTAAGTAAGTAGCAGGCTATTTTGAGATCTGTTTGGGAAAAGTGTTTAATAACAGGAAAATATACTCAATAAAATGGGTGGAGACAGAGATACTTGAAAATATTACTTTTCTGACAGTTGGATCATTTATTAGTTTGATTAATTTATGCACAAATTACAAGTCATAAAAACATTTAAAACATTCATGCCGTCGTCCATTCATGCAAAAATGTAAATAAATGTTTATTAATGGATCATTTATTTTATCTCACCCAGAGATAAAGACATCAACATTTTCATTTTGATCATTTTTTATCACTTGGTCATTTTACATAAATAAAGAAGAAATATTAAATGCAATGGATGAATATTTATTAAGAAATCTGTGTCTACTAAGTTAAAGTGGATCAAAAATGACTCCCATTTTAATTTTAAACAAACAGTGGTTTTGTTATAATATTGGTCTATAATGTGTTGTCTTTAGCAATCATTGTTGCATTACATGTCAATAGTGTCAGTTCAACAATTGATAAAAGCACTATTCATGTGCCTGTAACTCAAATATTAAAAATATCCTAATATCTATTCTGATTTAGGTTATTAGCAAACCTTTCTTTAGGTACCTACATTTTAAGGCCCTGTATGCTTCAGCCCCATGTAGTTTAACAATGTTTTAATGTAGAAAATAGTCAAAAATCAAATGTGAAGTGGGTCACTTTGCAAACCGCTGATAATTTTCTTTTAAAAGGGAACGTTTGAATAACAAATCATGTTAAAACTATAAATGTAAAATAAAATATTGACGCTATCCTTAGTCCCATTTTTCATCGATGAAACTTAATTGGCTCTAATGTCACTTTGACCCCCTACAAAATAGTGTATAACAAGAGATTATTAGTAAATATGAATCCAGTGCATTTAATATAATGGTTTTTATCACTATTTATATTCGTCTGAATATTAAAATGCAATGTGATGTAAAGCATTAATACGTTTCTCTTCGAAGCTGTACAAAGAATAGACATCATCGCTTACGTAACATCGGTTATCTGCGTGAACATCCTTCTGTACATATATTGATATTATACAAAACGCTAAAACTAAACTGTGACGTAATGTCATTAGAGAATAGGCCTGGTAATTAAAACACGGTTTTGTTATAAGGTGGTCGGCACAATGCTGGGAATTATTCAGTTACGGCATACCGAAAGGCAGACGAACCCCCCCCCACACCCTCATGCTGTCCTTGCGTAAAATCTCGAAAGAAACGTGAGACGCCGGAAGAAGCGCAACAACGAAATGTTTGTACAAAAGCAATATCCACAGGTGACATCATACATCATAAACGCTTACGATGTTAAATAGTACAGATGTTTAAACAACTGTCGATAATATTAAATGTGTAAATATTCCTTAGATGATTATTTATTCTTCCGGTTTCCACAGACGTCACGCTTCGACAAGTTATGTATGATTAAATCTGCGTTTAAACGCAAATTTGATGACTGTGGGAGGCTCGTACGTTTAATTCCCTGAACACATGATCGGTGAATGAACTGGCTTACCTCTAAAGAGGATAATCCCTCGACCACTGCGCTGCATTTAATCGTGCCTTCATATGCGTCTCGATGTAACGACATTAAACAAAGAAAGTGTCATGATGGGAAAACTGCATGAGAATTTGTTGAGCTGAAGAGGCTCCTGCAGCACCGCTGTCAGATGGCCGTAATAAAAAGAATGCAGAATGGCAGGTACGTCGTCCAATCATAAAGGCCGGAGATCAGCGTCACCGGCTAACTAACCAATAGGAGACGTGCGTTAAGGTGGCAACGCCCTGTTGAATGTACTGTATAACATGTTAATCTTGTTCATTTTTCAGTACCGCCTACATTAAAGGCGATTCAGGGCTGTGGCAGGAAACTAGACATCGGATACAAAGATATAACTGGTAGTGTGCACGTGTGTGCCATGTATAAAGGGCATGATTGACTCTCATTCAGTAACAGAACTCATATATTGTGACCAAATCCACAAGTGTTTTTTAGTATCACTGTTTTGTTATTTTAATTATTTAGTATGTCATTTTCTGACTACATGCAGTTTAAAGATGGTTTGAATGGCAGCTATGTATTGTCAACAGAGTGTATTGTTGTTGTTTTCTCATGCTTATTTCATCACCCACACAAGCTCTCTGGCTGACAGTGTCAAGAGTGTTCACAGAGAAACAAATGTCCTCTTCTTCTCTGAATCTAGGCGCAGTAGACAAATATTACTTTCTTTGTCAAGTAATAGAAGCATGTTCTTTGTCACCTCATACCAGCATAAAGCTGTCAAACAGGATTCATTTGGAATTTTAAGAATTGCTGTTGTAGCTTCTTGTTTCTACAACCGTTTCAGTGGTTAAGAGGTGTTTTCAGTAAACTAATGAATCATAGTTCATGCATATTTATTATATATTTTAGAATGAATTAATAAATTAAATTATATTACATTACAATATATATTCAAAATATTTATCAATATTCATGAATGGTTATAATAATGGATTAATTTCTAAAATCATTTCTTGACTCTTTTTTGATTTCTTGGTGATTTCTACCACACAGACAAGCATATTATTTTATTTTTATTTTATTCACTTAGAAAAACATTTATTCATACATGTTACTGGACATGGTGTACTTACTTGGATGCATGTAATTGCTTCTACTAAGGGAGTTAAGAGTTTGAAATAAGGTTAGATTCATCTTAAAAACACATAATAATGCGACGGCGTGTGAACAACAAACCATTCATCACAATGAATTGCAAAGCTGTTTTACAACTGCCATACATTTTCATGCAGGTTACATTTAGTTTTAGTTTTTTGTCAACATTATTTTTAATTTTTAGAAATGCTTTTGGAAAAATACCTGTGAACCACTAGATGTCAGTAATGTTCGCATACAGTCTGATTTTCTTATGGAAATTGTTGTGCTATGGCAATGGAACAGTTGCAACATATTAGACTTGTGAATGTTGAATATACATCATGACGATTTTATATACTTACTTTTCAAATCCTTTAAATAACAGCTGATTTCTCACATCAGGAGCACAATATTTTGTTTTCAGTGGCACGTTGAGCGTAAAGCACTATAAAAGTACTCACCAAGTAACAGAAATAGAAATAATTATGGATGTCAAAATGTTTCACGTTAACACTAAGATTCATGCAGATTATCAAAAAGTGCCAAAAAAGATTCAAGTGATCTATTAATTATTCTGGCACAACCTATATTTTCATATAGAAGTAACTGCTATTAAACTCCATATAGTGCACACATTTTATGAAGTTACTTTACTTCATGACACACTGACTGACTTATTAACAAAGAGGCAGTGGCGAAACTGATACAATAACAAACAACTGTGCAACTTTATTAAGCTCAAAGTACGGCAGTATTGACATACAAGGGAACAGGTAGACTTGCACAATGCAATATACCAAGTATATATTAAACCTATGCATAACACAGGCATGCTTCCCTATCAGTAAAACACTGCTCTTTTAAATGCTATAGAGCTGCAGCTGGACAAATCTACAGGTTAGAGGGGATGATGAAAGACATCTGAATACACACAAGATGATAAAACGTATGTTGTGCAACAGCTTTCCATCGAAACCCCTTAATAAAAAAGTGGCAAGTACATGAATCCAAACACGGAAAACTGGCCATGTAATGGAAAAAAATAAATCTTTGGATACATTAAAAAACCCAATACTATACCCTAAATGAAAAGGTAAATGAAAGAGGATGCTTAGTTTTCACCCTCAGCCCCATCTTTTGTTTCTTTGTTCTTTCGTACCTCTTCAAGCTTCTTGTCCTAAACAAAACAAATATCCATGACATAATATCTTATTCTGAATAGAATTAATGCATTGCAAAGTAGTATTTGTGTGTCAATATCCATGTATATGTGGACATCTATATACAGTGCATACCTTCTCTTTGAACTTCTCATTCATAGCCGCCATGCGTGCTGTGCGATTTTCTTTGTTGGCTTCCATCTTCTGGTTAAGCTTTTCCTCTGCCATCTTGCTGAAGTTGTTGTTCTCCTCAGCTGCTTTCTGAAGGACCTCTTTCTCGTGCTCTCGTTTTTCAGCTAAGTGCTTCAGGACCTCTGCCTCATGGTTCTAATAAGAAGTTAGTTAAACAAAGAAGGAAAGGGTTGATCTCCATGCTATTTAGTATTAAATAATTAAACACTAGACCTCTGATGCCTGTGCAGGCTACTGTATATTTATGTTTACCTTGCGTCTCTCCTCTGCTGCCTCCAGCTTTTTCTGGATCTCATCCAGAGATACCTCCTTCTTCTTGGGAGTGGACAGGGGAAATTCGCCCTTGGCATCTGGGGCCGTTGGACTTAGGATGACTTCAAAAGCCTGTCCTGAAGCACGCTTGTCTAGTTCCTTAACCTGAATATCTGTGAACCATACGGCATGGCGTTTAACAAACCATGTTCAAATTGTGCTTGCAGTATGACTTCATCTAGATGTTGTAATATGTTGTTATCCACAGCTCACCTCCAGAGGACGCCATTGCACTTCCAACCTTTGACGGTTTCAAGCACCTGCCAAATAAAAGCATATGAAAAAATATGAAAAAGCAAGTATTTTGCCACTAATGTTAATAATGAAAACATTCATGCTTCAACAGTACTTCAACCGTCAGTACCGCCCTATATCCTACTGTAAACAGCACCAGCTTTAAAATAGCTTATTCTTTTCTAAAATCTTTAAGGTAGATATGGTCCCTGCTGTGATGTGTTATGAGGTTGTACAGTGTCTTATATTTAAATATTATACACATATCATATATACATATGTATCAAACAATAATGTGCTGAGCAACGACTTGAAGGTTTTGGGAGTGGCATAACAATAGTCATGCATAAATTATTAATGAATTATATAATTGAAAACAAGCAAGACTGTTATTTAGTAATTCTTCAAATAATGCAAAAATGACTGCGTATTACATGACCAATCGGCAATATATCCTTTATACTGGAAGCCAAGAGAAAATGAATCCCTGCCAGCACAACAACCAGCTTTGCCATCTATTCAGACGGTGCTGTCATCATCTAATTAAACGCTAATCCGTCAATTAAAATATACAATATTGGGTGTCCACTGAAGCAAATCAGTGAAATTTAGAGCAAATACATCACGTCGACAAACCATCTCTTTTGTAAGGTGATTCAAATGGCCATTGAGAAATAGAGAAAACAAAGGGGTGTTGTGTAAGAACCGAACAAAGACAACAGAGCAGTCATCCTTCTCCTCTTCTCC
Organism: Beaufortia kweichowensis; assembly: GCA_019155185.1. NCBI lineage: Eukaryota > Metazoa > Chordata > Actinopteri > Cypriniformes > Gastromyzontidae > Beaufortia > Beaufortia kweichowensis. Next base: position 13,773,860 of record CM032800.1, read on the forward strand.
TCGTTTAACAGTCTCATATTAGGCATTAGGAAAACAAGCCACCTTCATTAAAACCCGACAACAGGGAAAACTCATCGCACTCATCGAATGAAATAAACACCCAGCCCTAGTGTCTGTCCGATGGGATTAGAAATCTCATCTAGAGACAATAGATGTCCGAGATACACCCTGAACACTCAGCTTCTTACAACGTAAAATTAATAATATCACAAACTCATGATATGTATGTTGCACAAGCGTAACAAATCAAAAACATGCAACTGTGAAATGCAATCTTTAAACACGATGTTATGGGTTATTGTGTCACCCTTGTCTAGCAAACCAGATCACACCCAAATCTCCGATTTTTACTATTGCACTTTCCACAGATACGCAATCATTTTTACAGAATAATATTAGTGTTGACATGCAAAATTTATATCGCTATACATGTATTAACGAATGTCACTGGTGCATTTGAAGGTAAAACAATGTGACAGCAGACTGCGCGAATGCACAGATAATAAAGACAATAGACGTCCAGACCTGATCAGGTAAACGGTATTTTACGTCAGAAATAGTGCACATGTTTTCGAGATTGAGGTAAAACAGAGGCCAGTGGATGACAATAGCGTATAAACTGCAAAATCCATACCAAATTCTGCTAAACGACAGCCGAATCGAGCTGCACCTAATCGAAGAAAAACCCGTTTCAAAGCATTTCTGGGTCCTCGGCGACTTGCATTTCGATGGCTAGGAATGCTCTTTCGAAATGGTTGTATTAAATGGTTATGATAACCTAAAACCTAACAGGTTATTCCAGATGTTCGAGTCTATTATCTAGACATCCCCTCCCCAAAAAAGGGCAATTTGGGGTCTAATTGAAAATGACATGTAAATACTTGAAAGCATGCACTTCCAGTGCCTGAAACACGAGGAACGGTTGTAATGCACTGCAATATAGTCATTTTTGATAACAACAGAAAACGCCTACCTTTAGATGCACTAGATAGCAGAGCTGGATACGAGCGCGCGCAGATTCCTCTCTCTGCCTCAGCGTCAAGCGTTCGCGCAAAAAAGGACCAAAATGTGTGGCGTCACATATGGCTGTGACCAATGAGCGTCGAGCTGAGCATTGTGGGATGTGTAGTATTCCATGTGTTTCTTTGTATTGTGCAGGTCCATACTCTTTGTCTTTCTTTTTGTTTCGCTCAGTCAGTGACTTGGTAGTCGCTCATAGTAATTTGTATAAATATTCTCGTTTTGAAGATTTCATCTTTTTATAATGCGTTGCATTAATAAATTGCGGATCCATTTATCGTCTCTCTCTCTCACTTACTCGTAATCAATGGTCCGATATCATAGTACATTTATATTTTCTTGTGTTTTTGAATTGATCATCATTTCATATTGAATGTTACATTAAAAAAATTTCAAAGATGGACCGTCTTCATCTCTCCTTAAATTACACATGTACACTGTAGCCTACACAAAGATGCTCTTAATCACAGCGTCATCACTGCTATTACGTGAATTTTTGTTTGTTTTTGGCATGTCACTTTAAAGAATACTTTACAAACTTAAATCTGAGCAATGAAATATGATGACTTGTGGCTATTGCAGGACTTGCAAATAGCAGGAATATGATCAGATGTCCCAACCTCACCCATCCCTCATATTGCTCATCTGGTTGCATACAATATAAAGCTTTCTACAGCTAAACAAATGTTTTCAGAGCGCAGAAAAAACTATGCTTGTTACATGTTTTGCTAATTATTTTGGTACTTTACAGTTCACTTGGCTTTAGTGATAATTGTTTTGCTTCTATTCATTTTGATGATCCATTGAATAGTGTGTAATTGCGAGACATGAACTTTAGCTAAATGACAGAGCTTATAGTCTCTCAGGCTGTAGGAATGTATTGTGTTGAGTTTCAGGCTGACTGAATTTTACGGTCTTCTGGCTGGTATTTGTATCTGTGTCATTGAATGGTCTGGGCAAATTGGTATCTTTGAGTCAATTCCCTTCTATATTCTTTTGCCTTTAATTTTAAGGTATTAATAATTAATGCATTTACATTATATATAATTAATTTATTTAGCACACATTCTGAGGTCTTACATATGAGAAGACTAAACACATCCAATCAATTGAAAGCCTTCATTTGCATTAAATGGAATCTAACAGGCCTTAGTTCAGTAAAATACCCCTCTAATATTTCCCTTAGGCCTCATCCCTGTCTAAATGTGCTTGTATCATCCTCTGCCAGTCTCCTCCTGCCCCACCCTGGATCTCAGTCATTCGGTTTGGGGGGGGCATTTTGTTAGCTGCCCAGAAAAGGGGGAGCAGATGGTGCAAGATGCCTCGCCCTGTCTAGGGTCTCTGATGACTTACACAAAGACACAAAGGGAAGGATTAAGATTTCAGAAACCCCCTGCTAAGTACATTTTTAGCTATCATCACTGAGGGCATATTGGATCATAAAATCTACTTTAAACATTTTATAAATAGTAGATAGTTCATCAACAAGGCATCCAGAACTATAAAACACATTGTTGCTCTCTACACATGTTGCTTTCTGTTTGGAAATAAATGTAAAATGCTACTCGATGGTCTTACTTTATGAATATTGAGCCTGTTGTATGTACACAGAACTAACATTCAGAAATATATTGTATATACTCCAATAATTTTCGTTTTCTTTGGTATACTGTAATATTAAATTGATGGCTTGTGAAGCACTAAAAAAATGTATTATAATGTATTAAAAAATCTGTCCCTCCATGCCAATTGATTATCATGTAAAATGTTATATCATATATATTGTATAGTATTTCATTAAACATCTTTTTTTAAGTACAGTTTTTATTACAAGTGATATATTACAGCTAATTACAGGTCATGTTTTTAAGCCAATTTGTTCACAGTCAGATGTGCACTTTGATTGACCCATGTACACCGGATGTACTTAGTGTAAGCTGTTACACTTAATGCCATTTTTTGCCAAGTGCATTAGATTTTTTTGGCTGGATTGGGGATCAGATTGCCCCGCAGACAGAAGAACAGACACTGTGTATTTCGCTGAGAGTGACCCACTTTACAGAACCACTGGGCAACAGAGAGAATCTCTCTCTAACAGTGCTCTAAAATCCTGCCAGCCTAAACAGATATATAAAATACCTTAAACCCTATCCATTTGGCCTTTCTTTGTTTGGGACATATTTTTTCATTGCTCAAATTGAAGTCATCATTTTTTTCATGGATGATGTCATAAAGCGTAATGTCATGGTGTTATGTAATGCTCCTCTTCTTTGGATGGAGAGGAGGCTGTTATGCTCCTGTAGTGATGCCCCTCCTCCAGTCGTACCAAAATAACATATTGCTCGCACATGTTTTTACACACAAACACACTACCTTTCAATGTCTTTCTTTTATGTCATCTCTTTCTTTAACAGGCCCTGAGGAAAGACATATAGAGGGAAGACATAGATTTTAACTGTTATCTAATTTAAAAGTAAAAAATAATTTAAAATAAATCAAAAGATAGCTAATAACATGATAGGTTTATTGAAACCTTTATTAAAAGGTTTATTGAAGGTTTATTTAGAGCTGGTTTTATCAAACTGTCTAGTTTGCTAACATTTTGAAACATATATACCCCTATAGACCCCATAGTTTTAGCGCTGTTGTTTGTTCACGTATTTAAAGCTAGAAGTCTGTGTGGGATATATATATATATATATTATTTATGCATATATATATATATATATATATATATATATATATATATATATATATATATATATGTATATACACATGCAATTTAGGTGTGTGTGTGTGTGTGTGTGTGTACACACACACACACACACACACACATGGGGCACCTTATGCAAGAAAACAGAACCAAAATGATTAATGGGGACATCCCCCATTTATCATGTCCTATATTAATAGGTTGTTGCATCTCTGGGCATGTGAGTTAAATGACTCTCAGTGTCTCAGTGACTCTCATCTGTCACTAAAGTATTAAGAAGTTAATGCAGTGTAAAGCATTAGTTTGCCATTACAGCACTAAGATGTAAGTTTAACATGTGCGCTGTGCAGCCTCCATTAGGAGCTAACTGAACTGGTGATAAATTATAGATTTATCATCTATAATGGGCTCTCAGGTTTTGGCCCATAACATGAGCAAACCTGAGTTTACAAGGCAAACTATAATTTAACCTTTAATGTTACATGTATGGCAAACAGAAATGTTATATATCTTGTTGCTTATGTAATACATGCGTGATGGCCCATGCATGTCAATCACAAATCATTTGCAGTCTAGATGAATGTTACATTTGCTGTCACATTGAAAATGCTTTCTGTTCCCTTACTGGCATATTGTCTATGGTCTTATCATAGATCAATTGAAAGACATGCTTTAGACTGTCTCAGCTGTAGGGATAAAAATAGCTACTTCCGAATCTTTGAACATTCAGGTTTCAGTCTACATGTCAGAACAATATTTTTTCTTTGTGAGCATACATTAAGGCAAAATATTTAGTTTGAAAGTTTGTAAGGCAACTGCACACAATAGTCCTACTCTAGTTGTGAAGGCCAGAAAATGTCAATAGATATTCAGTTCAGACCACTGCCCATGTGCCCATTGTGGTCAGCGAGAACCAGATCTATTAAATCTTCATAACTCTTTTATGACTGGCATAAAGCACTTTCAATGAATTGTAGCTGTTTTGAGGTTTTAGTGTATCTGAACAAAATGTATCCCTCATCGTGATCTTTTACAAACTGTTCATGCTGCTCTGACATCAGACTAAAGAATGACATTACTGAGATTAACAATGAGACCGTAGTGTCTTCACAATCTGAACTCTACTGCCCTCTCTGTGGCACTTTTCCTTTTGTGTTTGTCCCAGCGGTGCCCAAGTGGAAAAATACCAGCATCTCTGAGGAGGGAGAAGTGAATGGCTGACGGTTGCTCCAGTATAAAGTTGTAATCCTGGTGTCCGCCTCGTTCAGACTGCACAATAGAGAGGCAGATATCAGCTGCTCGCTCGTCTCTGGACCAGAACAGCTTGCCAACGTTTCAACAAAAGATCCGATTATAACAGTCAGAAAGAGGGTGAACTGAATACCCGCCTAGTCGGTCACAAGGGAGGGGGGACGTTCAGTTAAATCTGTGTTTTGAAAAGAAACAACTGTTGGGATTTGGTGTTTATTGATGTTTGTAGGGCAGTATGATAAACTATCACTATCTTGCTGCTTCTAAATAAACGCATAGAAACTATATCCTTAAAATTTCTTTCGTTGTACTATGGTAAACCTTTATGACAGATGCATCCATGTTTCTGTGTTTGTGTTTGCTCTGAGAGGCTGTTATTGGAGTTGTGCCATAAGTTCAATGGCCTAATAAGTCCATATGAGCTACTTGACATAAACATTTTATTCAGAAGATGCTTTTATTCAAAGGAACTTATGTGGGCTTCCTGAAAATAGAAACCCTTGACTTTGGTATTGCTAATGGCATCAAATGGCCACAGGAACTCAATTTATAATTTACAATTTACTGAAACGATTATTGAAAATAAAGTTTTTCTCATAGTTGCCTTTACAGCAAGAACTAGTACAAATTCTCTCTCTCTCTCTCTCTCTCTCTCTCTCTCTCTCTCTCTCTCTCTCTCTCTCTCTCTCTCTCTCTCTCTCTCTCTCTCTCCCCGAGGCAGGCCGACTGGCACGTTAAGTGCCATGTGCAGAGTGGGTATTGGGTATGAAATCGACACATCATAGCTTGTGACAACACAACAAACTCTTGTGTCCCAGCGGAGCCAGACTCCGCACCACAATTCAAAACATTATAAGGAAAAGGTCACCCCTTGGTGAACAGTCCTTTCCGCTTCACCGTCTTCATTATAGTGTTGTTAACAGAAGATCTGAAGGTGCTGCCTGGGGTTGTCACTAATAGCTGTGCTTTTATATGACATGTAGTTATTAGCAAATGAAGCATTAGCCTCCTGTCTGCGCTGCATGGGGGCAGATGTGATTGTCCTGACTACAGCTTCACCTTTTTTTTGTGTTCCACCCTTACATCCAAATCCCTTTCTTTTGTATATATGAACAGAATCACGTGATGTTTATATAAGCTGGCTGCTGTTGCCGTTTCCTCTAATATTAGAAGGGGCATCAAATTTTGATTTGATGTCAAAAGCCATTGTGAATTTTTTTGTGCAAAATATACAATATACACACATTACTACATCATTTTTATTTTAGCAATATGGTGCATTTTTAGCTGAGCTGGTTTCCTTGGAAACGTGTTACCATAGCGACGACGGCACAGGCTGCATCCTTCGAGGGTTTGTTATACAAGTATAAGGCAAGGGGTGGGTCTGAACAGCATATTTGGGTGACTGCATGCAAGCGAACACCATCCTCAGTGTCTGTGACAGCCAGACACAAAGTCAGTGCATGGGCTTGATGTATCAAGGAAGGAACCTGTCAAAACAAAGCTTAGTGAATCATTAATAGACATCTGTATAGCTCACATAAACAGCATTAGAGGGCATCAGCATTCAATAAAGTAAGATTATGTAAAATATGTTTTAATATATTTACAACCATTTGACTGATTGCACATATCACATGCCATTGTTTGTTTAAGGTCATGTTGTTAATTCATTATTTACAGTAAAGTCGTCATATGTGTTATCAATTGTGGTAATGCTAGAACACTATTTTGCACGGTAGGATGATGCATCAGCAACAGGATATAGACAAAAACCCATGCAGATACAAATGAGATTATACTAACAGTAACTGTATCCTATATCCTTAAGGGAACTTCTACTTCAGCTTATTGTTGTGTGAAACAGTGGAAGCAGATACTTAAGACACAAAGTATCAGAAGCTTCGTTAAAATTTGTGTAATTTGTACTAGTCTGACTGGATTTCAAAAAGAACAGTATCAAGACTAATCCACATGCCATTTCCATTGCTGATTTTGAAAGTAATCATCACAGATGACTCTTGTGATCTCAAACTGTCAGACTGACACAGATGGGCAGATGTTTAACATCTTATCATGGTTACAGCTTTTCTAAAATCTTCACACAATTTGTGGTGAGTAAGAGTAGGGTCATCGTAAAAGAGTGTGTGGACCAAATGTCTCCATAAAGATAGTAATACCAGTAATTTATGACCTTGTGGGGGCGCTTTTTTTTGCTCCCAGGAAAAAAAACAGCTTATTTAGTGAACATTTATTTACTAAATGTTTATTTGAAAGTGTAAAAATGCAGAAAATGTATATGGGAAGTCCCTATAAAACATGGAAATGTGAGGCTGCGTGTATGGGTATAGTATGCATTACGTAATTTAATATAGCTAATATATTTGTGCAATGAAATAAAATGATGAAACTGTCTTTATTTTTTCTTTGATGTGTAAAATATACTCAAAGATTATTTGCAAGATTCATTATAGACCAAAATGACCTTTTCGCAACAAGATTATTCTGAGATGCTGCACTGTCATGCCTTGTTCTTACAAATCTCACAGATTAACTTTGAATGCCAGTGCTCAGTGATGCCAGAGTCTGTCTCATCCTCAAATCAAATCTTACTCTGTTTATATTCACTGTTTAAATGTCTTATCCACAAACAAATGTCTTTTGACTCTACTGCCTGCTAAGATAGTCTGTTAGTATTATGTGTATTAGAGCAAATTGGACAGTCATTGATTTCCTCTGAAAAGCCAAGCTAAATATATATGAATAGTGTGTATATGTAGGACATTAGACCTTTATTGCAGAGAAACACATCACCACCCTCTTACTGACAACAAATGGCGTGTAGCTTTTGTCATGTCCACATGTGAAAAGTGTCTCCACCTGCTGGTGAACAGATAGCACATCATTTATTGGGATCTGAGGTACAACAGCAGTTTTCATGTGATTTTCTTTCAGTACCATACATATTTCATCTTTGTGTATATACATTAAGAGTATCACTGAATCACTGACTGTCTCTGTAATATAAGATAGCATACAATACACACAATGTGTGACTTTAGTGTTTTAAACAGCACATTTACTGCAGTGTAAAAACATACAAAGGCAATTTTATCTCAGTTTGGCAATTCTATTTTACACCGATACACTAGCAGATATCAGTGTAGAGTATTATAGGAACAGTACTGTAAAACAAATACAGAGGTTTGAAATGAACGACATCCAAAATATCTCCCACACTTAATAAATAATGCCAGTTAAGTTGCACATATTTGATGACACAGACACTGTAAAAAAAAAACATCTCTCTAGACTTGTCGGACATCACAGTCATATCCATCACTTTCATTTGCATTAGGCTTTATAGACCTTAAAAAGGCTATGGCTCTTAGACACCACCACACCCCCAAAATAAAAAATGGATCCTGTGTATTTTGGATTTTTAGCTTGTTTGTCTCTTATTGTGAACATGTGTTTTCAACTGACATCTAAACAGAGACATATATTGTAAAGTAGACTCGCTTTAGTGAAGACACTCTATACAAAACTCTATACATCACATATGAGAGTTTATAGAGAATACAAAGTGGAGATGTTTTTTGAAATTATAAAATCTCCTGCACATGATTAGATTAGCATTTACATTAAACTGTTCTTCTATTAATTTGTGATGGGCATTTTGATTATTTTAAAACAAATTTTTCTTTAGGAAAGTGCTTTACTTCAGCCTTGAATTATATCCATTAGATTTGACAAATGTATTTCTTTTCCTATTGCGTTTCATGATTGACAGTTATGATTCATTTACTCACAAGGATTTTTTTTTTATTTTCTGTGTTTTGAAAGTTAATGCTACATGACGCTTGTAAATTTGCACACATCTGCTCACTTTGTGTTCACTCTTTCCAAAAACAGAGGCGATCCTGAAAGACACATTACTAACAACACACAATATCAAACAATATCAAATCACAATTGCATGTATACACAACTCACAATAGTTGTTATTAGATACAAAGCTCATAAAAAGACCAGCATTGTGTCAAACAAATGCGAAAAATTTCTATTTAGCGTCCCCAAGCAGGTCTCCCTGCAGTTTGTCTGTGTTTAAAAAAATTGAGGATTGCTCTTTGACATCCTCTTGCAATATTCCTTGTTTCCCATTTTTTTGGACATTCTGTTTTTTTCATTGCACTGACCCTTTAAAGGCCTTGTCCTTCACGTCACATTTTAGCTGCCCTCTGCTGCTTCCCATAATGCAGCCTGACAGGCATCAGGAACAGTCGGTAGAGGTTGGCGAGAGCTCCAGGGGAAAGGCTAGGCAGTCAAAGCCCCATCTCTGCAGTCCTGGCACGGGCTCAGACACCTAGGAGCCTTCCTTTACCTCTGGGCTCTCTGTGGGAGTGGGGGGTTCCTCTGTAGTTGGGGATTGAGCATCACCTGGACCATCTGAAACAGAGAAAAAGCAGGAGAGACACAGAGAGTATAAAGAATAATAGATGTTTTCACTCTTCAGAAAGAGAATTTAACACAATTATTTTCTTTAACCTTGAATTTTCGTTATGAATACAGCCAGGGTTCACTGTTGATTTTACAATGCAAATTAGGTTTGATTCAAATCGATTCATTAGCCAATATTTCATTTCGAATGTCAGCAGGCCTGTTTCAGTTATTACTATACTGCAAAATAGGCAAGTATGTTCTTTATTTTGCACATTTTCATATTAAAAAATATTTTTGCTTATTGCAAGCTACCATACAAAGTTAATAGCCTATACTCTACATAATACTCTACATATCAACAAAATATTATAAACAAAAATAAAAACATATTTAAAAAATAAATCAAAAGATCTTTAAAGGTCAATAAAAACATATGTAGTTAGTTTAGGGGTACAAACTCACACTATAGGTCCCGTGGTAATGTAAAAATCTGAATTACAGAAACACAAACCATACACAATTGTACATGTACAATATAGAAAATAGTACCTTAAATTACATTTTATCTTGATTACCATTGTGTTTTACTCTTCATTATCTATTATGCACATCTGTGGAATAACTTTGCCTTACATCAATCATTCAATCTTCTGTCAGCTTGTGTATACGACAAATAAACTTGAATCATGTTACCTGTGAGGGACAGTTCTGCCAGTTTCAGGGGCAGGTCAGGTGGTACTCCAACAGGAGAGCCCAGGATGTCAGGCAGTGCATTACGACGGCCAGAGCGGCCCGATGAGGCGAAATCCAACACCGGCTCCACTTCTGTCATCTCTGAAGAAAAACAGAGAGGGAGGCTGAGGCATGCAATGTAACTATCAAATCAAAGGACAAACCAATTGATCAGTATATGAATACAATACTTTCAATGTCTTTTCTGACCACTAGGTGAAAGTCACATCCCAAAGAATTGCTTCTTGCCCATAGGAGGAAGCACAGCATTACATAAGCACACATTTTTATGCTTGACCCATCTCGATGGTTCCACTGTGGCCCGAGGCTTGTCTTTCACAAGCACAAATAGGCCGGTCTACAAAACACAAAAGCTTCCGAATCACCCTGCATCATGCTTCTCAGTCAGGCAGCAGTTGCCGTGGCAACAAGATGGATCACCTACATTGCATGGCAACAGGTAATGTCTTCTGACAAAGAGTGCTGAGATGCACTTTTTCTCTGTTTTCTTTTAAGACTGCTGTCGCAAAATACAAGTAAGCCATTTTCTCAGACAAGATTCTCATCTGCGCGTGTGTATGAGTTCATATGAGCCTTCACAAGCGTGCACGTGTGTTTGAGTGGGCACGAGCACATGCTCATGTTTCTATGTGTGCGTATCACAGCATCTGCGTGCATGCACAGACTTAGCATGTGCTTGCTCAGACATATGTCTGCACATAAATATATAAACAATCACTTGGGATTAGTGTCTCTTTCCTGCGGCATCGCTTTATGACAAGCATCAAATCTGGATATAATCAAGGCCAGTTGAAATGTTTTTTAAGATCTGATTTAAATTCTCACAATGTAATGCACACGCTGTTATAACAACTTCTAAAAACCAGGCCAAAATCACTGACACCCAAGGCCACAGCGAACAGAAGCTAAAATTGCTTAAAATTGCATGCTGAGATTTTTATTTTAACATTTTATTCCCTCTCTTCGTTCATTTAGTTATAGCTAGGAACAAGATAACATGCTTTTTTATGATTTTAATGACTTTATGATGGCAGACATAAACATGTGACATTTTATTTGTTGTGATAGTGTGACTTAAGTCTTTATTGCACTTTAATGCAGTGTGATTTCACTATGAGTTCTTTAAATTAAACCTGTACCTCCAATTTATGAAGAAAGTAAGAGTGTGCTATTACTTTTATATGTGATCGGATGCCTGGTAGACCATTAAACAACAGTAAAATCCAATTGTCTTACATTGAAATAGAGATCTGAGCCATCTAGGGACCAAAGCATTATAATGACACGGCATCTTTTGATAAGCAACTACATAGCAATGCCCTAACAACCACTTTTGTACCATACATAGCAACCATGTTAACGCCTTGGCAACCGCCCACATCACTTAGCTTAGCTGAGGGTTCTAAAGGACACGTATAATACTTTAAAGAAAATGTTTAAGAATAACTCAGACTAACATCCTTAACGTTGCATTTTAAACAGAAGCAGGAATCATTTGGTAAGTACAGCTTGCCAAAGCAATTAAAATGGGTTATTTAAGGCTCTCACGGCCAGTGATCTCATCACTGGTAAACACTAGAGACGATCAGAGCACAGCTACACAAACTAAAAACTCCCGTTTCTAGACTAGATGTGGCTCAGGTTTATAATCCATATTGTGTGATGCTGAAGGCTTATGGATTTGCTGAACCCCAAGCCACACTTGTTATTTCTTATGATTTATTTAAACCTTGCTTTTTTTAAACTTCACAACTTTCTTTGATCACACTTGCTTTTACTACAGATTGCATTCAATGCAGATTGCAGGATATTGCCTTAAAATCAAATAACAATGTTAAAATTGACACTTTTTTTTTCATCTAGATCCATTGGAAAACATGCAATGTTATTATGGTGGCAGAAAGTGTGGTTGTATCACGCAAGTGCAGGACATTTAATAACAAGCAACATGAGCTACAAGTGCAGTAAGAAAAATTGATGTTGTACAAAATTGCATTGTATTGATAACTAAGGAATACAACCTCTTGCTATTTTATTAATGGTTAATCAATTAATCTCTAAAAAGCTGGGGTTGTTGAACAGGGCTTTCAACCACTGAACTGTAAATAACCCTGAAGAGAAAATAATGGGTTAGCTTAAACAAAATTATACCATCTGTACCTTTGACTCTCGTTTCCCACACAGAGAGCCAAATAAAGTCTAAGACGCAATCTGCATTTGGAAAACAGGATCCAACCTGCTATACAATAAACGTGGCGTAGATCACGATAAGCCATTTGATTTGTTTTTCCACTATTAGACTCACACCGTTGGTCACGTAATGACAGGAAGCCCAAAGCAACAACCTTCACATTGACAACCTAATTAAAACATGGTGTGCCTAGATTATTAATATTACGATCTTTTCATTTGTATTGCAAACTGCTGATAGAGATTTGGGATTGCTCCATATACACACTGTGCACAGAAAAGGAAATATCAAGCTGGCTGTCCAAAACTGTTAGTGTCTGTCACAGAAAAGTCTAATGAGAGTGTTGCATAAGATGCAAGAGAAGTGACAGATTTTGTGTGACAGGCTATATAAACAAATCAAGGTGGCCGCCGGGGGACAGATTTTTTTAAAGCACATAGACTGGACAACTCCAGCCACAGTTTGGATTTGGCCTCAAATTGTCTCTCATATTAGACAATATAATGCATAAAGCAATCAGTAGACAACAACACTATAAAATAAATGTGTGATAGTCATGTGTTGTGCCAACATAACATCATGTGTCATTTGCAAACAAATGATGAGAAAACAAGCATCAAAGTTTGATTTCACCTATAAGCATTACATCACTATGATTTCAGTCTTTGACATATCATTACTTATTCAGTATAAAAGATATGACGCTTATAATGTTCTTTACATTGTGTAGGATGATTTTACTTAGAAAATCACAAAAAAAAGGATTTTATCTGAATCCAAGCAAAGCAGATACAGTACATTTGATGTAATGTTTAATCTACATGTGAAAGTTGCCCTCAGGTTACATGTGAAATAGATCTGACAGCACAAAAAGCCCACGGGTGTACATGTATACAGGCTTATGATACTCACACATACCCTGATGCCTTACATTTGTGATCTGTCCTTTGCAAATACTGCAATTCACCAGTTCTTTTCATTATTGTCATTATTTATTGTCATTTTCTGCACCTGCCATTATTCCCGTATTTATTTCGCATCATGTATTTCCCTGCGAGTGGTCGTTAATGAAAAGACCCTTAAAACGTGTCAGTGTTTTAACCTGATTAATGACATGTGACATATACTGAGTGAAATGTATTTCATACACTCAGATTGTATGATCGTTCAAGCCCTTATAGCACAAGGAAGAAACGAGAACTTACCAGCGATGTAGATGATGGATATCCACGATCCTGACTGATGCAGATTATATCACGAACCGGATAAAACACTGCACCTTTTTACGGGAGACGCTTTGTTTTAAAAGCACCTGCCCCTGTCCTGAGGTTTGACACCATCTCGGCTCCCGTTTACGATCGTGATTTTTGTGGAATAACTGACAGGCGCACAGAGGACCATACCAATAAATATCCGTAGGGGAGACTGAACACTGTAGGGAGAGAGAATGGTGAATTAAATCGACAGAATTTATTGAACATACCACTGAAAATTCATAAATATTAAAAATAATAATTTTATGATAATGTTTACAGCTAGCATCCCACATCACCCCAGATTAAACAGGTATATATTCAACAAGTCATGGCGCCCCGTTCAGGGAGGTTTTGCGAGCACCCTTGCTACATAAATAACGCACACTGCACTTCAATGAAAGGGGTTTAATTTATGTTTTACATATATTTGAAAAATGCCAAATGTAATATCACCTACTGTAAACGCAAGTCTATTGAATAATTTTCATTAATTTGATGCTAAATTACATTAAAGTTTTAACATAATGCCTTTGGTCAACTATATAAAGTTAAACACCCACACAGAAATCTGATATATATATTTGAGATATCTGAAACATATTTAAAACACACAAGTTCATTTATGGCAATATTTGATTTATGTATGCGTAATGTTATGCATAATATATAAACAGAAAATGTTTGTGTATAAAAAATATTACTGCGAATAAAATAAATGCACAATGATAAAGAAAATTCACAGATGAAACTGTCAAAAGAAAAAAGTTATTACTTTGCCAGAAATAATCATGCAAAGTCTAATAAAGCTCTTCTGAAGTAAACAAGTTAATGCAGTTTACACTGAAACACTTACAGCAATAAACAAACACAAATATAATATATTACCTATGTTTATGAGATACTTAACCTGGTTGATCAATCACTTTGCTAATTGACCTAGTTCAATATCTTTTTAAATCTGATATCAGTTTGTTACAAATTTGAATAATGGAATTGCTAGAAAATAATTATTAAGATTAATATTGTATTTCCAATAAATATGTAAATAATACATTTGTTTTAATTTAAATAATATCAACTGGGTTGAATTTATCACACATTTTCCTTTAGGGAAGTATGACGCAAAGGGGTCAGACTTTTATTTTGAAATATCATAAGTTGACTTTTAGGACCATCTTCAAACGTCTGGACTAGCTGACGGAAGTCACGGAGCAAGAGAAACAGCTTATTTTGTGTCTTGTTGAAGAATCTTTTCACGGTTTGGGATCATTTCCATTTTATTAGAAGATGGGGGCCTGTATGGCGTTGTGCTCTCTTGCGAGCTGTGTAAGTGTTTTTTTTACGTCATGGTTAAGCTTACTAAACTGTCACATGACAGCGTCGCTAAATCGTTTCTTGATAAAAAAAACATGACAAAATACAAAAAACGGAGTATATCTGTATATCTCTACGTATTATTATTTTACTTTGATCTAAAACTAATGTAATAGACGTTCGCATTTAAACAGAAAGTGTGGTTTCGGTGAGGTACTCGCACACGGAAGTGTGTTGATATTTGCATTGGGATCATGTACCATGGTTAACTATGCGATGTTACGGCATACAGATGGGTTAAACCCATACAAGAATCTGATATATTGCTATATTTTAAAATGTGTGTTTAAATGTATTTCAGTGTGTTAGATTTCACTTTTGGGAGTGTCTGCGCTTGCACAGTATGTTAGTGTATGATGCAGTTTCTGTATGATTATGTCATCTTTAATCCTTCTGGTTATACGGGTTTACGTAACTAGTTTAGTAAGCGAGTATTTTTTTCCACGTGTCTTGAATTTTCCTTCCTATTATCAGATTTGTTCTCTCTCTAAATACAGCAAATAATTAGTTCATCTAAACAACTAGAGTAAAAATGTTATATTCTTCCTATTACCTAAGATGAAAAATTATTTTGTCTTAAACTGTGATTGTTGTCTCCATGGTTAGGATGGGTTTCTTGTATCTCAAAGAAGGTTTTGTTAGCATTTTCCTGCCACATTTGTTTTTTCTAACAAGTTCATAGTATGTAATACACCTTGTTACTTTGATAATCATTGTAATGTGAATATTTATACAGTGCATATGCATTTGAGCTTAGTTGAACAACAACTCCCATAATGAATAACATCACTGCAATCATAGAGCATGCATGCATAACATGTGATTGTAGATTTACAATGGAAATCCCTTAGAAGTGATTTCGTCATAGTCAACAAGACTTCCTTCTTCTTAGGTTTTAAATTTTTTTATGTTTTTATTAAAACATATCTTAAAGCATATACTCTAAGATGGCAAAAGGCTAAATGTGATTTTCACAGCACATGAATTTTGTATTTATGTGTTCAATAAAACATTTATTTTTGCTTGTGTTATGTTTAAGGTCCTCTTTGGTTATTATCATATTTTTAAGAAAAATCTTATTTATTTCACATGTAATTTGCAATTTGTTTTCTCCCTCCGTGTTACAGGCCTCATGTTTGTGTGGCTCTGCTCCATGTCTGCTGTGTGGCTGCTGTCCTTCTTCCAACAACTCCACCATCACACGGCTGGTCTTCTCTTTCTTCCTCCTGCTGGGAACACTGGTGTCTGTAATAATGATTTTGCCTGGCATGGAGACACAGCTCCGCAAGGTAAGGGCATTTTGAGTATTCATCACTCCCTAAGTACTTTGTGTGCATTATTTTCATTTTCAACATTTTCAATGTCTTTAGATTCCTGGATTTTGTCAAGGTGGAACCACGATACCAGGGATTGAGAACCATGTTAACTGCGATGTCTTTGTGGGATACAAATCCGTCTACCGCATGTGCTTTGCAATGGCTTGCTTCTTTTTCCTGTTTTCTGCTATCATGATCCGCGTACGGAGCAGCAAAGACCCTCGCGCAGCCATTCAGAACGGGTGTGTTTGACTAATGAATATTGTGCTGCTATGTTGCATTGTTATGAGCTGTTATTTGAACCCTTAGAATATAAAGTTAGATACTTTTACATATAACTCCATATAATTTGCATGAATTGACCAGGTAATGTTTTGTCAACAGGTTTTGGTTCTTTAAGTTTCTGATTCTAGTTGGTATCACCGTTGGAGCCTTTTTCATCCCAGATGGAACATTTCATAATGGTATGTCATATAGATCATAAATAGTTAAGGAAACGAATACAATTTCGAAAAGGCTCTTTAGCTTTCGGTTCTGACAGATTTGTTGTCAGTTTTGCCAAATGCCATTGGTTGTTGCATTTGATTAAAACGTAAATATCAGATTGTATGGAAAAGAACACCAAAGAAAATGTTTTTCCTGTTTTCCTTTACTAAAAAAGTCGCACAGTTTTGGAATGACATGAGAGTATGTAAATCACAAAATATTCATTTTAGTGTGAACTATCCATTTAACCTTTTATTGCCACAAAATAATAAAAAAATGTGTATATTCGCATAGGGAGATGACAACATGATGCTAAAATGTAGTAATGGTATTCTGGAAAGCCATTATCAAAATGCTGGGCTAAATTTCATGGGATGCAAAAAATGCATACAGGGAAGAACTCAATTACTTTTTAATGACTGTTTTGAATGTTATGAGATACATGGGAAAAGGGCTTGTTGAAAGTAGAATAGGAGCTTTTTGTTTTTTCACAGTATATTACATTAGCAATGAGAATTTGTTGTTACTCGATTGCCAGAATTCTCATGATACTAATTAAAATGTAGAACATTGTGTGCAAGCATCATTGATAATTTCCAAACAAGACCTTGATGTTAGTGTATTTCATTGTGTTTTTAAGTATGTTGTTTTAAATAAATGTAGTTTTATGTAGAATATTTTTAAAACATCACTCAATTACAAATAGTGAACTGAATAGCATGTGAATGGTACTTTCTTTTATTTTTTTTACACCCATGCCTTTTTTAACTCTATATAACATAACTGATCTTTTTCTTTACAGTTTGGTTCTACTTTGGTATTGTGGGCTCCTTCATTTTTATCCTGATCCAGCTCATCCTCCTGATCGACTTTGCTCACTCCTGGAATGAAGTGTGGGTGAGGAATGCTGAGGAGGGCAATAGCAAGTGCTGGTACTTAGGTACGATGAGGCCAGGTGGACGGACATCCTGTTCACCACAATAGCCTTGCAAAGGGGTGTGTCTTTGTCAACCCAAGAAACATGAGACTGTTGTCTATACTTACAGGTCTGTTGTTCTTCACTATTCTACACTACGCCCTGGCCTTTGCTGCTATTGTGCTGTTTTATCTATATTACACGAAACCCGACAACTGCACCGAACACAAGTTCTTCATCAGCTTCAACCTTATTCTCTGTTTCATCGTATCTGTGATCTCCATTCTTCCTAAAGTGCAGGTAAGTGTGCTAAACCAGTGTTCTTGGCTTGGGTATCCTCATAGCCCATTCCGTAACCCAGATAAACCCAATAATTACAAAACTTTTAAACTTAAACCATCAATGTTTGTGATTGTACAACTGATCTATCAATTCTCCTCTCACCGCATCCTTTAATAATACACAAGAGCTTGTTTATTCTTATTATTAAGTTCTGGGGGCAATTTTGATGAATACATATCATCCTGTACATCATTGTGTCTTCCTGTATGAGCACGTAATTTCCATTAAGAGTGTCATTGACATTCACAAAAATTGCCAAACTTGATTACTTTCCTCAAATCGGAACTGAATGCATTAGGACATGCTTGGGCACTAGTAATTTGACCTTAAAATGAAATCAACAAAGCATATTGATTTTGCTTTAGCCGTGGCCTAGCAGTTATCACACTCATTCCTACTTTCTCTCGCTCACTTCCCAATAATTTCCTGTTTTATCTTTACTGCCAAGTAAAAGGAGCACAGTTTCCTAAAAAAAATCTAATTTATACATGTATCGATTTTAAACCAGTCCAAACAACATCACATCAGGATGTGCAGTGTTAAGACCGGCAAAGGAAGTAACAAACAGGAACTGACATAACTGCTTTTACTAGCTATTTGTGAATGTATGATTTTCTCAGTTGTATTGAAGGTCATCTGTTGTCTTCTTTTCTCCTCCAGCTTGCATTAGACTGCAGATTTGGTCTTTCTTTGCATACAGAATATCAATACTTCTCTATGTTTCCTATTTGTATGTAGTATACTTTTTTTATTGTGTATTTGTTGTGTGTTGGCAGGATTCTTCACCTCAGTCGGGTTTGCTTCAGTCGTCTATTATTACTCTGTACACTATGTATGTCACCTGGTCCGCCATGACTAACAATCCTAGTAAGTCTGAAAAATATCTCAAAATATTTACTGCCTGATTTCAGTCTCTCCTATCATCTCATGAGCTTTTATATTGCTCCTATTCAGGTTGATTCAGTTGTTGGTGAGTTTTGTGTGTTAAACAAACCAGTGTTCAGTCTTTGTAGTCTCCTGAAAAAATACCTGATATAATCCAGTTTAGTGGTTTATCCCGCCATCCCTGTTATGTGGCCATATTAGAATACTAATAATAAAAATAAAAATAGATGAACACTAGATGTGTTTGATTGCAGTCTTAAGATTTATTTCATGAAATGTACACTATGCTTTACTGTGAAACTTTCTTTGTCTAGATCGTGACTGTAACCCCAGCCTACTTAGCCTGGTGTCCAATATTAGCACAGCTGAGGCCACGCCCACAAGCTCCCCTGGGGTGGTGCAGTGGTGGGATGCTCAAGGCATTGTGGGATTGATCATCTTCCTGTTTTGCACCTTTTATGCCAGGTACTGTAAGCCAAAAACTTGATTTATATCTTTGAGCTCTTTAGTATTAAAGTACTTTAAAGTACACTTAGTGTAGAAATTTGGATGGCTCTTTAGTTTTCTTGGCATTATGGGATGGCAAAATGTCCACTGGTTTTACATTTTAGAATCTCAGTATGTGCAGTAAATCATCCGCCATACAGTTATTATTTGATCATTTTAGATCATTTTATTATTTGCGTATTTTGACAATGTACTCATTTGACTGCGTTTGGGGTAGTGCATGTCTGACTAGTTAGTGTGAATTAATGTCTCTGTTTTAATTTTTTTTTGCCAGCATCCGTTCTTCCAGCAATGCTCAGGTGAACAGACTGATGCAGACAGAGGAGGGGAAGGCCCTTGAGGGAGGCGATGAGGTTGGTGAGGATGGTATGCGACGTGCCGTGGATAATGAGGAGGACAGCGTCACATACAGCTACTCCTTTTTCCATTTCCACCTCTTCCTGGCTTCTCTCTACATCATGATGACTCTGACTAACTGGTACAAGTAAGTGCTCATTCTTCTGCGTTTGGACTCTGGAGTCACCTTCGGTTCAGAAAAATGATGCTTGAAGTTATATTGGGGCAATAACAGCGTAATGGATGACATTTTTAGTCAAAGGTTGAAATAGAAATTCTCAAAGAATGTGTTTATTATACCAATATATTGAAGCATCTCTTTATGTTTTACTAAACCCTTTATTGAAAGACTCCAGACCTTAGGAAAATATCAGTGTGTACACAAGTTGTTTGTTTTAAAAAATGGAAATATACATGTATTACGAATGTGACAAAAAACGATGCAGGTTTCTAAGAGGTAACACACTTTTATAGAATCTCTGTAAATTAAAATACACAAACCCCCAGCAATAATACCCAACAAATGGAGAAGAGATGATTCTTCAAAGAACATAAAATAGTTCATTTTTCATGTTCGCATATATAAGTAATATGGACTGTTAGGGATGTGACAATTATTAAAGCAGCAATTATAAAATCATTCTTAAAAAATAAAAGAAATGCTTTAACAACTTTGAAAGAGACCTCACATGAGTGATCCACCAAACCACCAATTATTGACATCTGTGCTATCTGTACAGATAAAAACTTTTTTCATGGTAAGGTTGGTATTTGCATGGAATTGCCGATTGATATGCTGGTTTAATCCCAGTATACAGAGAAATCTGAGGCTTTTCTTAGACAGGCAAAAATTTTCTTTAAGGCGTATTCAGAGTAAATCTGTTTAAACTTTGAACAGTATGAGTACCAGAATTAAAAAAACCCAGATGTTTAAGAGCTCGAGCCTAACCATACCCAGGTGTTTAATAGAGAGCTCGGTTTTAATAATCAAATAAATTTTTTATGTAAGTTTATTTGTTATTTGGAAAATGTCAGAAATGACAATTGCTCTTTCCTGATGCATAATGTAGTGAACTAATATAACATGCTGCTTCTGCTCTTTGCCTCTCCTTCATCTTCAGACCTGACAGCAGTACTCAGGCCATGCAGAGCACGATGCCTGCGGTGTGGGTGAAGATCTCCTCGAGTTGGTTGGGTCTAGGCCTCTACCTGTGGACCCTTGTGGCTCCTCTCATATTCCCTGACCGAGACTTCAACTAAGCTTGAGTGGCTGATACTCTCTCATCTATTCTAAATATTACAAATTACAATTTAAAGCAATTCAATATGGAAAGTGATTTATCACATCTTAAGGTACAATGTATATCCTAACTTACACTTCACATATCCTAAATATGACATGTTAATTTCACCGTTGGTAATGATTATAGGGCTGTGAGGTGTACAATTGCATGGAAAATTACAAAAGTAAAAAGTATACATTATAGTAAGTATTTTTTAAGGTCTGAAAGTGACTCCATAAATGTACTTACCCCCGTAAATTGCACACTATAGGTGATTGGGCACCTTTTTTGCACATACTGTCTGAGTAGTAAATATCCCTTTTGTTTATGAATAATGTTCACATCCCTGACATCTGGTGTATACATGCTGCTGTCCCCATTCTCATCTCTTAATGTAGTGTGATCAGCAGCCTCGGGCTGTCTCCGTGTCCCCACACATGATGTATAAATGGGATAAATGAACGAAATGGTTTAGATCAATATGTAGCTTCTGCTGTGCTGTCGATACAGATTCATTTATGCTTCGTGGCTCTTATAAGTTTGCTCTTATTTCAGATTCAGTAAGGCTATTAGCGTGCTTTATAAAGTCAATATTGCAAGTTTAATTTTTATTACATTAAGGTAACAGCTCTGCTTGTATGATTAAGTTAGAAATGTAAGCTAATCAAACCTGATGCCACACATTTCCATTGCAGCAGGTACACTTAATAACACAATAACTGTCATACAGACCATCAACTCAGCAGTCTTGGCCACGAATACAAATATGCATTTTACTGCTGCTAGAAACCTTCACTACCTGAAGAGGCGATCCTTTTTACAACGTTTTAACATCAGGGTCTTCTTCAATATACTGTATACACAATCTGTTTTATAGACTACATGGTTCTATGAAATTTTGCTGCGATTATGCACTTTGTTATGAAGCAATGTCAGTGCTGAGGATGCCCATGTGTGACGAGAGGCTTAAGCGGGGGGCTGTTTTTACTGCAGACCCTCCGTAGAGCCCCATTGAACTTGTGCATGCAGGAGATAACGCTAAAATGACACACCCTTTCTTAGTAGTGTTCACTACACACCACACAGCACATTCTACTGCTCCCACTGCCATCAAACACAGATTGTGCTCTAATATTGATCACTGATCCAAAAGAATACAATTTATGGTGCTGTCAGTCCATCACATTGTCCATTGTTATTTAGCAGAAATGTGTGCATGCATAAAATTACACTTTGAGACAGATTTACTGTTATGCTGGATATGCATTGATAGATGTCTTTTCGTTGTATTGATTGTTAATCCTTCCATTTGTGACAATTTGGATACTTTTAATAGTATGGTTTTTCTTTTATTTTTATTTATGTTTTTATTTTTATGATTTGTTTTCCCAAAAATTAATTTTTCCTGTAAGCACAGGCTGGAGTCAAATTATATTTAATTTCGTGGAAGTGTCAAAGAACGTAAATGTAATTTTTTTTACTTTGATGAAAGCATTTTAAAGTTCAGAAAATATGAAGTTGGCAGATTTCATAACTATTTAGGTATTGTTGATGTGTCTGCCCTTAAGTCATTAGGCATTGTGAACCTGTGATGCGCTGTGCTTGTGACAGGACAAAAATGATTGTGTAAACTGTATGCTATTGTAACCTGTTCCTTATATAATACTTTTACACATGCATGACAGTTTATCTGTAGTTTATTATTAGAAGCAACATTCAAGATTAGTAATTCTGTTTATTTTTCTTCATGTGCCTTTCTTTGGTATCCTGTCTTATCAAAAGTAACCAGGTTTATTCAGACCTGTGAAGAAGTGCCTTTGCTGTTTTGTAACATTTTGTTTTTTCATACTATGGACATTGCATACAGTACATACATACACCTACAGTATGTAATATTTCAGCAATCTGGTGTTTCATCTGTGCTAATGCTGTATATATTACAATAAAATCAATAATAAAAAAACAATGAGACATTGGAATTAATATTGGAATGTTGTTGAACATCAGAACTGAATTCTTCTCAGAATTAAAGTTTATTTCATGGACATTTCATTAAGTCGAATCTGAACTATTTGTGAAAAACAGTCTCAAAATCAAATTATGAGATAAGAAGCATCAAAGTTTTATTTTCACCTATAAATTTTACTTTGATTTCAATCTTTGGCATGTCATTACTCAGTTAATATTAAAGATATCGGTAACACTTTACAATAAAGTGCTATTTGGTAAAAATGTTAGCTAATGCATTTACTACTGTTAACACACAGCACCTTATTGTAAAGTGATATCAAGGTTAATTTTCACACAATGTTCTTTACGTTATATAGGATGATTTTATGAAGTAAACAGTAAGCCACAAAAAAATGACTTTAGCTAGGTTTTTCACAGGCAGCGTCACATTTTGGAACAATAGGATGAGGTTGGACCTTTCTTTGCCATCCGCCCACCAGGTGGAACTACTGAGCTACTGATTACATCTTTGTTGCTCAATATTATTGGCCATTGCTTTATATGTAGCCTGTAGCCTTAATGACTTAATTTACCGACTGACTTATTGAGATGCAGTTTAGCTGCGGTTTCCTAAACTGGCCCCAGTGACCATAAACCCTCTTCAAGTTACGAGCAATTATCACACTCACATTGCCAGAACAAACTAAGACAGACAGACATGGACTCTTGGAAAGGATGCTGCTTCAAATGTGAAGTAGGACTTGAAATAGGAATGTGTTGTGTAAACCCCTCTCAATGCTGGAGATGTTATGAGTGGCTGACTGACAAGGAAGGTATTGCACATTAAGTGCTTTTGGGCCTTTTAAATCAGACCCCTCTTCACATATGTGTGCTTTATCAGTTGGCAGCTTGGTTGAGTACAGATAATGGCTGCTTATGCAATGGTGTTTTGCTAATAGTGTTGATATGCTTTTGCACACTTGTGTAACGCTAGTACTCGAGAAGAAGAGCTGAAGTCTGTATCTGTGAGGAAGGGTTCCACAACCCTCATGATGTACTTCTCTGGTTTCCTTTATGACCATGTGGGTGTTTTACAAACCCGTGAGCCTCCATAACGAGGACAAGAGGCATCTGTACTTTATTAAAGATGATAGATATTAACAGAAATCCACCAGTGTATTACTATGAATATTGAATTTAAAGAGGTCTTTGTAAAGTGTCTGTATCTATATTTCAATGACGTGAGCATCTAATAAAGGGAGACACTGTTTATTACTGATTAAAAAAGACATACATAATAAAAGTTAATAAAGTGTGCTTCTAGAGATAAAGCTTCTCAATTAGTGTTGAAATATTGACTGAATGCACCACAAGACATTACTCTTCATCCATATAGCTTGTGTGTCACAAAGCTCTCGCTTCAGCTACTGGATCATACAGTTGTTGATTCTGGCTCTTGTAGAGGAGGGTAATATTTCACATCATCTTTGTCCTCATTTTTAATCAGGTCCGTCTTATAGCTGATGCCAGAAACCTTTGGTTTCTTCTAGTTAGAGTTTGGCATCTTGGGATTCTGCCTGGTATGGGACAGCGGTGCTTGGAACTATAAATTCAGTGCCAACTCAGAACCGCAAGATAACAGACTAAGTGTTTCCTTTTCTTTCAGTTTTAGTTTTGCAGTTTTCCTCTGCTAAAACATTTTACATGCGTTTCTCCATGCAAAGTAGCACTTATTTCAGTGTTCTACTTAATTTTAACAATTAAATCTTCAAGTTTCAAGTTCGAGAGTGTTTCCGTCACTTATAGGAATTGCACAATAATTCCCCAAAATTGACTTCTGCTGCAAATGTTAAACAATAAGAAACCAATTAGTAAGTCATGTGACCTCTCACATATTGATATTCATATGTCAATCTTGAATTCTTGGATTTTACTTGGTTTACTAAGGTGTTTTGGACGCTTTTCAGCATGTCAGGCTGCGAGACTAGCAGACCTCAAACTGTTTTTGTTTATCAGCAAGTTTTCAGTAATAAGTCAGTATTATGCAGCGGTCCCTTTTCTACAGTCTACACTGATGTGTATCTTTTGCAATCTTACATTTAATCTAAAGGCTTGGTTTGTTTTCTCCACAGCCACATTTATCTTATTGCTGTACACTTTGGAAGAAGCATTAAAGAAAAATAACTCTCCTCATCAATTCATATAAACTACTTACTCCTGTCTGGAAAGTCTCCCTCTCCCCTGGCAGGCTTGCCTAACAATGAACAAAATGATCTCACTCCCCCAGCACACACACACTGACTCAGCACGGCTGCAGAATGTTCTGTTTCAGATGCTTTGTCCCCGAGTTCCTTAAAGACAGGCTGGTAAGTGTATCTCCAGGGAACCCTTTAACCCAATGAAGAAATCACAATGCTGATACTTAGCTCACTGTCGATGGAAGTGAAGCACAGTCATGCGTTTCAACAGTGACAGTTTTGCTGAACAATTTCTGCATCAGTCATTGTTCAGGGCACTCAATTCATCACAGAAATGGAGACAAAACTGTTCTGCACATAAGCTTCAACCATCAATATGTCATCAAGCTTTCAGGGACTAGAAAATTGTTTATGCTGAGCAGAATTCTATTGATTTTAAACAACTTAATGGGTTAAATAACCAAAGGTTGTGTAAACTCACAGGTTAAATAGTGAAACAATTTTATCATAATTTTATCATATTTTAATAATTATTAAAAGTAATTTACCTGTAGACTCATAAAGCCATATCGACTTATTAACCACATGGACAATAGAAATTAAACTTGTTTTCACAATTTACATTTGTAAATTAAAATAAATCTGTTTAAAATAAACTTTAACGAAACAGCACCAGTAAACCAGTATTACAATTTTTAATTCGTATATTTTTATATGGATTCTAACAAAACCAATCTCATGCATTTCTAACTCGTTTTAATTAAAACTCACCTAAATTTAGATTTTTCTATAAAAAAATTATATATATTATTATTATTTATTATTAATATATTATCAAAATATATATTATTTTATATCATTTATTTTATACAAATTTGCATACGCACGTTTTGGATAAAGTGAACTCATTAAATTACTTTTTACATAGTACTGAAGGAGTTCTTATCCATGCTGTAACAGGCATCCATATACTGTAAAAGTTTTTTGTAACATCAGAAAAAGAAATAATTTTGAGTGTAACTGTATTTGATTCACAGGCACTGCTGTAATGGTGAAATAACTGAATGAGCCTGTCAGAGGTGTAATTGTATTCTAAGTATAACACCCCGGCACATTGGATTATGCAGCAGTATGGAGCAAAGCTAATTGAGTTTTGGCCCTGCTGGCACATGTGTGTTGGAAACATTTACCCAACATTACCAACCCATTAGACTTCTCAAGACCTGGAGCCTGGCAACAGTGTATCAGAAGATTGTGATGCCTTCTTGCAAGTGAAACTTCAGTAAAGCCCAGAAGCATGCAACAGACTCATATTTTTGCTGCATGCAAAAATCATCACAATGATTGAACACATGCGCATGTGACAGGAGGAAATGTCTTGTGTGGGAATAAAATTGTGGTTGGGATGAAAATACGAGAGAATTCTTATTGTTCCTCGGTGTGCCTCTTGCATTGATTTATTTATTGAGGCTCATTATTTTGAAATCAGTTAGAAAGATTTATCCCCTAGTTTGTACAGAAAATCTGAAAAGGTCTCTGGATTACTTCAGGACCTGCTCGACATTAGGGGATTTCTGATTTCCCAGTAAGATATAGAATATGTTCAGGTCGATATGACCTCCATGTAACAAGGGAATACTCAGATGGTGTCTAGATAATGAAAAATATGATTTTACAAGGGTGATGTAATAGTGTGTGTTGCCATCAAAGTGAGATAATTTCAACATATTGATTTACAGAGATTACTCGCTGCTGTTATATTGCAAGTGCCACATAATTATCATAAAATAGCATTATACTTATATGTTTGAAATCAATGAAAAATGTAAAAACTTTTAGGGATTCTGCACATTTCTAGGTAACACAACATGGTTCACAGATCGTCAGATTTGACTTATCAAATGTTTTGTTTCACTTCTGCATTGTCTTGACTTTTTGTTCCTGCAGCAAGCAGCATTCTCTCTCTCTCTCTCTCTCTCTCTCTCTCTCTCTCTCTCTCTCTCTCTCTCTCTCTCTCTCCTCTCTCTCTCTCTCTCTCTCTCTCTCTCTCTCTCTCTCTCTCTCTCTCTCTCTCTCTCTCATTCTCTCTCTCTCTCTCTCTCTCTCTCTCTCTCTCTCTCTCTCTCTCTCTCTCTCTCTCTCTCTCTCTCTCTCTCTCTCTCTCTCTCTCTCTCTCTCTCTCTCTCTCTCTCTCTCTCTCTCTCTCTCTCTCTCTCTCTCTCTCCAGCAGACTGTTGTGTGCCATGTACAGGCGCAGCCCGGCTCTGTGGGGAGGCTGATCTAGTTATATAACAGTCGGTGCAGCCGTTGTCTGCTGGAAGATGAGCATGCAGGCATCCCTGTTACATAAGCCTGTTAGGATCATATTGTCACACTGTGAAGCGGTCACATAAAAGTGTCCTTGCTACTGCATTGTCACCTTTTTTGTTTTAGTTTTTTTCTGAATTTTGCTCCATAGAAAAGGCCAACGACAAGTGCAGTTTAAAGTGTTTCAGAGAGATTTCGATTTAGAGACGTACAATCACAGTTTAGGTTTGAGCGAGGAGCCAAAAATCTAAAATCAGACCTCTCTACATAACCTGAAACCACACCCACAAAGCCATCACGCACCTCACAGCCACACGCTCAGTCAGGTGTCCCGTTCGACTGTGGCGACTGTCATGACGATAAAGCCGGCAGCGCTCTCGTTCTCCACAGGAAGTCCGAATGGCAGTGGCATCCAATGACAGGGTTAGGCAGCCAAGCGCTATGAGTCATCACCTGAATGCCAGGTGAACTTTACTGGACACTGAAGAGTCTCCGGGAGTCTGTCTAAACCTTCTGAAAACATAGCGCTGGCCCCACAGAGATGATGAGAGACTTACGTCATCTCTTTAATTCTGCAGTACATTGACCTATTCAACAACAAAACACCCTTTCTAAAGTTTTTGTGATATCGTAAGGAGCTGCAAGATCTCTGGCTTGTGGGAAGTAAACAAAAGCCCAGTGGGTTTCTCACGCAAGGTTGTTCTAATTGACCTGGCGTTAACCTTCTTAAGCATCAAGTTTTGTTTGTTTTTGCTTATTTCTCAAACACACCTTGTTAACACAACTCTAGTGTTTTGCTTCTTTAAGAGTAATTCTACCCCTGTGAAATGAATCTAAAAAAGCATAATAGCAGGTTATAGGCCTATACAGCTATATTTTTGCCTAGTAATTAAACCGTTCAGGGGGTGTCAACTAAACATTGCATTTGTGCAATGTTAGTGATAAAAAGGCGTAGATAACAGGTGTGTATATTTAGAAGCACACAACAGACAACTTTTACACATGTGTAAGGGCCTCTGGACTGTGTTGAAAGAGGGCAAATGAGGAAAAAATATCACAGGGACAGAGAATAGACCTTTTGCTGTCCCTTTTTGTTAAACTCATCAAATTAAAATTTGAGTGGAAAGGGAACGCATTTAACATGAACAATAAAACACAGTCAAACAATATTTCCTCCAGATTTGACCTTTAAAGGGGCAGATGTAGTCTAGTGGTTAGAGAGTTGGACTAGTAACCAGATGCTTGCTGGTTTGATGACTAGTAACCAGATGCTTGCTGGTTTGATTCCCAGTACCAGCAGGAAACAACTGAAGTGCCCTTAAGCAAGACACCTTACCCCAGTGTGCCACTGGTAACTTGTAAGTTGCTTTGGATAAAAGTGTCTGCTAAATGTAAATGTGATGTAACTTTGAGTTTAAGGTTTTACAAAGGTTATAGGCTATACAAAATTACATTCTGTGTTTTACAGATTTAGCAAAGCAAAACTTCATGCACCTTACTTGGGAATCACTGCTAAATACCACTTAATTGGCAGACAATTTTGTTATTGACTATACAGGTATGTTTCATAATACCTGAATAACCGATTTACAGAGACTTACCTAAAAAACTAAAAGGTTTAGTCATGTCCTTCAAGTAGACCTACTGTATGTTCTGCTATTTTGCACTCCCATGGGAAAGGGTTAAACGAATTAAAGTCCATGCTGATGGTTACCTCTAGTAATAGTCCCCATGTGGTCTATGCTACTATACCATTAGTGCAACTCAGAAGCTTTAGTCCTGCTAAAGAGTACAACTGAGTCAGGGAATTGTGGGAATACTGCTGACATCAGCAACCTTGTATGCATCCCCCAGACAGACTTTTTTATGAAACACTAGATGTATTAAGGTGTTTTTTACAAACGTTGCATAAAATATTTGATTTTGGTTTTGATGGCTGTTAAGGGTGAATTTAACACAGTATTATTAAAATCCACCTAGGAGCAATTCAGCTTCATATGATATTTATATACCAGGGTATTTCATATGCATAAGCGCTAAATATCTGATATTATCTGCATACAACAATTTTGGCAGGGTCCCTTGAAATAAAGAATACCGGGACGTGGAATTTTTGGAATGTTCCATGACGTCACCTCGTAGCGTCTGACAGCGAGGCGGGAGATAAAAATTAAGCTACTTCCTCAGCCAATGCGCGTCGCGGACGGATACTACCTCATGATTATTCATCACCCCGTGAACGGCGACGGCATGGGAGGGGGCGGGGCCCCCGGGCGTCGCGTGCAGGGCGGTGCGGTGTGAAATGTTTGCGTTGCGCGACGGTGTCTGTTGTTATTGCGCCGATCAGCTGAACGCATGATCGCGCTTGCAGTTTGACAAGCGGGAGGGGAAGCCCTTTTGCCTCACCGACGCGCAAATAGCGAAGTGACCGTACTGTTGGACGAGAGATGGGATGCGGAGCGCGCGCCACGCTGCCATAGACGTTCAATGGCTACGGCGTCACAGGTACTGTCTCGAGGAAACGTTGTGGAAATGCTTTCATGCTTTGTATGCACATGTGTCTTAGCAGACAGTGGTGATTGGTGTATTGGCTTCAATACATTTACTAGTATGTCTCCTTGCGCCCTGGCGGCATCTTTATTAAGACTGTTGGGCAAACGCAGTTATTATATAAAGTGAAATTACTAGCAGACGTGACGCTTTATACGTGCGATATGAAAATGAGCTTCCTGTAAACGATGCGGCGATTGTTCAAACAAGTTACCGCATTGTTGAGAAATGTAATGAACGCTTGCATTTTCATCCCATGGTTTTCTCCCGACGCTCAGCCAAGAATAACGTTTTGCTACATGGGAGTAACATGGTAAACCACACGCCACAAGAATCTGACGCTGTTTTATAATTCTTGGAAATGATAGACGGAGTCCCCTGAGTGGGGGCTTTGCAGTAAGCACTAGAGATTTGGCCATTGAGGAATCAAAACGGCGTTTTAAAGCAAATGATTTCAACGATACAAAAATAAGCAATGCAATTTCAAGATACGGCGATCCGATCCTGTGATGCGCTGTACCAATGCAATACATGAACAGTGCCACATCAAGGGCGTTTCAGGACAAACATCAATATTGCTTTACTGTACTGTGTTATTTTAATGGATTATATGATTTAGGGAACATTGTACTGTCCGTTTTATCACACATTGACAACGTGTTGTTTAGTGTATTGTAGTTTAAGGGACAGATCAGATCAAACAGCTTTCATTATAACAGAGACCATTAGAAATGTATGCTTGGACCAGACGTACTGTACTTGTCTAGAGCTACTTTATTTTAATGCAGTGTGTGGTGGTGAGAAGGAAGAGTTTAGTGATATTATTTTTTTAGTGTATCAGCACAAAGCAGAGAGATCATTGACTTATTATTGCTCAAACCAGGCAAGCTACCTCTTTGTATTTTATAATATAAGACAGTTGTTTGTGTATATCATAAGCAAGGCTTTTTGTTAATTTTATGAAAATTTGCATTTTGTTTGTTGTGTTTAGGGAAAAAATAACAATGGTAAGACTTTTTGCCCCACAGCATCTTCCTATGGACTATAATGTACAAATGGCTCTATGCTAATGATCTATGATACAGTACATTTGTTTATAGCTTATGCCTCACTTTTTATTTTCAGTTTCATTTTAATTATGAATATTAGTTTGCTAAATGTTTATTAAATATAAGTGACTGTTATGCAACAATCTTGTAGGCAGCGCACACATTTTTGGATGTAAGAAGATTTTTAGGTGCTGTAAAAAGGAAGACGTTACTGATTGCTATTTCTTATTATAGTTGGTCCTAATAAGACTAAGAAGTCTTATTTAGTGTATTTCTCATAACCGTTTCATTAGAAAGAGCATGGCAAGGTTGAAAAAACATTTGTAACTTTTAGAGTCAACTCTTTTTAAATCCACTGAGGTTGGCGAGGTCAACGTTTGTGTTCTGCCAGTAAGTGGGAGCGAATCTTTAATGACGGTTGCTTTCCTTGTTAGCCAGGAATCAGCTGCACCTGTGGCGCGCTATAACCTCAGACTAATGAGCTGCCGGCAGAAAATTTTGTCTTGAAGTTTTGCCTGGCGTTAACTGCTCCATTTACATTTGTTTTGCATGCAAAATGGAGGACATGAAAGATTTGTCTCTAAAACAATGGCGTTCTGAACCATTGAAATGAGTGTGGAAAACATGGTCTCTGCTCATTTTAAAGACTTTGTTCAGTGCTGGTGTGTAACACGGGCTCCTTCAGTGCTGGAAGGCTTGTAGTGTTGTAGAGCTGACGGATAACTTACTGCATATTATCACAGTGTGTGACCAGTGATGTGTCCTTATGATCCAACACACCTCTTTTCTCATTTCACTTCATCCTCAAGCATATTCACACTGGCATCACATGAAGTCCTTCATGCTTTTCTGAACTCGATAGATGTATTGTCTCTGTGATCAGACTTATTCTTATTTAAGTGTGCTGAAATACAGACACTGGCACATTTTAAATGTTATTTGAATGCTGAGAAAAATGTGAAGCAATTTTACCTAGCCAATAAAAACCTATTATGAGTTTGACTGTGTGAATGATGAGCCTGCTAATGTTTAAATAATAAGAGTTCTGCACATCCTTTGCCCTTGTGTGTTCTCCTATTAATTATTTTGGCTGCTTGCACAATACTTTGCTCTTAATAGGAGTGTGGTGTGCTAAGCTCTACTGAATTTAGCTACAAAAACACTTTTAAAACTAGGACTAGGATTAGATCTATTGTTAATGGATAACTACTAACTGCTTTTTTTCTCTAGCATGACAGGCACCTTGGATTTTTGTTTTTAAGCTTAATTCTACTTTAAATCATGACTCAGGACTTTTTAGTCCTAGTTTGAAAAGCTACTGTTTAGTAGATTTTATAACATTAGCTTACACTTTGTATTCTGTTTTTTAGGAATTGAAAAAAGAAACACTAGCGTGCAGAATTTTTGTGTATTGCTGCATTACACATATAAATGTCTTAATATACTGTAAGTAGGACCCCTTTAATTGTCTGTATTCAGATTATTTTAAATAACATTTAGGTGCAGTAATATTTAAAATATGTAGAATTTGGATTCTTGAAATGACTAAAACAGTAATCACACTGTAGTGACATTATGGGCTTTGGATGTTGAATGTACTAACTAAACTGAACTGCTGGGTGGTTTGTAATGGTTTATATTAAAAATAACTTAAATTTTAATTTTTTTCAAATTTGAAGGATATTCTTTAACCTGATAACTGCCATTGGACATATTTAGACTACATGAACACTGCACGTATTCTTTAAATTTTAGTAAAAAAAATAACCTTAACTTTTTATTGTTTTACTTTATTTATTTTTCATGAAAATTTGTCAAATATTTATTCTTGAGTCTTAGTCCTTTCCATCAGTATATAGTTAGAATTCAACTATGAAATATGAAATATTACGTGAAACGGTGACAGATAACAGGTTAAAAACGCCACAACAGCAGCAAAGTAGCAACAGAATCATCATTATCGTGTTGGGAATGGTATTGCCAGGAGATAAAATGCTGTTTTCCTAAACAACCCAAACGGATGCAAAGCCCAGTCATCATAGCTTGCAGACTCCTCCAGCAGCATACAGAAAACTGTACAGCAATGACTGGAAAGGGCAGCAGATGCTAAAATACCACAAAAAATGACCTCATCAGGGAGTCACCCGGTGTTTGCCAGTTCAGACTGCATATGTCATAGTGAAACATGACACAACGCTCACTCATTGCTCTGATTGACTACCCGATGATGAGCAGCAAAACCCTTGGAGATGCACCGATCTCCAGGCTCTCATTTGTTCCCACATCTTCACATTTACCACAATCACTGAGCAATTTGCTTTTATTTTCAGCAGAAGGAAATTACAGACGTCAGTCATTCGCTCGTATTAGGATGTGATGCCTCTGGTGTAGTAATGTGAGAGTGAGATAACAGGAGGTGACTGTCAGCATTATTTTCAGTCTGTCACTTCCTTCATGTTGTCATTCTGTTCAGAAAAGCATTTCTGCTGCTGTTAGTGATTAACTGCTGTTATGTATATGTGGACTTGAGCTGATTTTTGATATTTTTCACCTTTATGAATTCTATAATGGGTGATCCGGACATAATTTACACCAAAGTTCAAGTAAAATACCAACTTTTAACTGTATCTTACAACTTCAAATCCAATTAAATGACTCAAATATATCATCCAGCATTATATATTTAGCTGTTTCTGTTACCTCTGTAGATGTGTTCGAACTTTTGGCCAGTCTGGAGAAGTTTGCTTATCCCCAAAGATCCCATTTTCACACAACTACACTTTGCTGGGAATAAGAAGCATGCCAGCATCTGCAATGGGTTAATCATTTGTCATGCAAAAGCAGATCCACATACCAGCTCATTTGTCGTCACATTGTTTACTACCCACGTTCCAGCCACACAAACAGTCACAATCAATCAGATATTTTGTTGGATCTTTAGGGATGTACAGCAGTTGAACACCACATTCATTTGTCAACTTTAGGTCAGCCGTGTAGTGTCTCCGTGTCGTGTTGATCTTTTCCTGGTTCGCTTTTGTTAACTTCTCAAGGTCTTATTTAGTAATTAATCAGTCTGTGGGTAATGCCACAGTATAGTTGTTAGACTGAGTAAGCCACTGGTGATGCGACGTGGGCGTGTCCAGAAACACAACAAAGTTAAGAAAAGCTGCACTTTAATGCAAATGAGAAGCAATGCGGCAGCTGGCGGTAGGAGTGAAACGCTGGAGTGAATGATCCGTCTCCTGTGAGATTGCTCGAGTGTAGGCAAAACTAAAAAAAGTCAGTGTTACTGTGAGCGTTTTTACTGTTCCATATGATTTATTTCTGCCCATGTACAGGGATATAATTAAAATTAATGACGCATGGAAAATGGTGTCAGAAATCATTGCCATTTTAAGCGAGTTTGATTCATGCATTGATAACCGTTCCTCTTGTTTATATGATACAGATTTATATGGTATAGAAAATTTTTTTAATATAGAATGAAATATTACTAGTTCTTTTTGTAATCAGATATTTACAGTTACGCTGCCCACAGTAATTTGTTGGGTGGCCAGGTTTACTTTTCTGTACCAGTCCCCAAACTTTAGTTAAGGTATAAACTGACCCTTTGACCCTATTGAAGGTATTTAAATATAGCTAATACTTAGAAAAATTATACAATACTTTTTAGGGTTTGGGACGGATGTTTGGGCTCTGTCTCTGTATGTAGATACACCTTAACTTTTGGAAACCCATAATTGATAATAGAAAGTTTCCCGTAACACTCATTTAACATGTAAACTCAGAATTACTTTGACAGAATAAACCCTGTCACCGAATACTTATAAGACAGACTCTTGCAGTGCAAAATCAAGGCTTAATTTACCATTCCAAGTTCTTACTGTGAAAGCCAACCCTGATTTTAATCTGTGAGCTCAAGAGCAGTTTCTCTTCAGAAGCTTTACTGCAAGTACTGGGGAGAACAAACCTGCATAGCCACGTGAGACATCACATCCTGTAAAGATGGGTCACGGTTAGGGGTGAAAATGATTTGCTTGTTGTCTTTGTTGATTTTTAAAATCTGTATTTTTAAAATAATTAATGGGTTAAAGACTTCAGACTTAAATTGCACAAAGCTGCCATTATCACTAGGGGTGGGAATCTTTAGGTACTACGCGATCCGATTCCGATTCTGGGACTCACGATCCGATTCCAAAACGA
Organism: Beaufortia kweichowensis; assembly: GCA_019155185.1. Taxonomy (NCBI): domain Eukaryota; kingdom Metazoa; phylum Chordata; class Actinopteri; order Cypriniformes; family Gastromyzontidae; genus Beaufortia; species Beaufortia kweichowensis. The sequence goes on from CM032800.1 coordinate 13,809,189, forward strand.
TTCTTCATATAATTTTTTTGCAAATATGATAAATTTGCATTTTAAATAAATAAAGAGTTTTTATGCATTTTGTTTATAGTTAGAATCTCTTTGACAGTATTCCCATCTTGAAGTTTAATTTTATTGCTTTTATTTTAACAAAGTTATATTCAGGATGAACAAGTTCTGACATAGAATCGATTATGAATCTTTGAGAATCGATTCAGAATCGTTAGAGAAAGAATCCTGATGCATTTGATGCATCGATTTTTTTTCTCCCACCCCTAATTATCACATAGTCTTGTCATTTTACTGCGTCTGTGCAAAATTTGGGTCAGGAGTGTGTGTGTGTGTGTTTGTGCTGTGCAGTGGTGTTGAACATCGTCTGGTCTTGACTCAGGGGGTTGTCGGCCACTGCTGATGATGAGGATAGCATTTCCTCTCTGCTTCCACAGACATCGCTGACTGCCTGGCATACAAATAACTGCATACACCCAGCCTATAACTAAAGTATTACAGAAATTATGTTTTGTAGTTTAGCTCTGCATTTATCCCAAATAGTTTCTTCATGTGATAGGTCTAGAGCTCAAGCAATAGCAACCAATCACAGACCGTTATCATGTTGTTGCAGCAACATCTCTGAAGTTTTCAGGGTTTCTGGATAAAAGGCCAGAATTGCATTCTCAGTTAAAATATACATGACCTCTGAACATACTTTCAACCCTTAGACAAGTCATCCATTATAGCCAGGAGCAGTTTAAAGAATAGTTCACTCAAAAATGACAATTCTGTCATTATTTAAATTATTAGTCATTCCAAAACCACAAGCAATTATTTTTCTATGAAATAGAAATGCAGCAACAAAAGCAGATATGTTAACTCGCATAATTATTGATCTGTATGAAATGGATCGTATTGAACAGCAAATCACACTCAGCCCATTCCCAGTCAATGCTTTTGTACTGTCTTATCTCGCTCCTCCTGAGGTCATATGTATAACATTTCTCACAATGTAAGCGGCCACCACTGAAAGCTGCTTTTGACATTAATGTCATCGAGAAATGAGATTCCCAATCTCAAGGAAAGCCGATCTACAAATCTTTTCTCAGATGCCCGAATTCTCTCCGACTCATTCTTTCTTCCCCATGTGCATCTGCATGTGTCTTCACGCTTGGCCTGGCTCAACGTTTTCCTTGAATATCGGAGAGATCTGTGTGCATGTGTATGAGAGACACACACATGTCTGGTCTCAGCGGTCGGATACGGACGTGGACTATTTGCTTTCCACACACACACATCTCCTGTGTAATGTGTAGTGACAAAGTGACCTAAAGTCATTCATTTGCATTGAGAATTGATGAGTAAATGCTATTTCAATGTGCAGTAGTGTTTGGAGACGCACACACAAAGTTGAAAAAAATTTAATGCAAAGTGATGTAATGTGGAAGCTGTCTGGAAATAATGTAGGCAAAATTAAGATGTTAAAACAAAATGTTGCGATGTACCAACCGAAATATAATTGTAGGTTTGTAGAAGTTGTGAATGATGTTTATATTCTGTGAAAATCCGGAGAGATTTCTGCAGATCTCTGGGCGTGTGGGTTCTGTGTGGCCCTGGCCCTCGTCCGTGTATCTGAAGCCGCCTCTTTTCTCTTTACTCAGATGGAAGGAGGGGTTTAGGGAGCTTCGGCTGGTAAATCCCCAGCCGCAGAGGGGATCAGCAGCACCGGGCTGAGCTCCAGCAAACATCAGCGCTGTCATTTACATGAACTGCTTCAATTCCCCAAATCTCTGATGTGCCTTTTAGTGTGATGAAGATGTGATATCCCGCACATGTGATTTTGAGTCCTGTCTGCGTTTAAACTTCAGCGGTGCTCGAACCGTGTTGCGATCTAGTCTGTTCCTGCAGAACGGCAAGTGTTGTTCTTCATTGGTTGTGATCGACTTCATCATCTATCAGACATCAGTGATCGTAAGTCCTGATTGTCGAGCCGCTGTTGTTAAACTGCATGTCTGAATCCTATGTTGATGGTTACATAACCGCACGTTCTACGAGTCATTCGTTGCTGCAGCTGTCTGCCCAGCTGCCAGCAGTCGGAGAGCTGCCAAACACAGAGATCGCACCTCCTCGCTGTCCAAGACAAGCTGACTATCACACGAGGAGCTTCAGCACTGACTCTTTGCCAGACTTTATTTAACAGTCCAGTCCAATCTCATGCCTTGTGTTGATCTTTGGTTTCCTTATAAATGCACATGTTGTGTTTATTAGCTGCCATTTATCTGTTTCAGTGCACAATATTGAAGAAGAATATGCGATAACTTAATAATAATTATTGAAATGCTTTAATATTGTACAGCCCTAGTTTCAATTAATCACTTTTTTATTTAAAGGAATAATTCACCCAAAACGTATATTATCACTATTCACCAATTTTCCTGTGCTCATGAAGCACAAATGGAGAAAAGGTGACGGTCTAATAAATGTTTATACTGGTCATTAGTCATAGGATAGCTTGATGTATGAACCAGATGCACTACTTTTCTGGTACCTGATGGTGTGTGTTCACTGCCGTTCCTTGAAAATAAAAGAGCAGTCATGCACATTTAGACCAAAGTAAATGATGACAGATTTTGGATTTTTGGTGAAGTATACCTTTTAAAGGACGTTACCGTATCTCCCACTGTGCCCTAAGCTTTTAAGTCTTCGCTTGGTTTTGTTCTGCACATCTTAATCCACTTGGCACAGTGAACACTAACAGGGCGAACGGTTCTACAAATAGCAGGATTTCAGTCGTAAGCCCGAGCTGTATACTTGGATAAGTGTAATTGCATTCCAGGACTCCAAACTATCAGTGGTGTCTGCTTTTGTTTTTTATTTGATTGCCATTCACAGTACTTTACAGGGTATAAAATTCATTCCCTCGTAAAATAATGTACTGTAATCGGTTTGTGCTTTCATTTGTGGCTTTTTATTCATGTACTCATTTTTCATAATATTCTTTGGGGTACATCCCTTAACATTTACAGTGACCACAAACTTGGATCACATATGTTGACAAATGTTCATCTGGGTGGTTGCACTATATAATGTGTGCTTCTGCTGTGTTGAAGGATCAAGTATCAGTTTGTCAATGTTATGTTGGTTTTTGCCGTTCTGCCACAACCCTCTGCAAACACAATTGAGGGAATGCGTCAGGATAGACCGCAGTGTGAGCTTCTTTAAGCGAGAGCTACCTGCCTCCTGATATAGTACAGTCTGTTCTCAGATGTACAGACTGTGTTTTTGTGTTTGAGAGGAAGAGACAGAGAGAGCGAAAAAGCAGGGTACATATTCGAACTCTTTCATGCCAACTCACTCGCACATACACGCATGTGCCAGACAAGAATAAATAGCCTTGAAAGCAAACTCTGTACGTCTGCCAAACAAAGCTGTGCTAAATGAGAGGTGATACTGATTTCTTGACTGATGTGTTAGCATAATTTCTTGCTTTTCTTTGTAATATTAACTTAATGTGCTCTTGGGAATTCGGCGTTATTGAAAGAGTCGCATAATAACAGTGTGTATGATTGTGCTTTTTTAATATCATGGAATTATAATAAGGTTAACTTTTGATGCGTCTTGTTTGCACTAAAACGCCTATGATGATATATTTATGATTTAAGAAACGTTCATGTCCCAAACTTTTTCCCCTGTCTCTTCTTAATTTCCCTTCTCCTTGCTTCTTTTATACTTCTTGTTAATCTTAACAACATTTTTAAATGCGGTTGTTTTTTAGCTTGGCATGAAACGCTTCTCTGTAAAAGAGTATCTCACATAAACTAACTCATTTCCTTTAAACCAAGATCCAATAATGGCCCGTACTGCATTACGCAACGCCCGTGTGTTATTTCAATGGAGAGAAATATTCTGACAAACGAACGCCTACTCGTGTCTCTGTTCTGCTTCTCTCACAGTTCATCTTTCTACAACAGCAGCTATTTTCAGCAGCTATTTCAGTAATATCACATTGGATGGCATGAGCCCATGCAACGGATGTTAGCTTGTAAACTGCCTGCCATTAATGTCAAATTCATTGCTATTCCCTCAGGCCAGAGCGAGAGAGGCTGGATTTGATATTAACCCAAAGTGCTGCAAATAACAGTCAAGTTGTAGGCTAATGTATTTCAAGTCTTGTGAAGCCACACAGGAGTTTTGTGCGAGAACCGAATGTTAAGTAATGATGCGATGTTTGTTTTCACCTCCACTGCAGCTGGAGAGCGGCTGGTGTCCTGTGATGTCAAAATGTGCCATTTTTGAACTGCTTTTAAATAACTTTTTTTGACGAACATGGGAACTATGAATTGTTTGTGTTTGAAAAAATGACCTGCTGGAAGATTTTATGTAAGCTGTGCATGTGTGTTTATGCCTTTTGAGGAAGGAAATTTTGATTTGGGTAAAAGGAAAGTTGGATTTAAGTTGCTCTTTCTAATGAAAAAGAGCATCTTGACTGAAAAAATCCTGACAACATATTTTAATTTTTGGGTAAGCTCCCTTTAAAAAAAGCATAGGCCAGCAAATCACTAAATTTTTATAAGGCCGCAGGACAAGAATTCAGACTTTCTGTTTTTCTGCTCTGATAATCTTACCAAAATATTGCACTAATAAAATTGCACAGAGAAGTGTTAAATAAATGTCATGCTAGTTTAGCAAACAAGTTTAATAGTCTCTGTCTTTACCTTGCTGTGCAGAAATCAAACTTGGTAACCTAAAAAAGAAATGGAAAAACCAGACACACTTGCTAAACCGGTAACCATGGAAACACACTGAACGTCTCCGATAACTCTGAATCGAGCTCAGGTCCCAACCGTTCCCACTTGTGAAAATGCACTGCTTTGGAAGGTCGGTGAAGTACCCAGTAAAATGGTTTGACAGCGATTGTTGACTTTGGATTGGCTGAGCGGTCTTTCGAGACTCTTACATCAAACCCGACACCAAATTTTAAAGCAACAGTTAATGAAAATGCAAAAACGGAAGTTTCCAAATTCAGATTCCTCACGTGTTTGAGTTAGGTTTTTTTGTGAGGTGTTATACTACATTCCGTAACCAGGTGTTATGCAGTAAGTTTTTAATGGCAAGTAGTGTGTCTGTAAAATGCACTGCAATGTGACACAATCAGACCATATCTGATATGGGCATGACTCTTGCACAATGCAAAAAAAACAGTATACAGTTTCAATCGGTTATAGGAAAAAAGTCAGATAAACATGGAAGCGATTGCTTGATGCTTTTATTATTTGCCTCTGTCACATCAGGTCTAGACAGCGCATCATTCTTGCAGAACATAAAATTGTCTTTTTTACACTTTCTTAATGAACAGCCTAAGTAGGTCACTTATAAAAGTCTGTATTACTTTTGTAACTGTTTACTTTTTATAAGAACAAAAGGAGGTGCAGTATAAGAATGTAAAAGGTAAATGGATTATGTATTAACCTTAGTTAAAACAAGTTTGCATTCAGGCTATACATATCAGTAAATATGTTCCCCGGGAAGCAACCTCATGAATGCTCTGCCAGTTTAGCTGCAAAATTACAGCGTTGCACAATCACCTTGTGTGTTTCTGACAGTGTGTGTCTTTGTCTGTGCGTTTGCATTAGGATGTACAGGCTTACATACTGCAAACACAGTTTCCTCTCGTCTGAAGTTCCCAAACCCTGCCAGGCTGTGACGGCTCCTCTCAGCGAGCAGCAGGAGGGAGCTGAGTGGATGTGTACATCCATTATTTTCCTTCATACCATCCGTTTTCCTCAACTTGGAGCAGCTGGGCTGTGTCAGTAGTCTGTGGAAGACTGTACCGGAACGTCTGTGCTTAGTCACTGTGAAGTTTAAATGTCTTTCCTCTTCCCCATCCTTATTGCAGCTCGTCTGCATGATGAGTACTCTCTATAAGCTGAGGTTTGCCTTGTTTGAAGAGACAATCTGATTGAGAATTTCAGATATAGTTTCGGAAAGGCCATATTTAAAACATACATTTATACATATTATACACAGCACCCTGGAATTCTTGATTCTGATATGCAAGTTGTGGCTATTCCCAGATAACAACCACTCAAAACTAATAACACAGGGTCATCCGGTAGTGCGAGTCAACTTGACCTTAAAAATGATTTACTTATTAATAAATCAGATAGAAATATTTCTAATCGATTAAACTAAATTGCGCGTTTGGCTTGTTTGAATTATGGGTCTTGGTTGTAGGGCTGTGGCGATAAATGATATCATATCGAATCGCGATAAAATATATGTCGATAACGATGATAAGCTCTAGGCATTTTTACTCGATATGGATCAATGTAAGAGCCAATCACACAGCAGAAATATGCGACAACAGCCAATCAGCATGCAGCTTTTAACGTTCACGTCAAAGAACAAAGTCAATTTCCTACGGCACTTTGCAAAGCAAACTCAGCACGAGGATGACAAAAATAAGTGGAAGCAGCGACCAAAGTGAAACTAACCTCGAGTTATTATCCAAAAATGATGAAATTGTCGACAAAAAACTATACTTTAAAATGTAATTAATGAACCCTCAAATTTTTATGGCTTCAGTCATAGTTGGGATACTCTTTTAAAGCTGGCAGCATTAACAGTTTATATAACAGTTTATATATCGAAATATATATCGTTATCGATCAATATGGGAAAAATTATCGAGTTTACATTTTTGCCATATCTCCCAGCCCTACTTGGTTGTATCTAAAGCAGGAAAAAGGAAAAGTCTTTTCCTCTCAGAAGGTTTGTATTAATTAAAAATAAACGTAGAAAATATTTCAAATCAGTATTTTTTTGTCCAATAATTTTGTCCTTACAAATGCAGAGCGATACAAGACCCCTCTGGATTCAACATTATAATAATAATCCTAGTTTTTTTTTACATCAGTACAGAGCAGTCATTTTTCTCACATGTTAATAATTGCTCGTATTTTAACTTGCGTGCTTAGCAGAATGCGCAGTTGTGCAAATTAATGTTTTGTTTGCGTGCTAGTGTGCCCCAACAAAACTCCGAATATCTTTAAAACTATGTGAAGTATCCCAATATTCTAAACAGGCAGGCGTAACAGAGTGTGACATTTAGCCCAAAATCAGCTTGATGTAGTCCTGTGGTATGTGAAGCGGCTCAGCCCGACCCACGGGCCCCTGTGCCTCCTGATGTGCTGGGTGTGACTGAATCTATCCATCATCCTCTCAGACTCGACCACAGCGCTGACTCATTTCTTTAGTCTGCCTGGAGGAGACCTCCCCACCTTTACCCCTTACAGCAATGCTAGCACCCGAAAAACGGCATGTCAGCTTACCAGTAAATCAGATTAAGGACAGTATGCGTGTGTTCTGTAAAGTGACTGTGTATGTGTAACTGGATGAGGGTCAGTTGACGGTGTGTCACACTTTCTGCTTAAGCTGTTAGGCTCCACCCATCTCACTTCAGCACTTTATACTGTACAACTGTCAATCTCCCTATTTGTTTTAGCTTGCAGAAATGATATTTGTTACTGTTTTTGAGCTTTTTATGCGTATAGTGCTAACGATGTGTTGTACCCATGACCTCAGAACCTGCTGTCTTCCTATAGAAATGAAACAAAAGTTCTGTTTTTATGCTTTTTAGTGCTTCAGCTGTTGAGCATGGCACTAACAATTCTGTGGGTTTGTCATGGATTTGAATATTAGGGATTATACATATGTGTTACAACATAAAAATGTTGTAAAATATATTATGAAGTATTTGTTTGTATTTTACTAAAGCCCTGTTGCAAGAGTCCAGACATCAGAAAAATATCAGTCGATGAAAGAGTTATCTATTTAAAAAATATATAATGCATTAGGGTTAGTTTTATACATGCATTATAGATGTGGAAAAAGAACACACGTTTTTCTTAGAGGGCAAAATACTTTGTAGGATTTCTGTGAATGAAACTGCACAAAGCAGAAGCAATAATACCCAACAAATGGAGTAGAGATGAATCTCCAAGGAACATGAAATAGTTATTTTATAAGTTTCATGTGCTCATTTATGAGGAATATGGACTGTTATGGATGTGACAATTCTGAAAACGGCACTTTACCTGAAAAATCTTACCTGTAGGTCAGTGACAGTTTTAGACACGTAAGAATAAACATATTTCGCATTAGCACTTTGGCTATAGATGTCTTTATATTTAAGCATTTACACAGCTCTTACCTATCAGAACTTATTTACTACTCTTTTTACCTAGTGCTATTCGTTGTGTAGTACTATTGAAGAGCTTAAGAGCTTTGGTTAAAGTTGTTCCTTGGAAGAAAAAGTTCCTGGCTTATACCCAAGATTGGTGTGCTCGATAAAACAATCCTGATCTTCTGCTGTGTGTTCTCTAATCTCAATGCACACTGTATATTGATTTCTAAGTTCAGTGCAGGGCTTGAAGGCCTTGGCTTACTCGCTTTCTCTGGCAGTACAAGAAGAACTCAAGAGAAGGGAAGAATGGCTTTTCTTTGTCTCATTGTTTCTTGCTCGGGGCTACTGAGGTCATTGGGTGGGATCCAGAGATAGGCCCTGGGATATCAGATATTGCGGTTTGGAATCTGTATATTATTTCTCTCGCTTTACTCTGAAAAGTTTGGAGCTATTAACTGACTGGCCAAAGAGAAGAGAGGTTGTATACAAAGAATCGCAATCATCGCAAGTTTGACATGTTTTTGAAGTGGGTTTTGATGTCTTGTGGGGATGAGATGAAAAGTGTTCCAAGTGTGAATTTATAAAAGCATCAAGTTTTTAGGGTCACATTGCTGTTTCCAAAGAAAGAGAGTGGAGTAAGCCGTGTCATTTTGTTTAGCTTAAGTTGAAAATGAAATAAAACAGGTTATTTCTATACTCAAACTCTATTTCAGGGTTTGTGCTTTGTTGTAAGTCTATGTCTTTGAGAATGTAGGTATGTATGTTATCTCGTGGTGTTTATGATGTTGGTGTTGTGTAGATGTCGTGAGATGTTTTCTCTCTGGAATTGTTATAGTTCTTCCTCCTAACTAGGTGTGACACCTGACTGGGGGTGGGATTATCCCGCGAGACACCTTAAAAATAGAAACCGGGCATGCGTCAGAGGATCTTGACGTGCAGCGCTGTTGACATTTGTGGCTGGTTAGAACAAAAACTCAAATTACCATGGTGGAGATGTAATTCATCGCTTGGTGCTTTATTGCATCATGTATAGTTTGGACATGGTGCTACTTTTACCCTCGTCCTCCATTTCCTATTTTTATCCAGTTTTCTTAAGTCCTTTTAAATGATATCGTCATTGGCCTGAAGGTGAGACATGGATAAAACTACTTAAATTGAGCTTTAGTTTTGGCAGTGGACACAGATCTCTGCCCATGCATGGATTGGATTCAGTTTTTTAGTTAGTACTTGCGGCCAACACTAGAAACTATAGATGGTTACAGTAGATGGGTGGGTGTAGTATTTTGATGTACAAAATGTCCTCACTTGAAATGTGCTTAAACTGGTTTCAGTCCACGTCTCACTTGTGATTAGCATATAGTAAAGTACAGATGGCATATCATGATTCTCAGAAATCAATCTTTACTTTGCATTAAATGGTTAATGTTTTAAAGTCCCATAGCTGCATGTCTTATAGGATTGTTAAACAGTAGCTTAATATGCATGTGAATATTTTCTGCGTGGTTTATTGAAGGCATGAAACACAAATGTATACATACAGTTGTAATCTGTGGTGCTGATAAGGTACACATGTTTGTAAACATGTTGCGTTTAGCATGCTGATATGGATTGCAATGCGGTTTTAGTTGACGCATGCCTTGTTTCTGTTTGTCTTACGCTGGATTTAAAAAAATATGTTATCTGTGAATTGTAAATATGTGTATTTATAGTCCCTTGCTGTTAAACTTGATAAGCTAGTACACATTCTTTTGGTTAAAGGGGAACTAAACCTTGCAAAAAGATTGATCTTCAGGAGCTGAACTGAGAATATCTACTCTAAGTCCAGTTTTAAAGATGGTCTCTTATCCCTGCTTTTGTTGGTATTGGTTGACACGCATCGACTCGCAGGCAAAAAAAACGGGAGAGAATAAAATCAATACACAACAGGAGCTCTGAGCCATCAACCAGAGACACTCATACGCCCTCCTCTCCACAAGCTCAGAGTTAAAGCGAGAGGGAAGATGAGATCCTAGGGGTTTTGTTTGAGAGCTGCTGGGAGCGGGAGGCTTCGGTAAAAACCAGGTCGGATTTCCCCTCAACAGATTTTTATGAGTTGATGACAGCTGGCGGCGTGGTGCCAATCCCCCTGACGGGAGTCACGTGACTCTTGCCTCAACCCTCGGCTTCTCCATGACACATGTGGCACAGCATGCTAATGTAGGCTAGAGTTTCTCTGTCAGCAGTTATTTAAAATATCAAATTTGAAGCATTGCTTGTGCTGTACATCACGCTACATTTCAGGCGTAAATGACTGTGAAATGGTTCTTCTTCCTGTATGTCTGTCTACAAAGATGCTCTTTAACAGTATGCAATGTTGCATCTTGTTGGGTGTGACCACAACTCAAGAGTCCATCTTGACATGATTCCACACCACCGGCTTGTATGCTGGCTGTGACGCACTTCTTCTTTGTTGGTGGAGGTAAACTGGGTTTGTAATTGCAAAGAATCCTGAAGCCCATTTTCTTTAAGTCCACGTAAGGTTAAAGGGTTAAACTGCTCCAGTCATTCAATTTAAATTTAAGTTATAATTTTTTTGTTAACTTTTCATTTAATATTGGTATGTCATATACATATTTACCAGTATTAATAAGTTACCTAACTGTATATTAAGATGGTAAAACACCCCGATGTTGCCAGTATTTGTTTCTGCTTTAATGCATTTTTACATATTTTCATTAAGTGCAATTGATAGTTAGGGTTAACCCTAATGTTTTTAAATCAGACTTGTTTGTATATGTGTGCAGATGTGCGAGTTAGAGAGAGGTGGTGAAGCATCTGTGTCTCTCCCTCAGAGGACTCCAGTAGTGAGTCAGGAGACCTGAGTGAGAGAGGACACAAATAGAGCTTTAATGTCAAGGGAGTGTCCTGAGGACAACCCCCACACAGAAACATAAACCACAGAATGCAAAGTCACCCATTCTGGCTTAATGTATCTCTGAATAATGGCTAACTGTGAATTAAGCCTCATTTCATTTAGCCCATAGGAGAAGTCACAGAGTATCAAGCTCAACCATTGTGCCCTTATTGAAAACTAATTAAGCGTTTTCAATGGGCAAATGAGTGTTTTCCCTTCATTTAATTTGTAATGTCTGTGGTTCATACTTGCTTTTACTTTCTTAGGCGTAAATGTGCGGGTTTCTCGCAAGAATGGCTTGCTGCAAATCTTGATTGTTTTATAAAAAACAATTATAGAAAAACATGACATGAGATTTATCTGATAAAAAGGGGTTTAGGGGAAATATTGTAATAACTTGTTTTTAAGTTTTATATGTATTTATATTATATATATATATTGATGCTAGACACGAATATGGTAGACAAAAATGACAAAAAATACGGTAGACAAAAATAATTTTTGTTATATTTTTTTATTTAATACAATAATCTCATGCTCATCAGCTTGCATGACCGGCAATACTCTAAAATTGTCTCTAATATTCTAATATTTTCTCTAATATTTTATTTTAACCTGTTAACTGTCCCCGTTCTATCACTGTCACCTATGTTAATTCCCTATCCACTTTAATATTTCATAGTAGAATTTTAGTCTAATCATAACAAAATATAAATTGACGTAAAGGTATAAGACTTGAGAGATGAAATAAGTGGCCAATTTTCATAACAATAAACATAAACTAAAAAATTTTAATGTTAGTGTAATTGATAAAAATACCTAAAATGAAAAAGATTTTTTTGAAAATGTATTATATCTACAAGTATAAAAATAGTTCAGATGTGCATTTTTTTTTTGTGTATACTCAATTTCTCAGGTTAATATTAATCTGTGATTTACAGTGTTTTTAGCTCCGAGCCCAGTAAGAGTTCTTAGCGATGCTTAATGAGAGATGGAGAACAGATGGTGCATAGCTGTAGATGTCTGCTGATTCGGTAAGCTTGACAAGATGATAGCTGCTGTCCTGCAGACTGTTTGTGTGTGTTTGATAAACATGAACACATAAATGACCCTCTTGGAATGATAGCCGGAGTGTGCTCAGACTGTTTATGATAAGAACAAACAGTTGTGCAGACAAACTGAAACGCATGCATACTTACGCTCTTAGTTCACCCAAATGTGAACATTTTCTTAAAACGTACTCGCCCTCATGCCATCCTGTAATCTTTATATATCGCTATCAACATATCAGCCACTGGAAAACCCATATTAGTCAACCATTAATGTTAAGACCGTTCAAGCCCCTAACTCCAACTCTAAGCCTATCCCTAAACATAACCCTCCAATCTGATTAGTTAAGTATGTTAGTACAGTAGCAACAAGGATATTGATCCAGGAACGTATCCTACTTTGGTCAATAGTGTTAAGCTCCTCTAGCTTATCATGGTGGACAGTAGCAGCATTACACCGTGTGTTGGTGATGAGCCCACACTGGATGCTGGAGTCAACCCGGTAAGACAGAACAGTATGATGGAGCATAATTTGTTTTTATCTGCTTCTCCTGGGTAATGAACTTAGTGACATGTTGTCATAAGTGCGTGCGTGTGTGATGCTGTTTAAAAGTGAGTGTATGTCCTTTGTCTTTGACTGTGTGTTTTTCTCACTTGGAAAGGCTGAGAGCACATTTTAACCATACGAGACACACATTTAAACAGTTACTTGAATTTGAGATACACACATAAATTATTAGTTTAAGAATTACACATGCAACTGCCAGAACACTGTTCAAAAATTACTGCAAACTGACAGATTTACCATCATAGGCACAAAAATAATACGTATGTGAAACAGACTGTAGAATTGGAAACAGTGTTAAACCTTTTTCCTGAAGCCGTTAAGCATGCAAGGCCGACAAAAAGCCTTAAACATCAATGACAGAATCTGTTGCTTCCCTTTCACCTGACATGTTATATCTGTCAGGAACACTGCAGGAAGTAAGTGCACGTTTAAGGGATCATGTACAGCCAAGGTATGTTATTTCCTAGCCGCTTGTTATCTAGCTAGATGTTATCGCAAAAAAAAACTCCCAGTGTGATACAAACCCCTCCGATTTGCATCATTATTACAGGGCTCCTTGTATGAGAAAAATGCAGTAATTTAAAAGCATTATAATAATCCCACAGTTTGAATAACTTCCATGGGATACACAAATCAAAAATAAACAATCTTAAACAATTTGGTGTTTGCCTGTGTCGCATTACATCGCAGATTTAATTTTGACTCTTGAATTTAAATTATTTTTATACGTTTTATGTTGATACTCTTCATGCAATTAACTTTTTTGGCATTTTATATTAGGTTTTTTGTATTATTTCTAAACACTGGTCAGTGTAATTTTAATAATTTGTTGTAATATTTTGACAGACTGTAGGCCACGTTTTAAAGTGCAATGTAAAGAAGTTTGTAGTATGACCTCTGTCAGGTTAGAAATCAACTTGCTGATTTTTGTTGTTTTTATTTGTCTATAGTTTATAGTGATCGGTTCCATACATAGATATGAATTATATACGGTGTATCTTTGCATATGTAAGGCTGGATTGTCCACACTGTATTTCATGAAGTTTAGCAAACACATAGATGAGTGCACATACAGTACTGTCCACATCCTCCCACACTTAATGTGATATGAATGAGATCTGATGAACTGCCTCATGTTAGTTCTTTCTGTTTTATGAGCGATCAATAAGCCTGCTCTCTGGCTTAGGATGTGATCTGATTATATATGAACAGATCAGTGCTGATCCTGTGAATGGGCTGCGCTGCATTAAGGCACTCTTTACCCAGATTGACTGTACTACAGAAGAAAGGATTCTTTCCAAGTCATAGGCTGGATTCCCAATTCAAAGTACAAATGAGTCTAGACTGTTGTGACTAAGATACTGCAGCTTGAACCTCTCAGCGGGAGCATGCATCTTGTGTAATGCAACACTCATGCATTCTCCCCTATTATTTACATTATGTCCAAAGTGACTTTTTTTGTTTATGAATCTCAATTGTACAAAGTATATCATGTATACATCTCTGCAATCATTCCGTAAAAAGCATTACTTGAAACATTTGTTGTGGTTCACATAATGGACAATGGTTGCTCTGACTGTGAATAAAGACTAAAGGAGAGGTAGAGAAATGTAAGCACAGAGAATTGAAAAATACGTATTTGCATTTGACTTTCAAACAGCGAATGCAAAGTTTGCATTTTATCAGTTTATATGTTCTCTGGCAGTCGAACGCATGACCCTGACAATAGCGCCAATTGAGCTTCAATAAAACACTATTCTTAAAAAACAAGCTTAAAGTTTCTGTTAAAGTTAAGGGGTATGTTCTGACAGACGATCAGAATCTCAAGTTAGTTGGCAGAAAAGAAAAGAGAGAGAAATGAGCGTGACATGTCATGGGAAGAGAAAAACAAGCTCTAAAAATAGAAGGAGGAAGTCACACTTTTAGATGCCACCCACTCATTTGAAGGCTGACAAGTTTCACTCGTCATCGCGTGGGTGACAGGACTCGAAGCATTCGGAAACCACAATACATATTCTGCTACGCACTCCTCAGCAACTCTTTAACTTGTTGAGACACGACTGACATGAGCAGGACGTGGTCACGGAGACAGGAAGCGAGACTGAAAAAGAGGGATAAGAAGTCCGTATGAAAATGGTCTTGATTGCACTAGGTTACACGTTGTCAGTCTGGTATAATAATCTGTACTGATCAACACCTGATCTTTTAATGATGAATTTCATTAACACTTGATATGAATTTTACACATTAGGTCAGACCGCTATATCACTATTCAAGAGATTCATGTATTTGTGCAAGTCAGTGTAATGCAATGTGGTGATAACTGTACAACTAATCCACTTACTTTATTTACTCCATCTGATATTTGATATACAGATCTAATATGTCAATTTTTTTGGCTATGAAATGTATTTATTTATTTAAAGGTTGACATCAAAGGCAGCTTATTTTTCTTTTCCTGTAGATTGAAACCCTGTAGCTTTATTTCTAGATCATGCCATTAGCAGTGCAAAGGTTGTGGGTTTAATTCCTAGGAAACGCATACTGATTTAAATGTATGTGTTAAATGTTTGGAAAAAAGCATCTGCCAAGTGCGTGAATGTAACTGGTTTTATTTTATTTCTGGCCCATCTTCTAAATTTGAAAAATATGTGTGTGTGGGTGATTGACAAAGTCTATGTCATATGGTGTGTCATACACAAAAATGTAGAAAAAACAATTACAGTAAGATAAATCCTTCTCATCCTATTTGTAACTCCAGCAAAAAAGATAAATGTCTCATGCTATTTGTATATTTAAAAAAAATCTACATTTTTGCTGTCACACCATAGGACACAGTCACACATTTATTTGTCAACTACCCATGTACAAGCATTAAAATCACATTTTTCATAAAACCCTGTTGGTTGTTTGGCCCGACACTTGACATCCCTATATGTAAATATTTACACATGCATTTCCATTTTTACCTTTACCCTTTTTATAAGTCCTCATTTTGTGGGCAGCTATGCAAAAATACACCTTGCGTGTCTGCAGTGTCCAAAACCGCTAATTTGGTCTAAATTACAGTCCATGAATGGGCCAAAACAACTGTAAATGTGGCTCATAAAGTTTATGTACACATGGCGTCTTCTGCCCATCTAGCCATCTAAGAAATTATGTTGCGGTTATAAGATTACTTACAGCCCTGGTGTCTGTAACCCTGACAGATAAGCTGTTGTGAAGGACAATTAAACTAGTGGCCACGGTATGGGCTAAAGACAAGCATTTTAGTTTTTGTTTATTTGCCATCGGGTGTAAGGGAGTGTCATTTGCTGCGAGTCGTTCATTTTTTTTCGTGTGTGGGTGTTTTTTAGCGTTGGGGATTGGGCTATTTTTGACTTTCTGTCCCCCACCTTCAACCATGTCTCTGTTGGTGAAAGACTGGGTGGTGACAGGAGAGGAGAAATAGGCTTCCTATAGCTCATCGCCTCTACAAACAAGCCCTCATCACTCCCACTGCTGAACATTAATAGAAGTAAGAGTTTAGCTGAGGAGGCTGGGAAATTTTGCCATAGTGCTGGCATTTTTATTTCAAGAATTCTAAGCTTTTCAAATGAGTATCCATCTAATGACATTCATTTAAGGAGGATTCAAGTCCTTTTAAGTACCCACTCTTAAGCGAAGTGGGACATCATTAGAAAGGTTTAAATAGGTGAAACAGAGACTGATCTTGTGTGCTTGAAATGTGTCACAATTGTCTGTAAGGGTTTGGGTCAAGGTTTGTGATATGGTGTCGTCCTGTGACCTCACCTGTTCTCACTGCTGATGTATTGCCCACGGCTGAATTTCCAGAGATGAAGTATTGGTTGCAGAAGTGTCTGATTGAGAATAACAAATAGGGGTCATCCTGGAGGTGTAGACTATTGACAGGCTCCTTATGTGTCGCTTCAAATAGAAGAAAGGCAACTAATGTTTTCTTCAGCAGTTAATATTACTATTAGTCATACTAAAGGTTAAACGTAAAATAAACTTTAACCTGTTAACTATCACTGCAGGTATTAGTCATACTCATGAAAATGCACTGAACTAAAGTTTTTTAAATATGAGATATTAAAAAATTATAATTTGGGGTATTTTAAGAATATCATTAACGTTTGTTTATTGTTATGAAAAAAATTTTTATGTTTTTAAATTTTAGATATTTTAATTGCGTACATTCTTATTTTTTATTTTAGGTATTTTAAAAAATATCATTCACATTAATATGTTATTTTTTGTTTATGTTTATTGTTACGAAACGTTTCTTTTTTTATTCTTGAGTCTTAGACCTTTCCATCAATATACAGTTTGTGAAATACTATACGTGTTACTATTCAATATTAAACAGGTTATCATGGTTGGAAAACTTAGTGTGGTCTAGAATTGGCAGCTCAAATCAAATATTTTTAAAATATTTAATTCTTAATTGTGATGTATAACCGGGTACAAGGACAGTGCCTCAGCCATCGTCACATGCTGCGGCAACAGAGATTTAGTTTTAACAGGACAATCTGTACTGCTGTACGGCTGTTTCTGTACTGCAATCTCCCTTTTGATCAGATTTACAGAGCCTCTGTTGTCCCCGTCTCTTGTTGGAAAAACAGAAGACAAAGAGATGACGGAAATGTGAGTTCCCCTCCCAGAGAGCTACAGTATGGGCAATGCCTGATGACCATCACCACAAAGATCACATTCAGCCAGACACAATACACGTACACCCTCAGGGCCGACACACTGCCCTGCTTCACATGATGCTGAAGGTCAGAAAATCATTTGGGATGATGGATAAGACAGAGATGCAGAGGAGAAATAAGAAAGCAAGGTTTCTTTAGCTCAACTGGTTGTGCTGACAACTACATGGTCATGTGTTTGACGTGTAAGGAAATGCTTGGACTGGTTTAATGTATACTTTGTTAGTTTAAGTAGTTAGAAGTTTCTGCTAAATGTAAAAGGACATAAAGCCCAGGATGGCAAAATAGGAGTGTTGGGTATTCTGTACTTGTATGCTTCAGCATGTCGTTCTGTAACCACATTATTTTGTGTTGTGTTGTTTTGCCTGTCTTAGCTTGATAAAGGTGATTTTATTCACTGGTTTAAATAGCTTTTGGACACTTCAGCTAGACTGGGAGATCAGCTGCTAAACCAGCTAAACACCAGCTTGGCCAGATTGGAAGACTAGCTAGTCAAACCTAAACCATGTAAGAAGTTTAAGATGTTAAGGGTAATGTTTTTTTTCCTGTAGAACTTTAAAGAAGATTTTGTTCTTAAATGATAAAAACACCCAAGGGTGTTTTCAAAACGTGTGACATCATGAGGAAATAAAAAGATAAGTTGTGTGCCAGTTGTGTTCCTACTGTGTCTTCTATTCAGTAGGAAATCCCCATTTGAAACGTTCATTTACCAGCACAACACACTCCGCTGTATCTCAGCAGGAGCGTTTGTGAGACACAGCCCTGGAGGAATTTCCCATAATTCTGACCTCCATTCACACCGAGACGCTCTTGTGATGCATTCCTGCATGTGTCATGGAATGCAAATACATCTGTGGACTACTAGGTTTTGATGTGAAGACTACTTTCAAATATGTATCAAGTCGTTTTTAATACTACATGCTCAAGTAGGTGACAGTATCTTGCTTTAAATCAGACAAACAGTCAAATTTCCTCACTTTTATTATATTTTCGTTTGAACTGAACTCAGTTTTTATCCGCTTCATAGTGGCCGGACGCTTGCAAATGTTTGCACACATGCATCATATACTTTTACATACTGTAGTTGGGAGAGTCCCACCCAGATCATCATGATGTCATCATCCAAATATGAAACTGTTATGTTAGCGTAAGACAGCCAAATTGAGATCTATACACAGATGAATATATTAATGTCGGTTATGTAATCACTTACATAAAACTACATTTATATATGTGTACATTTCGATAAAGTATGTATGTTTTATATTAATAAACTGCAGTACTTGGCTATTAATGCATGAGTTAGTGATCGTTGACAAAATGTTGAACTGGATAAAAGCGTCTGCTAAGTGAATAAATATAAATGATCACAGGTATAAAACTCACATGAATCGCGTTACTCGATGACTGTGGCCGTTTTCATTCACACTCCCATTCCCGCCATGTGTCTCCACATCTCTCTCACGCCCACTCCGTTTCTTCCTCTCGTCTTTCTCGCTCCCCTCCGTTCTCTCTGCCCTCCTCCCCCCTCACACACTTGACAGAAGTACACCCACTCATACACAAACACTGCTATCTGCCGTGTCGTTCGGTGGCTTTCATTCATGCTTTAGCTATGTGAGGTGACGGAGCTCCTCAGGTAACGGCCTCCTCCCGACTGTACGTTCTGTTCTGTTTGGAGGACGAGCGCTAACTGGAATTACTAGGCATGAGGAGATCAGCTTTCAGAGTGAGTCTTTTACTCATGTTTACTGTATTTTAAACGTGTGATTTATGTTGCGGGAGACTGATTGTAGGTATGTGTGGGGTTTTTAACTGAAGATATTATTTATGTATATATATATATTTATGTATTTGATCTTTCTATGCCTGTGTGTCCAAAAGCGTGTGTGTGTATATATATTATTTATACATTTTCTTAAGACACTGTTTTTTGTACTTCCTGTTAGGGCTGGGCGATATGGCAAAAATGTAAACTCGATAATTTTGTCCTATATTGATCGATAACGATATATATTTTGATATATAAACTGTTAATGCTTCCAGCTTTAAAAGAGTATCCCAACTATGACTGAAGCCATAAAAATTTGAGGGTTCATTAATTACATTTTAAAGTAGTTTTTTGTGGACAATTTCATCATTTTTGGATAATAACTCGAGGTTAGTTTCACTTTGGTCGCTGCTTCCACTTATTTTTGTCATCCTCGTGCCGAGTTTGCTTTGCAAAGTGTCGTAGGAAATTGACTTTGTTCTTTGACGTGAACGTTAAAAGCTGCACGCTGATTGGCTGTTGTCGCATATTTCTGCTGCGTGATTGGCTCTTATATTAATCCATATCGAGTAAAAATGCCTAGAGCTTATCATCGTTATCGACATATATTTTATCGCGATTCGATATGATATCGTTTATTGGCACAGCCCTACTTCCTGTGCCCGTGTGTCCAATCTGCTGAGCCAGAGCTCTTTGCTGTGTCTTATATTCTTATCATACACGTCTCGGTTAGAGAATCTCTCCAGCAGAAAGAAGATGTGAAATACAGGTGAAGCGCACTTGAAAAAAGCTTCCTCATTAACGCCACTTTGTTCTTGGAAGGTTAAAGTCGGGAGAGACCTCAGAGGTGACAAGGTAACGAGGAAGCTCAGAAATACTGCTGGAGTGTGACTAATCGTACGAGAGCGTTGCGCGACGGCTGTGTGGGTTGGCCCGTACGCTCGTTAGAGTTCCGCAGGGCATCTGATTCACCGTCGCCCGCCGTTAGAGGCACTGCCTGAATCACTTCCTGATGTGGGTGGATTTTTCCTCTCAGCCCCGTGCTCTGAGAGCCTGCGGGTGATGTGATTGACGGCCGTGTGAGCGCGATGCTGTGGGTGGTTTGGAAGAGGGAGCCGTTCCGCTTGTTTCAATGAATGAAACTCTCGCAGCTCATCTTTCTCATTCTTTGTCTCAGTTTACTGAGGAAGACCATAGTGCTCTTATTTAGTAGTTTTTTTTAAAGAAAATGATGTTATTAGGGACTGGTCACTAATTGTCCAATAATTGGGTAGTTGATTTGTGATATGAACCATTTCTTTTTTCCATCTCTCTTTCTCTCTCCCCTTACAAAAAATTGCCATGGTTCAGCTATCGTACACATAGGTTTTATGCTATAATAAACACCCTTGTTACATTTTCAAAGGTTCTCTTATTTCTCTATTTCTATTTTCCATTGCTGTCTGATGTTCTTTAGCAGTTGCATTGTAAATGTTGCATCTCTGTGGACAAGCTGCATCTTTAAATGTATCCCTCCTAAAGCACAGTAACATGAAGATGAATGTCTTCGATCAATCCAAATCTTTACACACTTTGTGTGTTAAATGTTGTGTGCCATGAGCATCGTTAAAAGCAGACATCTACATTCTGTTCCATTACGTTGTGCTCTATGTAGGTGTTTTTATGCAGAAGGTGACCTGTGTGAAGGTGTGTGATTGGTGTCAGGTGAACTCAAAACCTTTATTATTCAGTGCTTCCTTAAAAAAACGATTGGTTGAGTTGTCGTTCAGGGAACCCACAGACTATTTTTGTACATTCCCAGTCACCGTTCAAGTATTCCTTTCGGTAAAAAAAGCTGCTGACCTCATCTGTCCTTCTTGATTCTTAATTAAAGCAAACATGAGGAGATAAAGACTCTGTTGTGCCTTCATGAGTATGGCCAGCATCTGAAAGTTGGTGAGATAAACTAAGCAGTTTGTCAAGTTATCTGGTGTTTGTGATGATTTGTCTCATTTGCGGCATTAATGGGGATATGAGTCTCGGATAATGGTTGCATTGAATTTATATGGCTTGCTTTCTAACTTACTGTAATATGTTATATTCTTTATTTATCAAGGAAAGACTTTAGAAGGCTTAGATAATGAGTAATTTTGGGATCTTTACAGCACCAGTCTGATTTCATTATTTGACAATAGTGGTATTGAAGATATTCTTCAGAAATGTACCGTTTCATTTTTCTGTGAGCTATTTAGTCACAGGTATTTGTCTTTTTTTTGCAGTTGTTCAGCACATTGGGTACTCTTGTCCTTTTAAGTTCTGATCTTCTTTAGTTGTATTTAGTTTTTATTGTGTTGCTTCTGGACTGAGTTGTAAAGGTTATGTTATTGTTCACAGTTAGAGAGAATAGATTTTGTAGTCATTAGGTCACAGTGTCTCCACAAGTACAGTACAAACAAGGTTGCCAGACTCAAGGTATATATCCAGTCCAATGATAGCACAAAATCAACCCAAAAGCAATGAAACCTAGCACATTTGACAAGTGGTAAAAGTTTTTTTTTATATGGGTGCTTATTAGTATTATTTGGATGATTATAATGAACTGTAATTTGTATATTACTCGTCTATTTTACATGCACCCTTTTTCCTTACTTGCTGCAGCGTCCCATGGGTTGCCAGGTATTCATTTTGAATATAAATGCACTGAAACTATACAGAACATAACAGATGGCCATTTATCATTTCTCTAAAAACAAACATTTTGGCGACCACAAACGTTATGAAAATACCCCGGCATCACTGATTACAACCCTTACAGAGCCAAAGGTCTGCAGTCTGTGGCTGGTGGACATCCACGTGAGAGTCGAGGTATAATTTTATACCTACAGTTGTCTATACATAAATAGCTGTCTGGTTTAAATAACCTGTAAGTTTAAATGAGCAAATTTGATGTATATTGGCAGTCCATTTCTCTGTAAACATCGCTGTAGCATGTCTGAGAAGCAAGATTATATTTATTAAGTTTATGTCATATATAGTTATATACAGCTGACATGGCAAGAGGGTTAAGAAATTATATTTGGCATCTTCTTATGATTACGAAATTGTGGTGAACTGTATTTCTATATCATCATTTATGATAGTGCCTATAAGTGATAAATTGAAACTATTTAAAGGCAATTTTAACTCTTGTTTGATGCTTGCCTGGTGTTAATTTTGTATCCTGCATGTAGTTGAACAAGTCTAGTGATTATTCCATTAAAACGGGAGGATGTTTCCTGTGTTGCACAGGGATGGTAACCAGCACGGTTCATAGGGGTCGTGATATCTCTCCCCCCATGATCTTCCACGAGTGGTGATGTTTTTGCCAGTACAGGCAGGGTGGTGAGGTGTGCCTCTGACTCCTGCCGGGTGACATTCAGGAGGGGCCTGCTGGCGGCGTGGGCCAGCGGTACCACCTCCTTCAATTTCTCCTCTGAACATGTTGAGGTCCCAGCAAGTGGACGTGACACGTGGTGCTACCACTGGCAGACGGAGGTCAGCCTGTTTATCTACTTCCTCTTGCCTGCGTGCCACTACACTCAGAGAGGATGCTGGGGGACAAATTTAGACCTCCAGCTCACCCTCCATCTGCCATGGCTAGCTGTGGGCCTGTCTCCATGGGAACCGGAGACAGGTTGCCAAGTTGAAGAGCTGGAACGAGTTGCACTAGCTCTTACCGAGCCATTTATCCATCATTTTGCTCAACTAAAAAAAACATTTTCACAATTTTAATGCATCCATCAGTTTTTTATATATACTAAAATTGGATTATTATAATCACTTAAAAGCTTGCACACTGCTGTCCCTGTGGTCGGTCATTTAAGTATTGTTCATAATTATACAAGAAATAGGTTAAATGAGCCCTCGAATCAAGGTGGTCGACTTATTTACTACATTCTCAAAAGCCTGTCACATGTCCTCTTGAATCTGCTTTTAACTGTAGAACCCACGTCTCACATCGGTTGGGTTAGCTTACCTGGAAACTTTCAGAAACAACCATTTTTATATGTTTAAAGCATGATTTTTTTTATAGTCCGGTAAAGTGCTGTTTTTAAAATCACGTCCAGTTCAACAAACAGTTCAATTTCCTTATAAATAGACACATGAAAATTAAAATAATACGTTTATGTTTGTTTGAAGAGTCATCTCTTCTCCATTTGTTGGTTATTATTGCCTCTCAAAATTTTGTTCTTTTTTGTCACATCCATAACGCATGTATTAACCATTTGTTTTAACTTTTTTTGCACCATTTGTGCAAAACAGGTATTTTTTATTCCTATCAACAGGGCTTTAGTAAAATATAAACAGATGCTTAAATATATTAGTAATGAATACATTTTGTGAGAATTTATATTTTTAGTTTTGAATAAAAATGTCCCTGGAATTGCCCAATTATCTTATAATAAAGAAAAATACATTTCTGTAATCAGATCAGGCAGGATTATTACTTGGACAGTGGGAAGCAGAGACAAAATCTGTCAAGCTTTTGTTTTTCGCCCTGATCTAGAAGCTTCAGTGGGAAATAAGAAATGGCTTGATGGCTTTTGAATGTGTTATTTCATGTAGTCAAGCACATTTATTATGTTATGTGAAACATTCAGCATTCAAAGAGTAGTTGTGTACAACTGTACTGATTCATGATCCAGATCAGATTTCAGTGCCAGTAAATCTTGAAACCAAACCTAAATGACTAAACAGGGTTGAGGATTTGAACAAAGCCGTTTCACAGCAAGTAAGCAATAGTAGTAGCAAGGCTTAGAAATCAGTAATAAATCTGATTTATGGGCGGTGCAGTTAGTGTAGTACAGTTTATGTGCCACAACTGTCTGTACTAATACT
The DNA here is from genome assembly GCA_019155185.1 of Beaufortia kweichowensis. Taxonomy (NCBI): domain Eukaryota; kingdom Metazoa; phylum Chordata; class Actinopteri; order Cypriniformes; family Gastromyzontidae; genus Beaufortia; species Beaufortia kweichowensis. The sequence continues at coordinate 13,833,203 of CM032800.1, forward strand.
ATATGACTGTGGGAACCCAGATAAAGCCATCTTTTGTATTTTAATCTTTTGGCGTGTAATCATACTACATAATGTAAACAAAATTCTATGGAAATATAACTTTAGTATTTTTAATGTTGACTTGGTAAGGGCATGTCAAAGATTAAATCTGTGTTTAGGAAGGCAACTTTTTTTAATAGCAAGTAATAGCATGTAGTGTCAATAAAGTAATAATTATATATTATAATAATTTGTGTTAAAATTAATTAATTTCTGTAAATAAAACTTTGAGTACTGTATGTTGAAATCTTTTATATATTCAAAATCTTTTATATATTTACAGCAATAATCACATTACCTATTTTTTTGTCATTTTTGACTATGACTGTTTGGATGCTCCTAATCTCATAATTAGATTGTTACAGTTACATGGAGTCTGTAGTTGGGGCTTAAAATGTTGAAAGTCCAAAAAGCACATCCATCCATCATTAAAGTAATCCAAATGAGTCCAGTGGGTTAATATGTTTTCTGGAGTGAAGTGATTTGTGTAACAAATCAGTATTTTGAGCTCATTTAGTAAACAATACATTGTGTATCCGAAAAACATGTCTCATGACTAGTTGTTTCATCACATGCAAGAACCATGAGATTCAGCCACCTAAATGGTGGTCTTTTTCCCCAAAAATATTTGTGTAAAAAATGTAAAAGTATTGATTCTTGGTGTTAGAATGTTAATAGTAAAGAGTTTTGTGTAGTAAAAATTTACTGTGAGAATATTTGAAATGTTGTCCCTCACACCCAGTTAATAGTGACAGATGTTAAAGGTCACTGAATGTCTGTGGAGTTTAGTAGGCGTTTCTACTCAGTTGATGTATCCACTTATACCAGACGGTCAGTGTTTTTCTTTCTTATTGGTAGTTGTTGCATTGTGTCACTGAGCATTTGCATAAATGCTTTTAGGAGTGTGAGCATAAGGAAATATGCGTTTTCTTTTAAATAATTTAGTGCTTAATTTGAAAGGATAAGAATCTGATCCTTTGTCTGCTTTTTAGGGATTTTCCATTGAGATGAGAGATAATGAAGATACAGGTCTGTTTATATTTGTGTGTCTGAGCATGTGTGAAGACGTCTGTTGTCTGGTTATAAATGTTGTAATGGTGGGTCTCCCAGTCCAGCGGATTGCACATGCAGAGTGATGAATAATTCACATAGTGCTCTCTCCACCCGAAACTCTCTTAATCGGCCTGTTTAAGAGCCACATCAGTAGTGTGTCAGGGATCATTAAGCTGCGTTGTACTGATCTTGGATGTATGAACAGACATCCGTTACAAAGTGATAACAACATTGTCTCTCTCTCACTCACTCACTCACTCACTCACTCACTCACTATAAATTTGTGGTCATTTTAACAACGCAGATATATACCAGTGTCATAAATAATAATGATGGCCTTAGTGTTGTCATAGCTAAGATAATTGCTGTTGATAAAAACAAGTCTACGGCTGTCCTGAGGAAGCTCATTAAATTGTTGTGCATCACTCAGCCCTGCAGCAGATGTTTGGGAAAGCAAACTCAGTCAAGAATCTGTCAAGTTATTTTTTCTTCTCACAGTTTCCTTAGTGAACACCTAGTAATGAAACCTAACTATAGGTACACACTGTGCTTTTTATTGCCACGATTTTGCTGTCTGTGAAATACAGAGATGAATTTTAAGTCAAAATCAGCAGTCTTGTATTGCTCAGTGCAACGTGTTTGCTGATGTCCGAATAACTGTGTTTGTCAGAACATCTGAGACTGATTATCACACTGTCAGAAATGTACAGTGCATATGGACTCTATTTAATGAAGAATCAATAGCAATTAATGATGTGTGTGTTTTTATGATCTTTTTTCATGCACCATAGACTGAAATTATACTGAAAATAAATGCCAGCAGTAGTACAAGGGCATGTGTTTATACACCATCTTTTAATTTTGCATGTAAATGAGGATATCAAAACGGTGACCTTAAACTTCCAGTCGGCGCTGTCAGTTTGACCAAAGTTAAGATGTACATCACAGTGTGCCTTGGTATCAAGCCAAAATCTCACTGAGGTCATGTTGTACAATCTGACCACCAGCAGTCAAGTCATAGAACACTGAATTACATTAACATGAACTTACTGAAAGTCCTGGAGAGTTGAGAAACCACAGAATGATTTAAATAAACAGTTTGACAGTCATCTCAGAGGCGGTTGTTGAATTAACTCCCTAAGGTGGATAAACATAATTGCTCTTATTTCCGAAGTGTTTTAAAGACTGTTGTAATAGATTAAAGCATACATTTCGTCTGTCTGTGTTTTGCCATGCTTAAGTTAACCTGAGAAGTTTCCTGCAGTTTTGAGTGCTTTAGAAGTGACAGATGAAATTGGCTTTTTAGTCCTTTGTTACTGTGTTAGCTTTCAATTTGTGTTTTATTTTTGTAGTGGTGTTCTGAATAGTTTTCTGACTAAAGGATGGTTTACATAAGTGCTTATTCAGTACAAATTTGTAAAACTTTATACTGTTTTAATGCTGTTGCCTCCTCTGCATACTGGCTTATATAATCTGAACGTGAAACTTTGTATTGCTGACACGTTACTGGCATGTTTTTTCTTAAAGACGAATCGCTTGTTGTTTTCCTCAACAACAAAATATGGATAAAAAAAGCATCTGCTAAATTAATAAATCTAAATCTAATACAACTTTTTTGGGTGCCTAATTGTTTACAGTATGCTGTGTTTGTAGTTCAAGGTTGGGTTATAAAAACTTAATATAATATGATTTTCTGTCTTGTTTTCTCAACCTCACATTTTTTTCATCCTTAATTTGTCAAATCCCTGCCCACACAAACAACAACTGGAAGCATAATGTTTATATTATGTTCCTTTTGAAGGTGTTCTTGGATATTACATGATGTATTACAAGATGTAGATGTATTACAACAATTTGCAACTTGGCATGCTACATTTGCTTTGTCAAACGCTGATCATAAACACCTTTCTTTTATGTTTGTGTCTTTGCAGGACCAGTGAAGTTTTAAAATGTGACCAACTGAAGACAGGAGAAGAATAGAACTATTCACAGAGAAAGATCATCCAAAGCATCTGGAGACATTTTTGTCACAGCTTTTTGCTAGGCATCAGCCCAGAAGAGAGACAATGATGAATTTCACTAAGGCTGTTTGTGAAAAGGAGAGGAGACATTCAACACACAACCAGCACTCACATATATGGCGGAAACACACTGACACTGTTTAATTATGTCTTTTTTCGGTGAAGACATCTGGTATCTGTTACATTAATTATGGCGTAATATAATTAGCCTCCCCCTAAAGTGAGAATAAACCCTATTTGCTATCAAAGGAGTATTGATGCAATGATGTTAATCAGATTGGTGCTCACAGAAGCATTCCCACTGCATCCGTGAAGCCTCCTCCCCACATTCTATGGAGGCGGAGGAAAGCCGGTCAGCTGATGAGGAGCGGTCCAGTGGTCAGCAGCAGACTTTGTTAGGGGCACAGCTGCCTCCATTACAGCAACAAGCTACCTCGCAAACTGTACGCGGAACACATGGCCGCCATCAACATAAGCAGCCAAAACGCTTCGAAATGCTCCAGAGGCAAAAGCAGCAGCAACAGTCGCAGGCGAGTGGGTCATCTTGGCAGCTTTCAGATGTTCCTGGTCCTTCAAGAGGCAGCTCTTCTGTCCCAGGAGATCCATCTCCTCAAATTCATAATGTTCCACAAACTCAATCTCTGTCCAGTCTGGAAATACAGGAAGGCACCTCATGTAGGCGAGAGCGTAAACCCCAAAAGCCAGGAAAGTATGTGTGCACGTACTGCGGCCGTCCTTGTGCAAAGCCCAGCGTCCTCCAAAAACACATCCGATCCCATACAGGAGAGAGACCCTATCCTTGTGTTCCATGCGGATTCTCCTTCAAGACCAAAAGCAATCTGTACAAACACCGGAAATCCCATGCACATCGAATAAAAGCAGGCATGGCCTCAAGTCGTGAGGAGCCCAGTTTTAGCGGCCCTGAGGGTGGAACCTTGGGAGATGAGCAAGAAGAAGGCACGGAAGGAGAAAGTACAGGTTCAGAAGATGAGACTGGGCAGCACAGACCATCTACCTCACAGGGCAGACCAACTCTGAAGAAAGGTTGCAAGGTAGAATTGTCATTCATAGACGAAGGTCCCCAAACTGAAGATTCACAGGCAGTCAAGCAAAGGCTAGCAATGAGGCTAAGTGAGAGAAAGCGAACTCCCAGGACGTCTTCAGATGAAACCCGATCTTCATTGGGTCCGGGCAGTAAGGGCAGCACAGAATCTGGCTATTTTTCTCGCTCTGGAAGTGCAGAGCTTTCACAAGTGAGCCCACCAAATGCTAGTGCTAAAACTTATGCTGAGATAATTTTGGGAAAGTATGGACGACTAGGACAACAGCAAAGGATTCCCCAGCAGCAGCTGCAATTATCAGCTTCAGGTCAACATGAAAAATCAATCCCTTTCAGTGTTCCTAAGACACAAGTCATTGAACATATAACCAAGCTAATTACTATAAATGAAGCCGTAGTAGATACAAGTGAAATCGATAGTGTCAAGCCAAGACGTTCCTCACTCTCTAGGAAAAGTAGCATTGAGTCTGTAAAAATATCTTCACCAAAAGAGCCCTTTGTTTTTGAACCGAAGGGGGACATTTCAGGCTCTTGTGGTTCTGCTGTTCAATGTATTCCTGGTAGTTTTGCAAGTGAATTGTCTGGTTCATACTTGACTGAAACAGAGACATTGGCTAGTCAAAGCTCCAGTGCTGTTCTTTATAGAAGTCAATCAATGCCATCCTCTGGTGACCCTTCTGAATCAGCTTCACGTAGCTTTCGTCTCAGTCATTCTTTTGATGAGCAGCAGGCCATAGCAGCTGAAATGAGGATTGGCTCACACCATCGAATGTTAAGACGCCAACCAGCTATTGAAGTGCCAGTTGGAACAGAGCTCATTATAGAGGATGCAGGCCCTTCTTCCAGGTTGAAAGAATTAGATCCAGGAAGGAAGCAAGAAAAAGAACTTCACTCTTATGAGTGTGAAATGTGCGGGACTCGTTTAAAAAAGCAGGATGCTTATGCAGCTCACAGACTTATATGTATGAGTAAGTCTCCACTAGGTCATCGGAGTGAAGAGGTAATGAGCTACAAGTTTAAAGCCATGGCCATGGCTGTGCGCAAGAGGAAGAAAAAAGAGGAGAGTCTTGAGGAAGACCCTCCCAGTCCAGGGCCAACAGCTGTGTCTTTCAGCAAACAGCCCTTGTCAATGCTAGGCACTTTTGATAATCAGGGCACACCTTGTGCTCTTTCACAAGGTGAGCTAGAAAGGAGAGGTTCTTGGAAAGAGATTTCAGTTATTCAGCATACTAGATCTTTTGAAAAACAAGAAAGCATCTCTATGGTGAGTCAGGAAGCAGAACTGGAACATGAGCCATCACAAGAGCCAAAACCAACCTCCACATCCAGGTTAATACGTCAACCCAATATTCAAGTGCCAGAAATCCTGGTTACAGAGGAGCCAGATACTCAAATGATCTCACATACACAGAGCACGCACACCTCCAAAGAGTCAGAGAAGGTAGAGGAATTCCAATGGCCTCAGCGGAGCCAAAGTTTGGCTCAGCTCCCTGCAGAGAAGCTACCACCAAAGAAGAAGCGTCTTCGGTTGGCCGAGGCAGCTCAGTCATCAGGTGAATCTAGCTTTGAGTCAGTATCTCTGCCACACAGTCCAAGCCAAGAGAGTAACATTTCCCATGCATCTAGTCGTTCTGCATCCTTTGAGGAACCGGGAAAACCAGACTCTGAGATGCCGACTGGTACCTGGAGCTCCCAAGGGTCTCATATGCTGACTGTTCCACCAAGTCATCACCAACAACATCATTCCCATAGAGAAATGCGCCGATCAGCCTCTGAGCAGGCCTCTCCAAGTCCTTCACACCCTGCACATGTAGAAGAAACGAGGAGTAAGTCTTTTGACTATGGATCCTTATCTGTAGAGCGAACTTCTGCCACTTGGAAGGAAAGGAGGAAATGTCTCTTGGTGAAGCATGCAACACTTGGTGAACCTGATCAGGAGGAGCCATCTACTACTGTTAAACCCGGTGTCTCAGCTTTGTGTCAGCCCTATCTTGGTCATCCTCTGCTCACAGAGTATAGAATGGGAGCTAGGACTTCTAGACATAGCTCAGAGCATGTAAGGATTTTCCAATCCCCTCTTTCTCTCCCAGCAACAGTTTTTCCCCTACCACAAGCAAGCCCTGACATATGTTTCTCAAGCCAGCTCACTAGATCTCCCCCAGTCACTACAGCAATATCTGGGGTACTTTCCACCCAGATGTATCAGCAAGACTTCATTTACAGTGAACCTTCTCAGATTCATCAAAGACCCCTTGAGTATGTAGAACGCCTGGGCCTTCCCCTCCAGCCACTCTCCACTTTACTTCCCATACAATCAAGTGATGTCCAGGCTGTTTGCTTTCCCATGCCAGGTGGTTTAACTATTCAGGTCCCCTCAGGACCTCTTTTCAGGGAGTCTAGATTATCACCTTCTTCCTTGCAGAGTCCTAGTGATTCGGAACAGCAGCTTGTCATTCCCCACACTCCTCGGCCCATTATTGCTCCATGCCTTCAGCAGCTTGCACCTGTAGTGTCTCTTGTAGTGCCTGTGCGATTGCAGACTCACATTCCCACCTATGCTAGTGCCATGTATACGACCATCTCACAAATTTTAGCCACAACACAACATCCAGTCTGCTGCACAGCCATGGTCATTATGGGTAAGCTAGAGGAAGACAAGCTTCAAAGATCTTACCTTAGGCTGCCCTCCCCTAACCCCAAGAGCTATATTCCCCTGCCGCTGCCTCTTGAGTATGGAGCGGGTACATCATCTGATGACGGCTGTGGACAGCTTGGTGCTGGAGGAAGTAAGCGAATGCTGTCGCCTGCAGGTAGTCTAGAACTTAGTCTAGAGGCACAGCGGCATCAGAAACGGGTGAAAGAGGAAGAGGAAAAAGATGATGATGATGATGATGACAAAGAAGATGAAGAAGACAAATGTGATGAGAAATCTCAAGGGAAAAATAAGCATAGGCTGACATTGGGGACCGTGGAGAAGGAAAGAGCACATTTGAGAGAAGTATTAGAAACTGAAAAATTAAGCAAACAAGTCACAACGGAGCGCAAAACTGAAACTTTAAGTGAGGAGGAAAGGGAAGAGGTGGGACACAAGATTGTTTCAAGGGCACCAAGCCCAAAGAGGACCATGGACTCCTCATATCCCACTTTGAATACTGCTACATCTGTCAGCTGGTGTTACCTAAACTACATCAAGCCCAACCCATCTACACACCAAGATTCAACTTCTGTCTATTCCTCATGGAGCATTAGTATGCATAACCCCAATCTGCCTGGTTTATCCACCAAAACCTTACTGTCTCTGCTGCACTCCAAGCAGAAACATAGTGCTGAGACATACACTATGGCTACAGCTCCACCACCAACCACTGACAATCTGGAACCTGCTGACAGCAAGACGCCCAGCGAGTCTGAGGTAATCATCACTGTTATTTCCCATTTTTAACAAATAATCACTAATCATTAAAAATCCATTTAACTTTTTTATATTATTCCAGTATATAGTATATTGATAAAAGTGTATACGTAACCCTGTCTGTAAAATCCAGGCTCAAGTCTAATTATAAGATTAGGTAGTCAAAATAGTCATAGTCAAAAAATATGACTAAAAAATAGCTAGTGTGTGTTTATTGCTGAAAACGATAGATTATGTGACAGATTTCAGATTTCGAGATAAAGTGCTCAAACTTTCTTTTGTAATACTAAAGATAATGATTTTTTTATTTATGTTTTACACAAAACAGTAACAAAGCAGGTGTTGGCTTCCTGAACATTATTTCTTTGACATGGTCTTATTAAGTCAATATTAAAGATATTAAGGATGTATTTTCACAGAATGTTCTTTACATTATGATTTTATGTACAAAAGAGTAAATTACAAAAAATGACTTCAACTGGGTTTTCAGACTCACATAATTGTGTCTGGCACGTGTTTTAAAACGCTAGATGTAGAGCATTCACAGTGTTGGTGAATTAACCTGTGTGTCTGGAGTGTAGGTACATGCCTCCCCACCCAACACGCCCGTCAAAATAAAAGAGGAACCGCCGAATGAAAAAGGGGAAAAAGACAAAAAGTCTGCGGAGGATGTGCCCAAAACATCGACAAAGAGTGAGACACGTATTTGCATTTTTGAGGGCGGGTGAGTAGAACACTGTGAACTCTCATTAGTACACACATAGTCTTTAATGCAACTGCACGCTGTAAATGGTATAAATGTTATTTATAGTGCAGGTTATGCTTGATCTTCCCATCGTTAAAGCTTTTTGTAAGATAGAATTACGAACGACTGATTGGGAAAAAGTTTAGATTCACACAAACATTGATGCAGGGATCATCTGTTTCATTGCAATTTTTTGGCCATGCACATTTGCAATTGTACTGCATAATCCAGTTATCAGTTTTTGTCAAATAAAAGGAAAACACTGCAGATGAAAGGACGGATAATAGATTGAGAAGCTGACCTGAAGACATCAAAAGCTTTGGATTCATTAGCTGAGTCTCTTGCATTCATCTGGCTCTCATTGTGTTTGAGAGCTTAAACTGCGGCAGCAACTCACCGTAGCTTGCGTTTTTTTTCCTGTTTCCTTTGTCTCTCGCTGCCTTTATTGCGCTCGCACGGTTCTTCTGCCTCGCACACCCACACGCTCCCTAATCACATCAGTCTTTGCGCTTTCTATCTCTCTCTCGCACACGCGCTCCATTTTGTCTCCAAAACTTCTCACATCCATCAACACCCGTTGTGTTTGTACCTCTCGCAACAAGCTGTTTTTCCAGCTTGCTCTCTTTTTTATTAACTTATTACCTAAAAGGAGACTTAAGGTGCATGTTTCTCACTCTTCACGCGTACCCTAGACACATCACACACACAGTAGTCTGTAGTCTATTTGTGTAGTCGGTCAGTAGTAGGCACAGAACAGTGGACAGGTGTGTTCTGTATGTATTTACAGACCTCAGTGTTGTAATTCTGATTTTATTTAATAGCGTCTTAAGCAAATAATGCGGCATACTAATTTAAGCAGACTAGGTTTTTTGACGAGAAGCAGATGTTTAGTAAGACTGTAAACACCTCATCCACTTTTACACCTATCATGAAGTCTTTCAGAATGCGTTTGCTGTCTACTCAAGCACATCTCATCCTGCTGCTATCAGACTTTGCTGCCATATAAAGCAGATGAGGATTCATACGCTTGCAGTCAATAATGCAATTATACATTCATATATTCTCTCCAACTCCAGGACTTACCTCATCGGCTCATAAGCCTGCAAGATTAGCACACATTTCAGCTTTGAAACGTTCAAGCTGTTTTTGTAGGTTTTTTTGAAATTGCAAAATGTTTGTGAAGTATGTATATTGTTGCTTTTGCAAATGATGTACAGCTGTCTCGATCTTCTTAAAAGGAAATTCAAAGGTGACACTGTAGTTCATCCAAAAATGATGACGGTCCCATATGCCGTTTTGTCTATTGTTTAGCACAAACGTTCAAAAAGCATCTCGTCTGTCAAGCTGTCAAGAGCTAAACATTCTTCAAAAATATCTGCAAACTGTTAAAAATAGCAGCATGCGAGTTTGGCCGAGTAAATGACTTTTTGGAGGAGAGCTGTGGTTATTATGATGGTCTGATGACTTCACTTGTTGACGTGAAAGGAAAGTTTTGGACATTCCCCTTTAGACATGTTTGTTGTAGAATAGATATCATTTGTTTCTCAACAAGAATACTGTCCATTGGGTGTTGCGTAAGAGACCAAAACGGGTGTTTTTGTACGTGTCCACCTTTGGGTCAAAATAGGTGTTTCCAACCACATCTCAAATTGGAACTGGAGAATGTAATAAACTAAAAAGAGTGCCCTAAAAAGTGTTTTTGGAAATGCAATACTGTTTCTTGCATCTAAGATCAAGGCCCTGATGTAATTACATTTATTACAGAAATATACAATTATTTATATTTATTAACCTCCCTGTCTGTTGCTATCTCTCTCTCACCTTTGCAGTTATAAATCAAATGAAGAGTATGTGTATATTCGGGGTAGAGGACGAGGGAAATATGTGTGTGGGGAGTGTGGGATTCGCTGCAAGAAGCCCAGCATGCTAAAAAAGCACATTCGCACTCATACAGACGTCCGTCCTTATGTATGTAAGCACTGCAACTTCGCCTTCAAAACCAAAGGTAGGCATTTGTGTTGTTTTAAAGTCGCCCCATGCACTACTACAGCTAGATCATCTAGGCTGCGTCCAAAATCGCGTACTGTGACAGTACGTACCGAATCAGAAGTAGAGCCTACTTATCAACCGTCAAACCAGTACGTTCCCTATAGTATGAATACGGGAAGTATGAATGAAATTCGGACGTACTACGTCCGCCATTTTATGCATCACGTGACACACATTCCTCACAGCAGCCCGAACATTTAAAGAGCCCCACCACACTGCGCTGATACCTGCGATGTTTTCCAACAATCTTGCCTTTTCCACCGGCGTTTTCCACAGGCACGCTAAATCGCTTCAAAATGAAACATATTTTACAGCCAATTTACAAACATATCCCATCGATTTACATTGTTTAAAAGTTTAATAAACGAGTTATTTGGACGATGTTAAACAAGCGCAATAAAAGCACAAGCACAACGTTTTTCCTGAGGTACTTGCACTTAAAAATAGCCGTTTTCCGCCATTTTCTAAAATAACGCAGCCTCCGTCTTCTTCTCTGCTGGCTGACTCAGCTCCCGGGGCTCATGGGATAGAAAAGTGTCCATCGAATGAACACTTCAAAATCTAGCCGGAAGTAGTAGACCATCCGGGTACTTTTCGCCTACTGTTTTTCGAATACTATGAATTCGGACATACTACTCGCCTCGCGTACTGATTTTTTCCTACTATATAGCATGGTAGTACGCGATTTCGGACGCAGCCCTAGTCTCTTGGAGTACTCTTGAAGTAGATCATAAGCCACATGTTTAAAATATCTCTGTTTTCTCAAAGGGAACCTTACCAAACACATGAAGTCCAAGGCCCATGGTAAGAAGTGTCTGGAGATAGGCGTGTCTGTGGATGAGACTGACGAAGCGGGTAAGATTGTTAATTGGGTGGATGTTTATGTAGTGTATGGCATGCACAAGCTATTGTGATGATGATTTAAACAGTAATGGTGATCTAGTTAACAGTGATCCAGTTCCTCTAGCTTGAACCTGTGTTTGATTATGAGGAAACATATAAACGTTTCGTTTAAATAGAGTTTTAAAGTACAGTATGTACCACACACTATAATCAGATTAAGATGATCTCTGGAGCAGTGCATTGTAAGTTAAATAACTTAAATAACTTTCTTTTTGCACGTAATACTTGTTCTACCTGATGCAGATATTTTGGAATGTCTTTTGTGTGTTGTTTTTATTGAAAGCACACTGCAGGGCAGACATCTTTTTTGCTCCAGACTTCAAGAGTTGAAAGAAGCCAATGAAAATAGTTTGCCATAAAGAGAAACACTACTGACCTTCAATTTGCTACATTCACTGTATTTATATAAAGCCAGAACAGAAAGTGCCCTTCTCTCTCTCTCCTTTGCTGTCTCAGTGACACACACCCACTCATTCAGTCTCTCTATCTCTCTCTCTCACACTTTCTATCACTGTGTTCTTCTCTTAACATTGGTCATCTTCAGTGCAGTTCTGAGCTGCAAGGACATCTCATTCAACCACTCTTCATTCACTAAATTTTAAATATTGATGAAGCTAATAAATGAAGAACTCAATTAAAACACAATATGTTTTATATACAATATATATTATTACAACTCATCAACAGCATGAAATAACACAATTGTAACTGTGAGAATTATGTTGTGACTAAAAGCATTCAAAATATATGAACACTGTTATATTTGATCATCTTTTAAAGTAGTCACCCTTTCTCTAGAATTTGTAAATTCATATTCTTGACTATTTTTTATCATTCAGCTTCTTGAGGTCTCGACCTGTAAAGCTTTTTAAACAGCACTGAAGAAATTTCTGTCTATGCTGGACTTTCATTGACTTTTTTGTATTGTTTGCTTCAAGTAATCCATTTAAATTAAATTCAATAAAATTTTAATACAATTTTAGTTTTCTAATCAAAGAAATATATATGTTGGTACAACTATATTTTTGTCTAGAAAAGTAATTACAAACATTGAAATACACACCTTCAGAATAAAAGATTTTAAGATCATGAAATGTTTCTGTCAACTGTGTAAATGTATATATTTTCTCTAGGGCATGTGTAAAATCCTGTGGGTTTATCTGTCAATCTTGCACATCTTTTTTATGTGCTTCTCCATTATATCATTAACTGTATGTTTATTTCTGTCCAACAGGGGGCAGTGAGGAGCATGCGTGCGAATCAGAAGACCAAGAGGAGCACCAGTTCTCTGATGTTGAAGATTCTGAAGCTGACGATGATGACGATGATGAGTTTTCCTCCCACGATGACCCATCCTCCTGTTCCACTGACACTCGCCAATCCATAGGAGACTTGTCAGAAAGTGGGCAAGGGTCCCAGACAGAGCCGTCTGACCCTACAACAAAAGAGGGATACTCCTCACCCCACAGACCTTGGCCGGGCATACGAGCTGCATCTCCGGGCAGCAAGAGAACGTCGTTCTCTCACAAGGGCTGGGAGGCGTCTCCGAGGACCTTCTCCCCTAGCAGTGAGGGCTCACCTTTCAGAAGTCTCTCTCCCAGGCTTGATGTGTCGTCTCCTAGTCGACATCTCTCTCCTTCTCCAGAGAGGGGTCCGTCACCCATCAGGCACCTTTCTTCACTAAGACCGCTCTCGCCCCTGAGGCCGGTTTCCCCCGCCCGGTACAGGAGCGCCAGGGCTCTTTCCTCTCCTACGCCCCTTAAGCCCCAGCATCGGCCGCGCAGCTCACCCGCAGGGCTTCACTGGGAGCCGAGCACACCAGCTACTAAGGGTCAACAGGTAGGTAGACAAAAAATATATATACTTCCTGATGCTTTCCTAGTTTGCTACCATACCATGTCTCCCCCTACAGGATAAACCTGGCATTCAACCAGTTCTTCAGGAGAACATGTCTCCAGATCCCAGCCTGCTATCCCCCGCCCTGCGCTTCTCTCCAAGCGAGACTTTCTTTCCCACCTCTGTAACACCAAGGACAGTGGATCGCATGTTTAGCCACCTTCCTTTACACTCCCAAGATCAAGCCCGCATGCCGTATCACATGATTCCCATCGGGGGAATACAAATGGTGCAGCTCAGACCCCGATCTCGGCCCAAACTGGAACGTCAGTCATCTTCCACCCCATCACCCACCTCTCCCAAGGAGGACTCTCCATTCTCCCCGGTCAGGAGAGATTTCCCATGGATCTCGCTTCCCGAAATGAGTCCGCCGCAAAGAACTCTGGTTGACAACAGGGCGCAAAGCCGAGACGCCGGAGCTAGCCGCTTTGACCTGTCTTGTCCTAGCACAAGCTTGACGTTACCCAAACCTCTCCCTCTACAGCAGGGTGCAGAGGAGCAACAAACTGCGAAGGTCAGAAAGCAATACGGCACCTCCAGCTCTGCTACTCGCACCTGCGGTTTAGAAAAATCCAGAAAAGCTGCTCTAGACAGTGATAAAAGAACTGGTACGATCTCACAGGGTGAAGGAAAGAGTTCATCAGGAGAAACTAGACAGCTGAGTGAGACAGAAAAGCCTGGAGTGACGTCGCTCAGGGGACGTGGCTCTCCTTCAGACGGATGTTCGGGACAGCAATCTGCCGATCCAGACAGCACTTAAAATTCTCTGTGCACAACGATGAATTCCTTTCTACTGCTAATACTACTATTGGTTTCTGTTTTGTAATGCGCTTATTTTTTATATACAAATTTTCAATACTATTGGTAACTTGGTAAATGTTTGTTCTGCAATATACAAGATTGTAATATGATGCACTTTTTCTTGGTAAAAAATATTTCTGTAAATCAATTATATCTGTCCCTCCTGTATCTTTATTGACATTGCAATCTTAATATATCTATTTGAATATGTATATGTACAAAAAACACTTGTATAAGTTAAGTATGGCTATGAATACATTTCTAAATGACCAAGATGAAAATTCCTAAAATTTTGTCTCGTGTCCAGTATTTGCAAATTATAGTGACGTGTGCCTTTTTCTGTCCAGATTTACTGCTTGAAGTGTCAACAAAGATAAAAGGCTGTGAATTTTTTTATAAATACGTTTTTTTGTGTTTCAAATGAGTTGGTGTTTGCAGAATCGGGAGTTTTTACTTTGTACGTCAGGGTACGAGAGACGAGAAGACAAAGAGACGAAGGCTTCACGAAGAGCCTTGCAGGGAAATTGCACTGAAGTCATATTTTTTATAATACAAGTGATTATAAATGATTAGATACACTGTCTCTGTACAGAGAGAAAGTCTATAGTCCGTATTTATTGTTATGTGCAAATATGAACATTTGTTTACTTTGGTTTTCAAAGGGATTTCTATTGTCATTTTTATTCTTTACACTTTTGTTGATAGTTCGTTTTTTTAGTTATGATCTCAAGACTTGAAATGAAGAAACTGGACAGGTTTTCAGTGACGTCAATAGCTGGGTTGTGGGTGGATCGGATGCCCTCCAAATTTGTCACAGAAATTTAGCATTTCTGAACCAATAAAGGTACGCCACAAATTACTAAACTTGCTTATGATTGATGTCTACTGTTTTATGACCAGCAGGTGGTGCCGTCGATTCATTTATACCACCTTCATTTCTCTCTCTGTCTGTCTCTCATTCTCTGCTGTGCATCGATGACTTAGCAGGTTATAGTTCCCTGACTGCGAGCTGTATGAAAGTTTATTCATTGCCTGTTCAATGCAGGTTTCTTGAAAAATATGATGGCAGCTTTAATTATCCAGGCTTCCACAAGAATTTAGTCAAGCTTGAGATGTGGCAGAACATCTGTTCCTCTCCTAAAGTCAGTTTTTAAGGCAATTTCATGTGCGTGTCTTGTTTTAGACCATTTCTCTAAAGACTTCTCAAACTGAACTGTCACACGTTTCGTGTTGTATTTTAACAGCTTAATCCATGTAGAATTTTACAGCTGCATGTGATCGCTGCGTTCACCGTGCACGTATCGTCTCTCAAAACACATTTCAACAAATGCTTCTGAAAGGATTCAGGTGCAAAATGCGGTTTTGGAATAACATGAACAAATGCCTTCGTAAAGACAGAATTTGTAATGTTTAATGTCAAATCAATTAAGACAAGTTTTTATGAAGGCTGTGTTACATAAGATTATGAGCTTTAGTGAATCACTCCCGCCATTTGTAAATGTTTACTAGTGACGGATAAAATGTACTCTTGTTCTGAAGATAAAATTGTGGAGTTTACAGCGTTTTTTCATAGCTATATATTTAAGAGGATTTACAGTTAAGTGCCCATTTACTTTAGTCAAAAAATGTTGACCCCTCATTAGTAATAGTTGAAGAAAATGTCTGTTTACAGGGTTCATCTAGATGTGCTTTGATGACCACGAATTATCTAGTGTCTTGTCTGTTACTCAGGACATTTTAACCTCTTCTCACATCTTCATAGAAGTTGTTTAATAAATGTGTGTATGTTCTTATATAGCCAAGTAACTTACTGTAATTGGAGTTAAATATGAAAACCGCCACCCATCATTATTAAAAGATGGTTTCCTCCATTGACTTCCATTGTATTGTACACAAAACCGCTGTGACATTTAAAAAAAAAAAAGTGTAATACATGGCAACCCACAGGCTAAATGGGTCAAGTGATTAAGGTTTAAATATGGCCCAACCCTTTTTACTTTATCACTATTAGTTTTCATTGAATACAATCTGGTCTAAACATTAACCTCCTGTCGCAGTGATGCACTGCAATTTCTTTAGAGTTTCTTTTATATTTACAGTCGGTGTCTTAGCAGCGGTCTGTCACAGATTATTGTCCTTAAACAACTTTGGAGGAAGATCTTGAGTAAATAGCCAAAAGCTATACAGGTTTATCTCGGGGTCCTCTAGCTTCTCGTTTCGGCTAAAGGGTTTAATGAATTTAATTAAGAGGTGGAGGTGATCTTTTATATCTAATGAAGTGAGAGGAAGTCAAAACAACTTTAAGATGTTTTACCCAAAATGGAAAATCACATTATGTACTTGGTTTTAAACCAATATGACTCTGTGAAACTGAAAATATGTTATATTTATGTTTTTTAGCCATTATTACTGAATTATATTATAATTGCTACACTTTGTTAACAAATACCTAATGAATACTTTTCGATAGTATTAACTATTGTGAATTGATAGACTGTAGTAATACTGTAGTTTATGGTAATATTTATTGCGGTAGGGTCAAAAAACACTAGTATCTTGGAATTTTACTACAGTTTACTATAGTAAATATTATTGTATGCTACAGTGTTTTGTTTTTTATTCCAGCTCTACTAAATCTATGCAAAAGACCATTTTTAATTTTCCTATGAATGTAAAATGGAAGTTTCTTTGGCCTTTAGTATGAATATATTAGCCTTAAGGATATCTATAAACTGCTTTGCTCCAAAACATTTAAAAGTTAAAAGCATTTAAAACTTACAATCTCTTCAATACAGATCAATATTTTTTATGATACAATTCTGCACAGCATCTTATAAACTAAATGTTACTAAAGGGGAGGAGTGACGCAATATGTTCCAAATCGAACAAAACCGTGCATTTCACTTCATTGGGTGTTTAAGTTGCATACTGATAATCGTCCTTTTCAGTGAGCTCTTACCCTTTAAGAACTGCCGTGACCAAATCACTGAGTGAATTGAACTGTGATTTATGGGTAATTCAGTCCATTTCGGGAACAAAATATCTAGTCTGATTTATTAACTCATTCACTAAGTGATCAGCAAATTAAGTTAACAGCTCATTGTAGCAGAAGACTGTCAGTGATTAACTGCCCAAATGTGCAACTGAAAATGTGTGACTAAACAGTGTTAGACCAAACAAAATGTACATGGACAGGTCACAGGGCTGTGATAAATCGTAATTAAAGTAAAACAAGGGTTTATGTGGGAGGTGGGGACAGAGAAACCCTACAGTATTGAAGTGTCAATATTACACCTCCCTTTGTAATGCCAGTCTGAGCACATCATGTGCTTCTGTAAGGGAATAGCTGCAGTCTTCACGTTCATTAGCTTGTGCTTTTATTATTCAAGAGCATTTAAAATGTGACATTTCTTTAAAGCGATAGAAATAAAAATTCATTTGTCCTCATATCACCTGTATGACTTTCTTCTGCAGAGCACAAAAGAAGATATTAATTTAAGATTGAGACATTTCCCAAAATAACTTTTTGTGATTCACTGAAGAAAGAGTCATATACAGGTTTTAATGACATGAGGGTGAATAAATGATGACAGAATTTTTTGTTTGGGATGAGCTATCCCTTTAATTGTCTTACTTCATTTTAACCACCCTGGAAGTGATGCTGTCAATGTTTAAAGCCGCAGGTTAAATATTACCCACATAAGTATCCAAATGCAAAGTCTCCACATAGGTTCTGTATATTTAGTATTCATCATGTAGAAAATAGTTGTTTTATATAACATTCTTTGCCCGGGTCTTTGATAAAGAATCTGTAAAATAACAAGTGTCTTAGCTCTTACTTCTCAGAGCAGCAGTGATGAACATGGTTTAAAGGAAAAGAGTGGATTTTGGAGGGATAAACACATTTCCTGTGTCTCTGGAATGCACACAGGAATGTGTTTCCATCACTCTGCAGTGACTTCCTCCACCATGTCACACATTCTTTTATCCATCTGCAGTAGATAGGATTTGGCTGCAATGAGGAGAAAACTCTCTGCCAAATGTCTGCTAAAGCTTATTTCTTGCTCATAAATAGCATGAGACGTACACCGAGTATCTGAGCCAAAAATATTTGAACTGGATGCTAATTAGAAAAAAAGTTTTGTAAGTTTTAACTTATAAATTGTCGTCGTTTCGACCATTCTGCTCTTCGCAATTTAAAACATTCACTATTGACAAATGTTTTTTTTTGCACACATTATCCCACAAGATGGTACGGTTTCCTGTATGGGTAGTTGACAAATAAATATGTGACTGTGTCCTATTGTGTGACATACAAGAAATGTAGAAAAAGAACTCTTAAAGATAAATCTTTCTCATCGTATTTGTAACTCCAGCAATAAATCTCTCATGCTATTTGTATATTTTGGATACGCTTTTCTACATTTTTGCTGTCACACCATAGGACACAGTCACATATTTATTTGGCAACCATGCATAAAATCGTACCATCTGAGTGTGGGATAATGTATGCAATCTGTATGTGCAACTCTGATTACTAGTCTTAATTGTATTTCCATATTCCCATATTTTCCTATCAGGGTGAGGTATGTTTCATAGCAGCGAAGAGAGATTCAACAAACTGTTGTGTCTGTTTTACAACACGAATGATAAAATCACATTATTCAAAGTGTGGGGAGAGATCATGTACTGCCTTTGCATCTAAAGGCAATAACATTTGCATCACCCACCATGACTGCTTGCTGAACTTCTATATTCACGTGTGCAGTCAATGGTCAATGTGTGCACATCCCACACTAGAGGGCCGTATTTGCAAACTCTGTCCGATACCTGCCAGGTGTTGACGCAGGTCACGACAAACCCTCACGGAAACGTTCACTCAGTAGATTTGATTTCTTTGACCCTACAGTGACACTTTTCAATTTATAATCATATTTCTGAGTTACGTGTCCAATGTAATGCAACTTGAGTAATAATTAGAAATTAAGGGGTTCAACTAAAAATAAAAAAAATATCATCATTTATTTACCTTCATGTCATTTAATACTTATGACTCTTTCTGCTGTGGAACGCAAAAGAAGATATTGTGAGAAATGTCTGTGTGGTTTTGCGTCCATACAATAGAAGTCATTGGGGACAGTGTTGTTTGGTTAGCAACATTCTTCATAATATCTTCTTTTGTGTTCTGCAGAAGAAAGAAAGTCATACAGGTTTAAAATGACATGAGGGTGAATTTCAGATTTATACAAATTGTGCATGACCACTAAGAAAATTAAATAACAAAACCAAATCATTTCTAAGTTCCCTTAGGCGCATCTTATCAGCAATTAATTTGTGCAGTCAGAATCAAATATTGACCAGAGGGCACAGGAAGCTCCTATCTCTCATCCTTTCCACATTATCCACCCACACCTACTGTAGACCTCATGGACCGGATCTACTCTCCAGAAAGTTCCCCATTACCATCATTCTTTCCACGGGACACTGGCTTGTCCCGCAAAGTGTCTGTGACGGGATTTATGCAAAGCCGCAAATCCATAGATATCCTTCCATCTTATCCATCTTTCCTTTTCCATACTGCCACCCCCACATCCCCTAGTCCCAGTCGATCCACATTGTTTGACTCAATGTCTCCTAAAAGGCGAAGAGGGTGGTCATTTTACTTTAATGTTATTCTTTTCTCTTATCATTACTGTTTTGGGTCTCTTCCTCACAAACAATCCAGTGACCTCAGTTTGCCGAGGGGGCAGTAGAGATTCTTTGGAATGTGGCAGGGTGCGAAGGCGAGCTGAAGTTGTGTAACTGCCACCCATGAGAGTCACCCTAGCAGGGGGTGGTGCATATCTCCAGAGCTATAAGTGAGGTGAAACAGGACGGTTCAACGTTAGTCAAGCACCTGCAGCCGACTAAGAACTGTTGGAGTTGTTTTAGGTGAACATCTGGACTTCTGCATGTTGAGAAGTGACTTACACACAATGGAATCAAGAACTGCACTGATCTTTATTTTTACCTTGTGTACAACTCTTCATGAAGGTAAAACGTTTTGTTATGTGCATGCGTGTTTGTCTTGTATTTATGCTGTTTATTGTTGTCCAAGAAAGATTACTTTTCTAATTAAGTTTCTAAATTTTGTACAAACTTATTTGTACAACACCTTCTGCACATTTCATAAACTTATTAGTCGATTCCGTTTTTATAAAAAATTTGTTCAAACTAGTTCAGCTGCCTAACAGTATGTGTTTCTCTTTACGAACAGTCTCATATTTTAAAGTAATCAATCATCTCTGTGTTGGCTTTCAAAGCCAAAATTGCCAGCTCCCACAGAAGCTTGTGTAAATGATTGTGAACTTTAAAGCCACCCGCTACTTTAAAGATTAAGATCAAACGCTTGGATCGTGTTCATGACTACATAAGATTATAATATAGCAGAGAGCAGAGAGGATAGAGCAAATAAAAATGTGATAATAACGTGATGTACAAGGTTCTCCATTTCTCTCTATCTCCAGGTTGGGGGTTGCCTCTAATGCCCCAGACTGACCCGAGTGACCCGCCGGCAAGCCATAAGGTCAGGACCAAACGCTGCTCCTGCAACAACCAGCTGGACTCAGAATGCCATTATTTCTGCCATCTGGATATTATCTGGGTGAACACGCCAAGGTGAGTGTTCACCCATGCACGGGCTAACCCGCGTTTACCGTAAGTAAACCACAATATAAACGTTCAGCCAATACTGAAGACTCTATAGAGGTAGATTGGCCGCTACTGAAAAGGCATCCCAATGCTCCCAAAAATGTTAAGAGTAAAATATAATAAACCAGTGCAAATTTCTCATTTATAAATATGAGTTTGGTTTTTTTAGTCAATGCGCGTTAGCAGGCATGGGTCATAATGGCTTCGATATTTCCCACCTAAACATCCGAAACATCTAAACACAGACATGAAAGTGCTTTCGCATGACCTGAGTTCAGTAGAACTCGCTACCGAGTCGAGTACTGCATTTATTGCTGTTTATCTTAAGACATCTTGGCACAGACTATTGTCATCATGCTTAAACCTTTAAACCGTACAAAGTCCCGTTGTGCTATATTTTTATGTTATACCCTTTCTGATGAGTTAATCAATGACTGCTCTTTGGGTGTTTTCTCTACAGTAAGACCACAGTGTACGGTTTGGGCAGTCCTTTAGCTCGACGCCGAAGGTCTGCGGGCCGATGCTTCTGCGCCAACCCTGCAGATCGAACCTGCAATGCTTTCTGCGTCTACAGGTGAGCATCATCTCTCATCTGCTCATTACACACACATGACATCACTTACACATGCGTAAATTGTCAGTTTTATTTAGAATGTAATTGTAATATTAGTGTTCGTACAAAGGGTGTGCTTATTTAGGGTGTGCAGAGTTACCGTGCAAGATGTTTTTTGTTGTTAGCTGATGAGAGTGTTTAGTCTGACAAAACAGAGTTTTATCATAGGAAAGCATTAGCAGAGGAAGAGAAACCCTTTGTCATTGGGACGGGTTGCTTAGTCACTGTGACACCAGTATCTATTATCAGCTTTATCAGCTGCTGAATGTATTCATACATTAAGTGATGCAGTTGTGTTATTGCAATCAGATTGTCTCTATGACAACAAGATTATTGAACAATTATTGAAAATATACCTAGAACAGTCACATGAGTAATTTTGAACCTTTTTGCACACTTTTTTCCAAGTTCTGAAAATCCTGCAATAATGCTGGTGAACCCATCTGAACCTGTGCGTGAAGAACAGGATCGGCCCAAAAATGACTCAGAAAATGCCAGTCCAGGTCTTCTGGTTTTAGGGGAGTCTACCTCTCCTCGGGCTCAGTCAGACGTCATGACTTTCCTCAGGTATGGTCACATTGCACACGTCCACACCTAATTCACTTACTCATCTGTGATTAGCATCGTTGCTCACAGCAAACCCATCTGTCTTTTCAGGAACCTGGTCAAAGCTAAAGCCAGGGCCGTTGAAAAGGCCACCCACACTAGACGGTGGGCGTCCCGGGCCAGTAAACCTGGCTACACATGAAATCCTGACCCTGAAAGAGGAGAGACGGGAGAGCGAGCACTTGAACAAGAAATGACCCTTGTGCAACATGGGCTAGCAGAACAAATACATGTCGCAATCTGGAAGAAGTGTACCGCAAGTAATAGAGGATAAAAACCGGGAGTCGTACGGAAATGAGGCCTTTGACTTTTAGATGTGATGGAGATGAAGGCTTGTGAAATGTAAAAAAATTAGGTTTTGGAGACCCGAGGGAGGTCTCTGTAAGTTGAGGGGAGGTTGGACTGTTTTTGTCTACTGGGAGATCACGAAAGAGGGTCAGGCGTGAGCTGTTGTACTGATGTGCAAACAGGATGGTTTGTTAAATGGCTATGCTAGAGATACTTGAAAGCATTATAGCTAATTCACAGAGACCAAAAGAAGTTGGTTTAAAGGACACAGTTAGCATGTTTCTCATGACTACTGTTGCTGTCCATCTACAGGAAGAGTGATGGTTGTTACTGAAGATAAGTGTGAGTAAAATGTATTTGTTTAATGATCTAGGACAAATATAAGGGCCTATATTTGGTGTTGTCATACTTCTCAAGAAATATATTTCACATTTAGCATCCCACCGAAAGGTTGCTGTACTAATGGATTTTGGAACACCCAGCAAGGGCCTTTTATAGCTGATGAATCTGGTATGACTGGTATGGTCTTTCAGATGAAGCTGTTTTAAGTTAGTTAATGCAAAGTGGCATCCAAAACACAACACTTTCTGAATACCAGCAAGGAAGTTTTACTGTATGTGGTGCCTTCTAAGTTGGCAGTTTGGGCACATGGATGGGCGTTTGGCATAGCCCATAAATTTGGATTAGCCCATAAAAGTAATCACTTTTATTTGAACTTAACTGCTTTATAATGTCCATTAAATAAATATTTACTTCTTGAGCTGCTGCTTTATACATTCATTAGTGATGCAGTTTTGCAATCTGTTGTTATGACCAATAGAAGACAATAGATTTAAACTTGCCAAAGAAATCTGGACTACTTTCCTATTTATTGAATAGCAATGGATCATAATCTTTTTATAATCTAATCTAAATGTGTAATCTCAGTAATCAATAATGTGACGTCTGTGGAAACAGACCAAAGGGAATTGCATGAGAGATTTGAATGATAAAGTCATTAGCTGCTATTTGCTATGGCACTGTTATGTGTAACAGCTGTTTGCTAAGAAGTCTTTATAGATGAGTAAGACGCTGTTGGCTTCTTTAAAGTAATAGCAATATAGTTTTACTTTGTTGTTCAGTGATCTATTTATTGTTTTTACATGGTCTAAATTATTAAAGGAAGCAATTGTGTATCTGTAATATTTATCAACTTTATTGTAAGCTAGTAAATACTAATCTAATAAATACATTTTAAAATTATTACTGTTGTTGTTGTTATTTATAATGATCGAAATTTGTGTAATAATAATGTGTAAAATGTAAATATAATTAATATTATTATTATATTATGTTTTATTATTATTTTGTCTTTGTGATGCAAGTCTTTTCTTTCCACGGGTTCTGTGTCATGAGTTAAAAAGAAAATATTCAGAAGAAAAATAACAGTCCGTATCATAAGTAAAAAACTGATATAACTGCCCTGGATTGCTGCCCATTCCTCGACTGACAAAGTACCTTGGCACTTTAATCGTAAGGGTGTGTACAGTACATGGTTGAAAAGTAATTAGTTTGAGCTCTCTGACATGTTGATGCGATTTAAAAGACTCTTGTAGAGCAGGTGAATTGGGCAGGAAGCTTGCCGTCGCATGGGAAAGAGAAAGTGTAGACAATAGCAATGAACAACAACAATCCTGATGTTTTCCATTTTCCTGTCAAGACGGGTAATATAGGCCAATGGTGCGCATACTGTAAAGCAAGACTGCACAAAAAGTCCCAACCTCATCTTTCATAAAAAATAAAAGTCAAATGTGAACTATTTAATTAATCAGGGCTTTTATTTGTTATTATTTAGACTCATTTTCCCATCTACTGTATTTACATCACTCAAATTCTCAAACGCCTTGAGGCCTCTGACCATTTCTGCAGATTAAAATGTATTTGATGGCTATCAAAAATAGGCTGCAGTGACTGATGGTAATATAACAGCAATCAAAAATAAGGTCACATTATCCAGGAAACATATATACGCCAACATATCATTATACTCCATGACTACTTCCAATGACAGGCTTCGTAAAAATGGCCTCTGGGTAAATAGTTTTATGTAATGATCAAATATTGAGCAACACAGGTGGAGGAACCTCAGGCATTTTGAGGTTTTGGAAGCTAAAATTGGAAATTCTTTTCACCAATACAATACAGCAACATTAACACAAGCAATGGTGCAGTCCTGTCCGTTCGTCTGACCCATTTTTAAAAACCATTTGATGACTGTTATTGGTGCGGTTCTTGTTAAACACAGAGATTAAGTCAATCTGACAAGTTCAAGAGGTTTAAACCCCCAACAATAGTCACGTTTTAAACAATGGAAGCCTCTATCTCTCCCCTGAGCTGAACGTCGCCTGCGCCGCCAACAGCCATCTTTTTCCCACATCAAAAACAGGATGCCTATACACATTCCATCGCAACTACCACTACATTCACAATAAAGAGAATGACAGGAAAGCCCATCAGAGGTAAATGAGAGGAAGAGATATAAAGTAGACTGCGGTTGATAATGCAAGGAATAAAACACTGGCACGTTTTTCGCTGTAGTCACGGGTGCAGGCATGAATAGCTGGACAAAAATGTAATTATGTTCTTAATTAACTGCTTCAATGCCAGGTGTGTGAGAAACGCTTTTGGTCCTGACCTGGTTAACAGCAAGAGTTAACATCAACTGTCAATACATGTTGTATTATAAGAAAGATTCATAAAAATACAGTATTTTGATTTTGATATCAAATTATTGTATGTAATGATAACTAATCAGGAAAGTTGTTTGTGTTGTAGCGTGATTATACAATGTGCTTAAAGGTTATTATATTTAATTACTATTGTAAAAATACAATGCCAGGTTACATACCCAGGCTGTATTCCGTGTGTCAGAGTATTGAAATAAACATTAAGCTGAATAAATCTGTTTGATTACAGATAAATGCACGTATTAACTCTAACACGCATAACTACAGAAAAACAAAAATACTGCTGATGCTCTGTGTATACAGAGATAGTACCAGCTATAATAGCTGTAATATTTTTTGCTAATATTTTATTTAATTTTTGGCAAATTAGATTTAATATGTCAAATGCCTTACATACAGTGCAATCTCTACTATAGCTTTATATTTCATATAAATACAAATTAAAATCATGCCAGAACTCACATGGCCCTTCTGCTGCGATGTTGTCAGAAGGTTAGCAAAGAGCCAAAAACTTTTTATTGTTTTTTTTTACAGATCTAGAAGTATTTATAAGATGCAGGTGACACATTGACCTTTGCTTGGTTTGCAGGTCAGCTAAATAATTATTTTGCCAAAAAATACTTTTATAATATATACTTTCTTAATTTTACATTTGTAATTTTCTTCATTCATGGCAGATGAATTTTTTTTGTTCTCTGCTTATAGCTTTTGCTTGTCCTGATGTTACAGTGTGTAATATGCAGATATCTGTCCACAGATCAGTATTTTTAGCATCTAGAACATGTGTCAGTGGCAGTGTTTAAATACCAGCAGTGGTCTCAGTCAAGCCCTTTCACTTTCTGACTCACGTGTACTTCTCTCCACCACAGGATGTTTCTGTTTCCTTCTAAATCCAAACAAACAAACAGTTCTTCCTCACTAAATTCCCTTTCTGATAAGTACCTCTTCATTATTTCGTCTCTGCTGCTCTTTAGATAAAGTCTTGGGATTATTACTATTGGGTTTTGCTATACATTGTAGCGCACACATAATTGTTGCACATTTACATTTCTATTATTAATTTCAATCCAATAAAATACTTTTATTTTTAACATAGCTAGTAGGTAATTGTTTTCTAATTGTAAATTACTTGCATTGTTATAGCATCTATCCTGAAATCATTTTAATAATACGATTTCAAACATACATCCATCCAAATTCCCTTTTTAGGATCTACCTCCTATAAATTTAAGTTTAATAGTTTAATAATCACTTAGATAAAACACACAAAATTCACCAAGCAATCATCTGAATTTTACCACCTAATGTTGATTTATTTTTAGACGTACTGAATATGCCTCTAGGGAAATAAACAGTTCAATCTGTTACTCAAGATTTATTGAGCTCCTATAGCTACATCAGCATCTTTAATAAATTACTCAAATTATAAACCAGTGCCCCCTGGTGTATACTATCAATAATTCTAATACCATTAGTCAGAGCTGTGGAGATGTTCATTGCACATTGTTTGTATTCTCTGACATCTCTATTCATGCTTGCCTCTCATTATCTTAATGACATGACACAGCATTAATGTAAAAGTGAGAAAATATTTGCAAATATATGACCTTTAAATATTCCTTCAGTCTTTTCTCACAGCGAGAGCTGCACTGAGCACATGGCATAACATCAAATAAAAAGAAAGGTATGAATGCAAAGAATTTCTTCTTTTTAATAATCATATGTCATAATGATGTTTGCAGTGTGAGGCAGCAGGTGTTAAGGAGATACAGCTTCTGCCATTGATATGGAGCATTTTATGGTGAGGATTTTTTGGGTCAAATCATATTTTAAGCATGAAACTGACCTATCTCCAGAGTATATTACTCACAGACCCTAGGAATGAATACTAATCTGTAAGAAGAAAACAGCGTTCAAATGAAATGAAATCATCATCTTCATTCTCATGCAGTGCTCATCAGTTATGTGTGTTACATATAAACTTTATGTTATGTTAAATGTTTGACTTATAAATAGTAAGTATTGATTAGTATGTATTGCATGAGTGCACATTCCTTTATAAACATTCATATGTCTTAGCATTAAACAACAGCAAAAAATTTAGGTCGCACCTCATTTTTACAGTACGTGCACTTACTGTACAGTGTACTTACAGTGTATGTACCCAACTAAATACTAAATACTAATTACATGCACTCATTATGGGTTAGGTTTAGGGTTAGGTTCAGGTTTGGCACTTATAATTACACAGTTAATACGGTAAATACATACTATGTAAATGTAGAACAGGGCTGTAAAATATGTAATATGCTTTTATAACCCAAATGCAACAGCAAGTACATAAGCGAAGAGAACTGTCTACACTGTCCACAGACATTCCATCTTATTGTATTTGCTGCACTCTCTCACAGTCTTATTACTGAACTATTATTAGAGCTGATGGTGGAGGAGTCTCCCCATGCAATCTACTCGGAGTACATGATAACACGACAATCTGATACAGTATGTTTGTGTAGTACTGAACAAAGATTGTCTATTTATGGCTGGCAGAAATTCTTTTTTGCATTATGATTGGTAGTATTTGTGAACAGAGAAGCAAATCTTAATCCGTTAATGCATATTGAAAGGTTCATGGATGGACTTCTTCATCTTACTTCTGCATGTAGCTAAGCTAAAAGAAGCACTTTATTATTTTTTCCTAGAAGGAACTGGCTTTAAAGTTCACGATTTTTAGAAATATGCATGATATCTAATTGCACTTGTTTTGCCAATCATTATCACTTAAAACTGCTTCCATTACTATCACAGTCATGCAAGGTGCATGCAGTCAGCTGCTTTTTGAACTTTGATTTGTTATGTTGGGTAATACTAAATTATACAATTATAAATCTGTAAGCATTATCGTACTTGACTTGGCAAAAAAGGATTGAAACCTTGAGATATCTTACTAACCGGATGTAAGCGAAAAAACTTACAAAACCATACATGCAATGCTTTCCTAGACACCTCTTCTTTTCTTTTCTTTTCTTTTCTTTTCTTTTCTTTTCTTTTCTTTTCTTCTTGCTGGACTATTTGCACGTCTTTAAAAGCTCTTGAGTGTGTTTGACAACCCAGTATCTAATAATCTGGTGTAGATATTAAATATGCCTAATGTTCAGTAAAGGCAAAAATCATCTTGTTGACATGACACAGGGTATAATAAAATAATATATTTAATCAGCACAAAAAAGCAGAATTTGTCATTTAGCATCATTCATTTTTAATGAAGTAGATCGGGATTATAAGCCAATGGGAACGATTTTTGTAACATTAGAGATATCGCACAGGACATTTCCTATTTTCACTTTAAGTTTTATATATTGCCCGACTATTGTTGATGTCAGAAATTATTGCCACAAACACAATCTACTCAATTAATGACCCAATTTTGCGTAACCACTTCTCATAAAGCGCCACTAGATGGCAGTGCTTTTCTACAAGAGCTTTAAAACCAAAAAATGTGAATTCGGTACTGTAACTATATAATGTATTACTTTATTTTTTATATTATACATTTATTTTATTTTATATATAACTTTTCTCTCTTACATACACATGATATATTGATAACTCTTTAAGTCATCTATCATATTACGACAATTTTTGCCTATTTAAGGGACACATGTGTATATTCATTTTATTCTACATTATATTCATGTTATTTTGCACATTCTAAATGTTTATTATCCGTTTTATTATAAATGTTAATAATACACATAATAATAAACATTATTAACAATAAAATATTTATTATCTGCTCAAATGACAATTCTTCAGGTGGGACATTAAGGGTAGTGTATATGTTTTTAATAGGGGCGTCTTATTTACCCTATTGACCCGTCTTGCGTTACATGATTTTATGATATTATATTACGTTACATGATTTTTTTGAGATTTTATTATATTCTTCAACATATCTATTCATCAACGTTCATAGGTATTATACCATACGTGTATTATTAAGGGTCATGCATATTCAATTTGCTTACTTTATTTTAAAACGAATGCGTATTTGAACGTAATCATTTCAACCTCGTTGCACAGCGCTGTGTAAAAGCCAGTAACACCGTTCATGCAGCGTAAACATTTTAGTTTCAGTAAAACAGCGTAAAGACTTCTGCTTTCAAAAAGTTACTTGGTAATAATTCTTCAAGGTTGTTAATTAAAACTTTTACATGTATCCCATTTGTTTCATTCCGATATGTTAGGAATTACGAACGAAGACATTTGGCAAACTGCGTTGCATCATGACTAGCTCGCTTCCCCCGCAGAGCCTCATGGGTAATGTAGTCAATTACGTTGACGCAGACAACTGAAGCGTTTACAAGTTCTTGCAACAAAAACTACAAGTACCATACTTCTCGTACTACAACTTCCGGTATCGGTAGGGAAAAGTTTCAGCGGGGGCTGGAAAAAAAGAGTGTAGCAAAAAGTATCCGTGTTGTGGTGTACATGAAATGAAACTGGTCGGGGGAAGAGGAGGGCCAGTGCCTTAGACGTAATAGGGCAAGGTAAGAGACGTTACCTATTAACCAGATGATGTACGCGCAGGTTAATTAGCTCAACGCAATGGACAGAAACACATTCCTCTTAATTGTCATCTCTGTAGCAATGCAAATCACAGCTTTCTGTTGTGGTCTTTAAATGTTATCAACAAAGGAGCTCGTGCACATCCAACAGTGTATTGTCATCTTATGATTTCTCTTAACGGAACACCCGTGTTTTATTATTTAACCTAAAAGTAATTCCAGTGCAGGTTTTGATCAAAGTTTCAGCGGCTCATAGTGATACAAAGAGAGAGCGCCGATAGCCCCATCATCCCTGCACGCTTGCGTTCCGTTGCGGTTTTTCAATATGCATGCGGTTAATATATGGGAAGAAGCTCTCCGATTTCCCGTTTAGTCTCGCATCAATTACCAAACAAACACTGCGAAAATAATTGATGCGATCAGCTGACTTTCAGTAGCCGAAAGCCGCGTTGCTTCCAGTCGAATACTAATATTTGCTTACTGGATTCTGTAGATAACAGATAACATACCGAGAATAAAGAGTTTAATTTATATTTGACCAAAACGTGTTTTTAAATGATATTTCCATCGCTCATCTGAAATAGCGGCACAACAGGCGAGCTGTTAAAACCCGCGTTCGCTCGCGCTGCCTTCACCGCCAGTGCCGAGTGTTTCACCGACCGGTGTCTCTCTATTGTTCCGCACACTGGAACTGTGAGAGCTTGATCTGATCCTCATCACATGCGACGACTGATCCCGTTGCTCACACATCAGCTGAACACTGAAGAACATTTCCAGCATCTGAATTGTTCTTTGTGTGGATTTGATCATTAAACATCACCGATACATTGCTCGAATAGATCTGTCATTCCTCCAGCGTGCACGAGCCCAGTCATGAAAGATTGAGATGGATTGCACATTTCAAGGTAGAGTTGAGTTCTTTTAGTCATATTAACTAATGTTTTACGTAAATATTAATGATGCAGAGCGGAATTATCGGTGTATCTGTTGGTTAAGCGCTATCTTACGTGAAGAATGTTGTACAACGTGTGTACTTTTAGGTGTGACTAGTATGATCATTTCTTTTTTGAGTCATGAAATGCATGTTGAAGGTGAAAGCTGTCTCTTAAATGATGCGATTGCATCTTATTGTAAATCTAAACAGGTTCTTCTGAGAGATGTGTGGATGTTGGAAACATGAAAGGTGTGTGGAGATACTAAAGTACAGTTTTTAGATATATATTTAATTTTTTTTGTTGAAATTGTCAGAATTATTTATGACAGTTTTAGCATTGATTATAATAGTCAGACCATAAATCACTCCATGTTAAAAACCTTTACATTTTAGTCTCTCCAGTTCACTCCACAAACTTCAAACCAAGGTGATTGTGGATGTCTGAACTGCACTTGACACAAACTCAATCCCAATTGAGTTTGTGTCCAGAAGATCTCATCTTGCTGCACTTTGTTAGCTATCGTGATTCAGTCAGATCTTACTACTCTAGCAGGCCGTTTCTCTCTAAACTCCCTAAAACAGAATTATATTAGGGAACAGCCACTTAGAATCTGTGCAAGGCAGCAGCAAAACCTGAGCATGAATCTGACTTGGTCAAGGATGTTAGTGTCCCAGGTGTTGTAGAGGATGAAGTCTGGGGAGGGCTGAAGTTTGGTTCGGACAGGCGTTTTGGGCTCCTTGAAAAGTGGGCCACATGTCCCTGGGGTGAGCAGAGCTTTTCTGGGGCAGGCGTGGCGATGACGTATGGGCGGTCCGGAATGGGAACGAACGGCAGTGCCCAGTCATTGTAAAGGGTACTGGGGTCTGCGGATGGAGTTTGGAAAGATACGGCAGGTCCACTTCGTTGTTCACGCAACGGAGATCTTCTGTTCTGAGTGAGGTCTCGGGCTGAGAGGTAGGCCAGCGTCTAGAATTATGAGAACGTGTTGGGATAAATTGGTTTTCAGATTGGAGCTTTACCATAGATATTGTTTTTTTGTTGTTGCTGCAGTTGACAAATTGTAACGCAACAAACTTTTGCAGCCATTGACTTCCAGTGCACATAACGATTTTTTCTCAGCCATCAGCAGCTGTCTCAGTCCAAACCTAAACTTGCAAGCGAGCCTCAACGCGCAGAGGTGGGATGCTATTTAAAGCTCTTGCAAGCGTACCAGCTGCTCTCATTCCACGCTACGTATTTGAATCACAGACTCAA
This sequence comes from Beaufortia kweichowensis, assembly GCA_019155185.1. Classification (NCBI taxonomy): domain Eukaryota; kingdom Metazoa; phylum Chordata; class Actinopteri; order Cypriniformes; family Gastromyzontidae; genus Beaufortia; species Beaufortia kweichowensis. The sequence continues at coordinate 13,864,862 of CM032800.1, forward strand.
GAACTTGGATCCTTAGAATTGAAAGTTCTGTTTATAGAAAAGGTCATCCTTTTCTGCCTTTTATCATTTTTTTCTTTGATCTGAGTGTTCAGAGAATGAAGTGCTGTGCTGCTTCAAGCAGCTTGATGTAGGACACTAAACCCACTTTTATGTGTGTTAAGCTATTCTTAGGCAGTAAAGTTGCAGGCCTAGTTTTGTACATGAGAGGGTGGTGCTGTAGACTTGCTCTTTTAACGGCAAGGTTTGGGAATAACTTTGAGCGCGCCATCTGCTATTTAATGATGCTCTGCTACAGTTTCACTCATTTTGTCATCATTGTTTTAATCATTTAGTGACATCAAAGCTTGACTCCAGATGAAGAGCTTGTTTGAATGATTTACGATTTGACGTTTGAATGATTGTAGCTAGTATTATAATTCAGTGTTGGAGTGTTGGCATTTACGTATGGGAGTTTTAAGTAAATGCAATAATGAAGTGCACATCTGTTATATTTCTCCTGCAGATTTTTGTGCTTCGGGACAGAATTTGGTCATTTTGTAAACTGCTTTCTCTAAGTGATGTGCTATAGGAAGTGACTGAAAGGTTATACAAGGTTATAGAGTGTTTCTTGCTGGATGAGATTGTTTTAATAGCTTTCAATTAGGACTACAATAGAGCTAAAGTATATCCAGATATTCAGTATGTAACACTGTTGAATTAGATGTACAACAATGTAGGTAGAAATAATAAACGGCAATAAAGGCAGAAATGCAGTTTAATCATTGCCTAATGAAACGTTATTATAAGTGTATTATGAGTATTTGTTGAATTGCCTGCCCTTTATACATTTCATGTGTTTATATTGTTATTGAGCCAAACCTGTGTCTATGTGGGATCTGTAGTTTAAAGTATAAAGGAGTTGTAGTGCAATATGAAGGATTTCGCACATCCTAACTGGTGCATGACGGAGGATGAGGAGTTAAGCACTTAAAGAAGAAATAGGCCGGTTACATTCTTTTTTCACACTTCATGTCCTGGGAGTCTATGAAGATGTGTGTGTGTGTGTGACAGCATTAACATGTGTTCTGTATGTCTGTGTGTCAAAGTTGTGAGGTGATGCTCAAAACAACATGTGTACCTTCCATTCCCTTGGTAATATTGTGGCTGTGACACACATTTGATTAATGTGTTGGCAACATTGGCTCTTTGGTTGCTCTGGTTGGGGAGAAACACCCTATAGGAAGTTGAGATATATACATTTATATATATATATAATGTTATATATAAAACGGTATAGATATATTTTAAGGATGTTTCTTGGACTTTGTTCCGATTTACACTGTGACTCATCACTGTTGATGCTTCTGGTCCAGCAGTGTGAAGGTGGATTTATCAGAGTCGAGACATCAGCTCTCTGTTAAGGCACTTAACTGTATTAAATTCATTCTCTCAGCTCTTTTGTCCATCCGACATGTGTTTCTAAGCCATTTCACATCAGCATATATCCACAACATCAGCATTTTTTTGGTGAGTGGATAGAGTCTGGCCAAGTTTAAAAAGAAATGTAACTGTGTGTAGTACATATTGTATTTCAAATTTGTCATCTAATCTCACGCGAAAATGCCGTGTGTAATACAGTCTAGACTGTGACCACATTAGTGCATTGATTATGTGATGTATGCATAGCTTTGGCCAATATTACCCTGCGGTTGAGACCACAGTCACAACACACTAACCACTTGGCTTATGACAAGAATGTATAACTTTGGAGACCAAACAACAATAAACCCAGCAAGAATTGTTATACAAGCAAAAAATCAAGCTGTTTTTAAATTCTTATCGTAACAGTCTCTAACAGAACTGGAACACATGGAGTGTTCCCTTTAGGTCCTTCATGAATCATTCCTAAACAATTGATCGTGGTTATGAAGATCAATTTCAGTATTGTGAAAACGCAGCATGATTCAATTTCTCACACATGAATGAGTTGGAGATTTCCAGCACATCGGTCAGCATTTGTTCTTTCTGGCTGCCCGGGCACTGCATGGTCCTGCGGTGTGCCCTGTTATTCTCAATGAGATTTGCATTAGAGGCAGCGTGGGCACCCTGCAGACAAGCTTTTTATATCTGCAATACAATAATATCAATACACCTTTTTTGTAAGGTTAGTTGTGAATATATTACTGTTGCGTTTTCATTATGAAAAAAAGTCTAATAAAAAGAACGTAAGGTGTTTTCTGGCCACCAGCAGGGTGAATTTCTGCCCTTTTCTATAAAAAACACAATGTATAATTTATAACTTTATAGTCAGTTTAGTTAGCAACAAGATCATTTTCTCATGACAGGTTTTTTTTCTATTTGCTGATTTTCTTAAATGTAGTACTTTGAGTTTAGTACGTGCCTTAGCGGAGAACATGCTGTACGGCTCTTAAGGAACACCAGTGACCACAGTGTTGGGTTAATTTTGGTCTGTAAACCTCAAAAATGTCAGGCTGCTGGGGATAATGATCATAGCTGAAATCATTATAACCTCAGGGTGCGTAATTCTAGCGCTGCCTGCCTCATGCTTACTTCATTCCTACATCCTGAATCCTATAGACATCAGCTGGCTGTCATGTTGCATAACAGAGGTACTTTAAATAAAAAAAATTGTTTTAAATCACACTTCACATTTTACAACCCTTAATTATGAATACAATAATAATCAGCAGTTCTAACAAAACACACACAGTTACATACAGAGTTAACATCCCTTTCATAACAAAGTTTTTGGTAAGGAACTATTCAATACCACATAGACAATTACTGGAATAATACACAAAACACATGTTCCTGTATTTGACATTTCTCAGAACACATTTCTGTAGTTGATATATGAAGTCAAACAAAAGAAAAGGTGTAAATAATCACACTGTAATAAATGTTTATAGACATGGTGCCATAGCCAGTATGAAATATTTATAGCTGGTAAATTTAGCTTTTTTATTTTACTGACTGCATGTCGTCTAGTCTTATTTCTTATTTGGTTTAATTTAGTAATTTTGCACAGATGAGATTAGCAGAGCTCAGGTAAACATTGTCCAGTCTTCCGCTGGTCTTATCTCTCCTCCCGTGATGAAGCAGAAGTCAGTATGCAGTTAGACTGCTGTCTGTCTGCGCTCTGTTTAATCGATCATTGCCCCTGGAGATACTCTTGTTCATCCATCATCCACTTTTACTGACAGTCCATTACATCGTGATTTGCCTTGTCTGTTTTCTGTGTCTCTGTTAGACATTTGCTCATTTTATTTGCATGCGTTATCTATTCTCTCTATCAGCGCTTTTTAGATAATTGCCTGTCTTTTATTTGCGGTCATTTTTTCTCTTCCTCCTCTCGTCGGTTTGTTTCTCTCTTCTGAAGCGCGGCTACGCTTTTTACCCCATTAGCTGTGAAAGCTCTGCACCTGATTTTAAACAACGTTCCTGCCAAAGACATTTTTGCAAAAAACCATCAAATTGCTTTTTCGGGAATGCCAGAGATTACACTTTTAGTCAAATGAAGGGTTACTCATAGAATATGAAGAAGGTGGTGAGGGTCCTTGAGAACAATACACTTTACTGATTGCTCCTGGGAAGCTGTGATCACAGCCTGCGAGGATTTAATGGAGATGTTTGGCCTCAGTTGACCTCTGATCAAGTAAGTTACACATGCTGTTTTCTGTTACAGGCAACCTCTGGACATGAACGAATGTACCTCATGTGCTGGACTAAATCCTTTAATATAGAGGCACAACTGATGACCACCGCCTTACAACGCCAATGACCTTCAACATTGTATGTTTGCTTTTTATATTACATGTCCGGTAATGTATCGAAGCTCCTGTTGGTAGTTCAAGATGTTCTTTTAAATACTAAGTGTGTTTTTTATTGACCCTAATTTTTCACAATTCAATATTTATGCAAATCATTTTAATGCCCCATTATCTGCTGATAATGAATTGGCTGTTGTATGTAATTTGTTTGTTTTGCTTTAATTACAGGATCCATTTATTGTTGCATCTCAGATTCTGTAATGGAAAATCGAGGTAAGTATTTATTATCACCTTGTTTTGCTCCGTTACCAAAACATGAACATTTTGTCAGTATTTCTTGTCCTTCCTTTCATTCCAAACCTCTTTTCTTTTGTGGAACCCAAAGCGAGAGTACTGGTTTGATTAACTTTGTGTGTGTTGCTTTAAAGAAAGAACATCATATGGATTTGGAACCATATGTTCCAATATGAGTGAATGATGACACAATTTTCATTAAAAAAAAAAAGAAACTCCTCCTTTAAGGTTCATAAACCTGTAGTTGATGTAACAATGTAATGTAACATATGTGGCTGGAATTGAGGTGTTGCACTTTGTGTGTTTTATTCAAACAATGGGTATTTGTTTTAAGTAGTATAGTGAGGAAGAACCACTGTAACTATTGATTTAAAGCTTTACTTCTGCTGAAGTAGTTTTTTAAGCTTCCTGTTGGTCGTCCTAGTGACTAAAGATGCTGCTGTAAAGAGCTCTATATCGCCCTCTAGAGGAAGGTCATGACACCACTGTGGAGCTTGTTTTCCAGGTCATGGCAGAAAGCGCTAGGCTCGGTCTCAGAGGTACACCCACGGTCCATTCACTAACTGTCTGATGCATAATGCACACGGAACTGGTAAAGTCTTTATCCAGTAAGCTAAAGTCTGACTTTAGTCAACTACAGACATATATGTAGTATTTTTATAGTCTGTGTTTTCTGTATATTGCAACGATATTACTTTTATGCTGGGATAATTTACCTCTAATAACTCTTAAACGACAAGTTAAAGTAAAACGATCTGTGATTGGTCATTTTGCCTGTCAGACCGCTCTTCCTGTATAACTGGGCGGTTCTTGGTCTCAGTCTTTTCTCCAAATATCACCAGATCTTTTGCTGCAGTCAAATGTCTGGCTGCCCGAGACTTTGGCAGCACAGATTTTGGATCCAGGCAGAACTAATGAGCAGATTCTCTCTCTTTCTCTCTCTCGCTCTCTCTCTCTTTGGAGCGGTGCCCAGTGTAGGTGCTGTAACTGGGACAATGAGAGCAGCGGGGCTGCTGATTTATTTTTTCTTTCCAGCATACATACACATGTATGGTGTAGTGTATGCCTGTAGTGTTGGAATAATAGGTCAGACTTTCTGATACACTGTGATTTAACCTTACACTTACATAACATTTGTAAGGCATTCTGTATGTTGCAACTTTATTGATGATATATTTTGTTGTATTTATTTTTTTCTATTTCTGTTTTTTTGCATTTTTGCTTGCTTGCCTCTCTATCTGGAGTTTGCAGTACAACATTAGTGTTGCATGGTTTGGGGATTTCATAGCTCATGCACCACAGAAAGAAAGCATTGTTTGTTGCTGGCTCTGCATTGCCTTATCAAAGCTCCAAACCTTTTTTTTGTCCAAATAGTTTGAAATCCACGATCAGCCAAAGCAACCTAAGATTACTGCAGCATAACACTTTACAAAATGTTCTTATTTGTATAAACATGAACGTGATGGGTTTGTGCGCTGTTGCTGTTTCTACTTCCCTGTAGTTCTAAAGGTCTGCACCCAGTGAGAGCTTTGCCAAAGTGTAGTAAACATTCATTTTATATACAAATGTTTTATGTACACATTGAAATCTGAAGGTCTGGTGTGTTGGAGAAGGTTGTTTTGTTAAACTCTGGAATAAGAAGTCATCACAGACTGAAGGAAATAGGATTATGAGTGTGGTCTGCTATAGTCACATTACACAACTCCATACATTCACATTCCCGTTCTCAGCTAATGTACTCTGCTGGATAAAATTGCATTCCTGGAATTCCTGGAGATGAAGAGTTCTGATGTGTATATCAGCCTCCACTTCATGCAGAGGGGAGGAGTCAAGATCCACTCACTGCTGAGCGTATATTTATAGATTTAATCTCTAGGTTAAGATAGAGTTTATTAATATCTCAGTCATGTTTTTACTGTCTGGTTAGTTTGTGCTTTTTGTATCTACATCACCAAACACTTGCAACAAACCTGAGGTATGTGTAAATCAGCCTTATTTTGCAAAGGCTTTGAATGTGGAATCGGGATTTATTCACTTTGTAATATTAATTTAGCTGATTTGAGTCTTGATAACTAATCTTGTCCCAATGCAACATTCATTGTTAATTTGTTAAATGATAAAAATCTTTTTAGTTTCCTTTTTGGGTTTAATTTAAATTCCCAATAAATAATCAAATGGAAAGCCAAGGGACTTTAGATGCTTTTATTCAAATGGACATACAGTGCATTAAAGCTGTACATTTGATCACAATATGAATCGAACCCATGACCTTCACACTGCTAACACAATGCTCTGCCAGTTTTTGTGGTAAAGCACTGAGTATCTAAAATTACACATTAACCAAAAAGTTCTTATTTTTATATATAAACCACTGCCAGCAAAAAACTACATCATGACATTCATGTTTATTGTAATAAAAATACCCTCCTATCATGATACCGCCTACCTCTAAATTCTAAACACAATTCTAATCTAAAAATGATTACGTAATGTGTTTCTGTTAGGGTAACTTCGCAAATGACTTCTTAGATGAAATAAGCACTAAAATGCTACATTTAGATGAATGTTTTGATGATTAATCAGATTTCACTTCCTCTTCCTTTTGAGTTTGTCGTAACTGAAATCAAATGTCCACCCCTCCGATAGCATCTCTCCCTCGCTTGGCAGAACTCCTTTAATCCCTTGTTTTTCCTCTGCCTTTCATTAGAACACAAGCACACACACTTTGCACTTTGACCTCTGCTTTAAGGAATGATAGGCATCCGTCGGCGTCAGCGCTGATCTGTTGAGGTGGAGGCAGAGAAAGTAGGATGGAGGGAGGGTCCCGTGTGGGAGAGAGGGGGTGGAGAGAGTTACTGAAGGAGGAGTGGAGGTCTCTTGAAGAGAAAGGCCAGTTGGCATGAGATCCACTCAAAGTACAGAGAGAAGGAGAATGTTGCGTTGGAAGGTAAAAACAGGCATGAGAGTGACACTAGGTAAAAGGAAACGGGTCCTTTTTTATGCTGTTGGAAAGGTGTGAGTTGGAGAAACTGAGCTGGTGCTGTTGTCCACTGGGCTACACCTGGGCAGGAGTTGCAAACAGATCGACTTAGGGGGCTGGAGCATGGGACAGACCTTTCCCCTAGAGACCGCGCCTCAAAACTCTTGCGTACACTTGGGTGAGTTGAGCACACGCACACTGTGTTTCACAAAGTGGCGAGCTGCGTTTCAAGGCATTATAGATGCAGCTTCAAAAGGTAGGCGATTTGCTTGATGCCTTCGAAATACCTTCGCATCGCTGCATAAAAATACAAATCACAGGTTTCGTGCATTTTTACAATGCCGTATTTGAGTCTGATGTATTTTTATGCTTATTAGAGTCTTGCAGTGTTAATTCAGCAACAGGTTATATTGAAACTACATTGAGGGTTTCGTTTTCTGTATTTACTCATAAGTGCTGTTTATGTGGTGTTGCTGTCTACGTAAAGTAGGAATCACTGTTTTGAAACGGTTTCCCGAGCCGTTCGCATCGAGATTTACCTCGGCTTGACTTCAGCACAGCAGGAACTGGTTATGACTCAGCTGTGGGTATCAGCTGTAAGTGGAAGGAAACCAGACATGGAGAAGATATGTGGGGGGGGGTTGATTATGAAGAGCTCTGCGCAAAAATTCTTCTGTTTTTAAAACACAGGAACAACCTTTTGTTCTTCTTTCTGAGATTTGTAGACTGCTACTTTAAGAATGAGGTCAATAAGTGTTTATCCATGTCTGCACTTTTTATGTGTTGAATATTGAAATGTATTATCCGTTGTACTGGTCTTTTGGATCTTCTTCAATCATCTTTCTTTAGAGACGGCTTCATCTGGTACTACAGACAAATAATGCTTGAGGTTTTTAGATTACTTTACTTGATAAGACTGAGCAGTGTATTTATGTATTGGGATACTTCCTTAACTTATTATCCAAATACAGACACTTGAGTTATTGTAGGTCATTTCTTGTAGCAGATCAACACACTTGAGTCGAAAGAGGATAGAAATCATATATGGTACGTTCTTAAAATACAATATTCAGACGTCTAAAGCAAAGCATCCTTGTGACGTAAAATATCAACATTGACTTTGGAAACGTGGTTGAAAACATGGTTCAAACTTTTCCTTCATGTCTTTGTTGCTGGTTGTCTTTGTGCTTCTTCATCCATAAAAGGAATAGATTAAAGTGTCTCTGTTGACCCGTCTATCCTTAAACTGGTAACATATTCTTCACCCTGTAGGTAAACATAATCCTGTGATATCTTCTTCCATGTTCCTTACTGTCGTGGGTTAATTATGTACTCTAGGTAAATGTGTAGCTTTCTGTGAATGTTCATGAATGTTTGATGAGTTCAGCACTGAGGCTGTTTATGATTGGTTGTCTGTTGCCAAACAACCAGCTGTAACATTCTAGCACTGTTGTTTCTAGGTGAGTCTAACGTTTCATGGGTGAAATATTGCTTAATCCAAGGCTAAGCGTAGTGTGAAAAGCTTCCCCTAAAACATCTACTAAGTTGTGTATGTGTAAAGAAAAACATGGCACCTGAATCACAATGATTCTGCTTTTTCCCAGTACAAGGTGTGAGATGCCACCAATAGTGATGGAAAACAAGGAAACAAAGCACAGCTGACATTCAGTTACTGCACAGAGGAAGCAATCAAGTCTGTGCCGTTCTTCAGCCAAACAGCACGGCTCGGTTTCACGTCACAATACAGACTTCTTTGTTCTCTCAGTTGACTCGGCTCGCTCGGAGACTCGTTTCAATTGCAGCTTCTTCGGGCGAAATGTCAGTTCGCTGGGAGCGCTTCCGATGTTTTATCCCTACAACAATTGCAGCTTAACCTCAGCCAACTTGAGTCATCCCGTTCACCTTCAGATCTGATTTCCTAATCTACCTCTTTGTTAGATCATTTGAAGAAGTTACAGGGTTTTGTCTGGGAAATGAGTGTGTGTAGTCATTTGTATCCAGTAATGTTTGAGAAGGTGTTATGTAGCAGCAGGGCAGTGATTGACTCTTCGTGGTTTCTCCCGGCGGAAACAGACTGTTACATAACGAAACAGGCTGCGTGCCCGTCTTATTTCCGACAACACAACTGCATGCGCTCTCCTACTTTTGTTGGCTTTGCATACACATCTAAACCTCTTTTGATTCTTTGGATGCATCTCTATGCAACTCGGTGCATGTACAGAAGATTGTGCAGTCCTTTGCTTACTTTGTAAAGCATGCATAAGATCTTTGTGTAGTATGGAAAGCATATGTTTATAAAATTTAGACTGAAATAAGTGTATGGTTGCTTGACCTATAGCAGAGATCGTAAGCTTTGTCGGAAGACTCGTTCTGTTTAGCTGTATGTTATGTACTGCGTCTTTCCCTAAATGGTTTGGAGTTCTTGCTCTTCTGTCTGATTGTTGAGGTCTGGTTGGGTAATGTAGCTCAGAGCGTCCTTCAAATCACTTGCCCAATTGAGGTTAAACTGAGCTCATTATGATGGAATAAGTAGTCAGTACCACGGCCTTTGAGAAACGGTTGAAAAGCTTTGAAAGTGCTGGATGCTTTACAGAAGAATTTGGAGTTTGCCCAGCTTCACTTCTTATTTGTTCTGTATGCTATTAAAAGCTGTACTGTATTAATAACTATACAAATAAATTTGTTTAAAAACATTTAATTAATTTACACAAATGTCCCTTAAGAGATTACCTCAGACCAGCTTAATTCTTGCGCTGCTAATGCAATTCTCTATCAGATGCGTTACAGGAAAACTGAAGCGTCGTCTGTCTGGTAAAAGTTAAAAACAAACATTACTGTGATAAATGTGCAGATCAAAACATATTTTTGTTTTATATTCTGTTTTCTGTTTCCTCTTCACACAGCTGTGGACGGTGGGAGGGGGTCCACTGTTCTCTCTCTCGCTCCCTGTTTCAGGATCAGGGTGGAGTGCCGTTTCCTCCCTCTGTTTCCTAGGCCTCGCCCCCCTCTTGTTGTTCAAGGCAATCTGAATCTCTCCCTGCCATTAACGCACAGCTTAGACACAGATTGGTCTTTAAACACCACTCTCTCGCCACGCTCTAAGTGGCATCTTCAGCTACGCTGCGATTATTTGAAGCACCGTCTTCCGGATGTGTTTTTGTCTAGTTTACTGATCTAAGCGCTGTTAGTGATGGCTGGTCCATAAGTGGATAATATCTCAGCTTGGACTCCTCACGCTCAAATTTAATGCAGCTGGGCGAGATAAACATAATACATTTGTCTGTTTTCCAAGGACTAAGCTACCTGGACTTTCCGGCTCTGATCTTGGATGTCTGGTCGAATGCTGATACGTTTTTAGCTTTTCACTCTTTTTTGATGGATCTAATCCTTTTTGAGATGATCAAAGTGTCTCTTGGAGGCCATACTTTGGCTTTTACACATCCCAAGTGCTGAGGGAACTTTAAATCTTGACACATTTGGTGTGTCGGGCCCTCAGTCGGATCTAATATCGGTTCAGTTGCTGTGCTGTAGGAGCAGGAAAGCAAGCAAACACTTCTATGGCTTGCTGTTTTCAAAGTTGTTCTGGCAGCTGGAGTCCAGGTAGACCGATCTATACACACACCCCAGACCTCTATTTATTTTAGTAAATAGGATAGGATATTTTAGTCTTTATAACAATTTTTAAAAAAATACTGTTGTTTATTTATGTATTTATTACTATAGTGCATATTGTGTTATTATAATAATTTATTGTACTTCGTTAATGTATACTTTAGTTTTAATTATAGCGTATTGATAGACTGTAATAAATACTGTAGTACACTTAAATATTTACTATGGTAAAGTTCAAAAGCAGTATACTTTAGTATTTAATATAAAGTGCAGTAAAACTTTCAAAGTATATGTATATATATATATATATATATATTTAAATGTGGGTTATGTGTGTTTAAGATTTTCCTTTAAATCCTAAGATTTAACCATTTTGACCAAATGTTTAATCAAAATGTTTAAAGTAGAAGTAACAATTGCAGAAAAACAAACCATATCAAGCCATATTTTTCACAATCATTTGCACTAAATGTCCATAAAAATATTGGTAGCACTTTTCAGTAAAGTTGTATTTGTAAACATTAATGGATTAGCTAACGTGAACCAACAATAAGCAATGCTTCTAAATCATTTATCAATTTAAGTTCATGTTTGTTTCAGCATTCGCATACTGATCATTTTTTTTAAATCAAAAGTTGTAACTGTTAACATTAGTTAATGCACAATGAACTAACATGAACAATTGTACTGGCATTAACTAACATAAACAAAGATGACCAAATGCTAAAAAAAACTATATTGCTTGTTGTTAGTTCATGTTAGCAAATATTATTATATTTTACTGAAATATTTAATAATTTCAAAAAATGTTGTGGTTGCCATTGATATTGGCCACTACAAATATTGGCCCTGTTAAATACCAGTGTAGTGTTACTCTTTCAATATGTAAACAATACTCATCCCAGCATGTTGTTTGCCTGCTTTACTGTATTACTATAATAAAAAGCTGCTTCTTCAGCACACAAAAGAGTACATTAGGCCCAGCCGATTAGAAAGCTCAAAGTCACATTCAGCACCCACTTGAGCTGAGCTCAGGATGTGTGATTGTGAGTGTGTTGAGCTTGAGAGGAATGTGAGTGTGTAACATGGGGAAACGGTGGCCCCCGGCCAGCTCATCATGCTGAGATGCGATTGAGGTCCGTTGTGGGGATCCGCTTGCCTTCTCACGAGAGCCGGCAGAAAATACTCAGAGTTGGGGTTTAAAACAACAGTGTCTCTTGTGAGCCTCAGCAGTTTATTATGTTTTTGTATTGAGGTTGAAAAAGGATTGTGGTTTGCATTAGGGCGTCTTTGCACCCGAGCCAGCGTGCACATGAGAACGCAAATGCACATATGTGATGGCATGTTTGTAGTAATGCACAAATATGATGGCACAGTATGATAATGTGCTCTGATTTGACATGTTTTACATAATATGCTTGCATAAAGTCTCTGCTCAACACAAGTGTGAGTTATGTAAACCAGTGGTTCTCAATTATTAAACATAGACTGACATAAATCAGTATTCTGTCAGTACTTGTGCCAGATGCTGAAAAATAATGTTGAACAATGTGAAAGACGTTTGCATAATTTATATTTATACATTTGGCACATGGTTCAAAAGTTCAAAAGTGTTTAAAGCCATACAATAGATTTAACCGACGTCATTGATCTATCCATCTGTCCATTAGATGAAGGTGACCATCAGCACAGCATCACAGGAAGTGAAGGGGGCAGGCCGGGAGATGGCACCCCACCCCCGAAGCGCAAGGGCAAGTTCTCCACCCTCGGGAAGATCTTCAAGCCCTGGAAGTGGAGGAAGAAGAAGAGCAGCGAGAAGTTTCAGGAAACTTCAGAAGGTCCTTTGTTCTGTTCTCTCTATATGTTCATAGAAAAATAGTAGTTTTACTTTAGTCTTTCCTTTTTGTTAGATCACACACTAATGTTTGTTAATGTTTGTTTTCTTTCCTTTGCTAATAAATACAAAGCTTGAAATGATTTCTGCAGATGATGTATCTATATTTCTGTGATATTGATGATCATCTGTAGTTGTGATTTTTATGTGTTGTGTTTTTGATTCCTTTATAGTTTTGGAAAGAAAGATGTCGATGAGAAGACCAAGGCAGGAACTGATCGAACAAGGAGTTCTTAAGGAGCTTCCTGAGAATGGTAGGTGTTTGTGTGTGTGTTTGCATACACATAGAAAGCTAGAGAACATTCTGCCGTTATATTCCTAAAATGTTATATTTTATATTTAGAAAAATGACCTCTCCACACAAAAATGAGCTGGAGGTTTGCATCATTTCTCACTGTATTTTTTTATATTCCTCTTATTGTGGTCTTTAAGTGTACTGGATTTTGCCAACAAGGCCTTGGGGCATTAAAGAAAAAACAAACATTCGAAGCAATTGTCTTCTCATTTAAAAATGTGTGGCGTCAATTACTGCTGAATCACATTTGCTCTGTGCCTCAAAGCTGTTTTGATACATGTGCTATACATTATTTCAGTGTGTCGGATCTCTTGGCGACAGAGATAGACACCGCAGTGAGGTTGTATATCACCACGGCTCCCTTAATGTGACAGCAGTCTTGGAGCTGAGACAAATTCTGCACTTTTCAAGGCAGGCGAAGTGTGGAAATTCAAATTTGATGCCTTTTTTATATTTGGGAAGGAAATGACATGCAGTTTTTCTTGAGACCGAAAGTGGAGCAAATTGTGCCCTGCAGCAAAAAGCTTTGAAAGTCATGAGCTGTGAACCGGCTGTTTTGAAGACCTATTTATTTGAGAGCTGCTCCTGTAACCTCTTGAGATGTTTGAGAAGAAACAAACCTGTACTTTATCAGAGCTGTTTTCAAGGCTTGTGGGAACCTTTAGAAGCAAACCACGTTTCTTTCAAACCTCATTTAAAAGGATTTTGCATCTCAGCTGTTAGAAATGAAAATCACTAAGCCTTGTGAATGTTGCAATGCGGTTTTCCCTTTTGAGAAACCAATATTTGTATAATAAGAAATGTACCAGTGCTTTAAGGTGTAGTGTATTATTTCTGTGACACTTGATACTTCCATCCAAACTGACTTAATAGGAGCCAATAGCCATGTTGTAATCCACCTGTTTTTGAAATTATGCATTATGAAATTGAATAAAAAAGCTGGATGAAAAACAAATGTGCCTTTAATTATTTATCTGATAATACCTCCACATTAACTACAATGGAAACATGTTTACCAAATAAATTCCTTAATGCATCATGTGATTTAATAGTGTGTTTTGAAACGCCATATGTTACAATTTTGTTCTCGTTTGTTCTCACATTTGTGTAATAAAATATAGTAAATATAGTAATAATATAAAATAAGTTAAATTTGCAACTTTGGATGGAAACAGCTACTGGTTTCTGTGGGTGCTGCACAGTAATATGTAAATACACGGTAGCCATGTAAACATGGGTCTCGCCTTTATAGCCGTCACGGTTTCTGTAATTTATATGTATATATAATAAATAGAAATTCAATACTTTCTGTCTTTATATTATACTTCTTTTTTGCAGAAGCAGTTCAGGCACATGGCCATAAGATGCCGTATGTCAAGAATGGTCATACCCTGCCTGTAGGAGGAGGTTTGGGTTTGGAGCAGGTTCACTCGCCCTCCGAATCTGAATTCAGGGTCAATCCTGTCTGGCTGCCTCAGCCTGACGACCGCAGGGGCCGTACCCCCTCTGATGGGGATCATCGTGGGGCTTTGGGACCCCGGGGCCCCACTCAGGACGAAAATAGGGAAGGGAGGAGAAGTGGCTGGGCTTCAGAGGACTGGAAATCTAATATGGCCTGGCAAGGAGATGATGGCCGTCGTGGAGGAAGATTACACCCTGATTTGGATAAAAGACCCGGGCTAATGAAAGCCCCATCCGAGGATGGGCGCAGGACTCGCCCCGAATCGGACTGGAAGCCGACGCTTCCCCGTCACTCGTCAGCCGAGGAGGGAAGAGCAAGACGTGGTACGTTGGATCAATTTCCTCCTTCCTGTTTATAGCTCCGTTTACACCTGGTATTAATATCACAAGCGGTCAGCTGATAGTAACATCACAAATTCAGATTATGAAACATTTTGGGTCACTGTTCCTCTTCTTTTTTCTTAATTTATTCACCACCTTGTCTTCGGTTGGGCCAAATGGAGACATGTCTCTGTTCCCATGGGTCCTGCTCCAGCTAAGGTTCTTATTTAGGAACGGAGCAAGAGAGAAGTCTTCTGTTCTTTCCTAATTAATAAACCGCTGTCACCTCAATCCTCCTCAAAGTGAATGTTATCATTTAGTCCCAAACCCTTTCTTTGGAGACTGATTTGTCCCTCCACTAGGACTGATATTTTAGTTTTAAATTAAGATTATTTTAGTGCTTTTCCAATTCTGCCCTGCATTGTTCACGAGGAGAAATGAAAATAAGCATTTTGAGGCTTTTTATCTGGATTTCTCCCACACCTAGAATGTAGATGTAATATAGATACACCCCCTAAATTTAAAAGCTTTGGGGCTTTTGGAGCTTTGGGGATTTAAGGCTGATAAACCAGCTGATTAAAGAAGAACTGCAGATGTAAATGTTCACCTCTCCAGCTGACTAAGATAAAGGCTTTAAACCATCAGATCCAAAATTGTCTCTTGTATTCATTTGAATGCAAACATCACATATTTTCTCCACATTCAGATGCAAACATCTGTTTTTAGTGGAAAGCTCTTGAAGCAATATAAGAAGCAAGTGATGACAAATGGTATTTCATTTAAAATATGTGCCCAACACTGTAGTTTGTGGTGCTTGCTAAGGAGAAAATGGCTCGTAGGGTTTAGGCAAGAGAATAAGGTAAGATGTTGATACCATGTCAAGACCAGATATAGGTGCATCAAATGGTACTACTTTTCTTAGAAATCTGGCAATTTTTATCATTATTACTTATATTATTATTCATTTTTATTTATATTAAAGGGATGGTTCATCTGAAAATGAAAATTCTTCATCATTTACTCATCATCCTCATGCAATTCCAAACCTGTATGACTTCTGCAGAAGACAAAAGAAGATATATTGAAGAATGTTGGTAAATAAACAACATTGAGCCCCATTGACTTCCATTGTATAAACACAAAACCATCAAGACATTTCTCAAAATATCTTCTTTTGTGTTTTTCACAGAAGATAGAGTCATAGATGGGTTTTGAATGACATGAGGCATAATATATGAACAGTTAAACTTTATTACTACCAAAATACCATGATGTCTTTTCCTGTGTCATACTGTTGCACTGTATTTTACTTCCATTTATCTTTACAATCCAAAATTAAATATTAAAAATAGTTTGAATTAAATCTATATTTTTCCCATTATAGAGTCTGACAGCAACCAGTATGTTCCTAACTCAGAGGTTATGAGGGACACACTCCGTGAACCTCTGCCCCCCAAGCAGACCCTCATGCCCCCAAAATGGCTGATGACCTCCACCCCGGAACCCGGTACGGACAGCTTGCCCCGCACCCCTGTCCACAACCCCGCAGCTGCTTTCTCCTCCTCCTCTGCTTCTTCCAACTCATCCTCCTCCTCAGCAGTCAGCACGACTGGAAAAACCTTACGAAGCGTCTCTTCTGCTGGATCCAACACACAGGGTGCCGTTCCCCTCACCACCTCCTCGGCACCGTCAGCTATAAGCAACGCCCCTCCTCAGCCTCCCAAACAGCCCCCCCTCCCTCCGCCCAAGCCAATCAACCGTACCAACAACCCTGCCATGTTGGGTAAGTGATCACAAACATGTCGTGCGAGATATAATATGACCTCTATAAAAGTCAGTGTAGACACCAGAAACAATTCATCATCTTCATGCAAGCGGCCATATATAGAGGCCTCGTGGTTTTTACATGTTGGTTGGAGATGAATCGTGTCAGAGTTGCAAAAATCACAACTTTCAGACACTACAAAGTTTAATATACTTTTACCGTAAAATTAAACCAAGACATATGGTATCATAGATATATATGCATAGATGCCTTATTAGCGATACTTTGTATGGGCTGCTATATGTAACCGGTCTTAAAACTCGAGAGCAAGTTCGATGTGTGTTTCTAATTGTAGTTATACACAATGTAGATGCTCTTGTGTAAACCCAAACATTATAATTGCTACACTAACAAAGTACAACAGGATGTAGGTGTTGGCTAACACAACATTAAAATGTTTCCATAAAAACCTGTAATGTTGAGTTAGCTAATACATGTGAAAACACAAACCAACACATTTTCACCCGTAAAAAGGTTATCCTATTTCTTCAGGAATTTTTTTAATCTCTGTTTTTTAGGTTGTGCAATGTTGTGGTAACTTGAAAAACTGATTTTTACAGACGTCAGCCTGTTTGAGGCAGTCGAATGTGGCATCTATGTGTGGTTATCTTTGAGTAATACCAGATATAAAAGGGTTCATTATGTCTCTAAAAGCTTTTCATTAATCATGTAGAAGACATAAATCTACACTAACTTGTACTGTCTGTGCGGAAACCAGTGTGTATTAGTCATGCTTCGATGTGTTGTGTGTTGGTTTATTAAATGTAAGAGGCTCTATTGAATCAATCCGCTGGTCACAGTACAGTAAAACTGTACTTCCTTTTGATTATTGTCATGTACAGCAGCCAACACAGAGTAAATCTGCTGCATAATGAGAGTAGATAGTGTACAAAGGCCTGTTTTGTTCCATTTGTGTTAGTGTTTTCCTAACATTGGCATTGAAAATATGTGGGTTTTGTATAACTGTGCCCTTATTGGTCTGCACTGACCGTAGTTTTAAACCTGCTTCAACACACCTATATTAAGTTTTTAAGTGTTCCTGAAAACTTTCCTCATGTCAGAAAACACGTACTGTGACGGTACGTACTGAATTAAATAAAGCACCTACTTCTTGAGCGTTTTAACAGGACGTTCTGTATGTGACCTTGCCTGTGAAAACCCAGCCGAAGTCGTTCTTTTGTAATTTACCATTTTCTACATAATGTAAAGGACATTCTGTGAAAAATAACCTCGAGTTAAAGACTGACGTCATAGTGAAATTAATGATAAAAATCAAACTTTGATGCTTGTTATCTTATAATTACATTAGGAGACTTTAGGTTACTTAAATCATTTGCGCTTAAAAGGAACTGCCTGGTTTCCAGTATGTTGTATTTTAACTTTTTAAATTTGTCCGCTCCTCAGCTCTAATGGGATATATAAGTGTCTATCAGATGCATAGCGAGAAATCTTGTCCTCAGCAGTAGACCATCGGGGTATTTCTTGCAGACTGTTTTTTGCATACTTGGGTTTCGTTTATACTAATTTCACATACTGTTGTATAGTATGGAAGTAGGCAGTTTCTGACACCGCTTGATTTAGATGGTTGAGGTATAACTCTGCAGGAGCAGGATTGGACGTCCGTGCTGTTGCTGATCACTTATGATTGTTGAGTCAGCTGCCCACTTAACAACTCCAAACACTTGAATAACTTGAGAGGATGTCACAGCTATTGAGCTATTGTTGCTCACCAGTCATCAGTGAAATAGAGGTGATTAATGAGACCGCGTATGATGGTTCACACTTTTTTTTTTTTCACAGATAGCTGCACATTTTGATTATTCGCTTTTTATACTTCTGAAGGCAAAGCTGTTAGAAACTATGACATGCATATTGCAATGGTTTGCAAAACCTTTTAAGATTTTAATAACAGAATATGCAAAAGAAAGCCATGATGTTTTAAAAACAAACTAATCTTATCATAATTGATAACATGACATTGTCAGATTTGTCTTAAAGTACTAAAGTAGTACAACAAGGCTATTTCTCCAGAAAGAATGTGAAACATGTATGGTTTTTCAGTTTTCATTTATTTTTTAATATAATTGAAATACATTTTTCAAATTCAAAGCATTATCGCATCGCATTATTAAGCTATTGCATATTGCATTGGTCTTCAATCTTGTGCTGCCCTAGTTTCCAAGATCTAGGTGTTTATATTTATGGCTTTATCTGCTTTTATACCTCACACTTTCATTTTAAAACCATCCGTGTGCAGTCTCACCATCTTGAACACTCGTCATTTAGAGGTATAAGTCGCCCCTGCTTTGTAAAGGTGTTGTTCTTGTCCCCCGCCAGCCTCCACCCTGCAGGGGGGTGACGGCAGCGAGTTTCCTCTGTACTGGTCCTGTTGGAAGCGTGAAGGTGACTATGACGTCTACCTGTCCCTGCCTGTGTACCTCTGCCGGCGGGCAGGAGGCATGCGCACAGGTAAACGTCGAGGCCAGGCCTTTGCGTCCATCGTCTGCCGCTCCGTGTGCCCGCCTCATCTTTCTCACCTCCAGTGTAGCATGTCTTTAGAAGCGCCTAAAAGTGTGACTAACATGTGCCAGCCCGAGTGGCATTGCTTGATCTTGATTCTCTCTCTCTCTCTCTCTCTCTCTCTCTCTCTCTCTCTCTCTCTCTCTCTCTCTCTCTCTCTCTCTCTCTCTCTCTCTCTCTCTCTCTCTCTCTCTCTCTCTCTCTCTCTCTCTCTCTCTCTCTCTCTCTCTCTCTCTCTCTCTCTCTCTCTCTCTCTCTCTCTCTCTCTCTCACTCTCTCAAATGTGCCCTGGCACTGAACTGTCACAGCTAGCACGCAGCACGTTGGCACACTATTAACAGGTGCGGCTAGCTTTCTCTCCGTGGAATACAGCTGATCGCAGTCACCGCTGCAGGAAATGCCCTATCATGCCGAAGCAGATGCAACAAACTAGCAGATGTTCTGTATAAGTCATGCCGGGCAACAGTTGCTTGACAAACAGTTGTGAACTCATGCATTTAATTTATAGTGCATCAGCCATCATTAAACATGCGATTGGCATGTTCAGCGTTATTTGTGCTTCCTGTACATAATAATATTTGGCTGCTGGATGTTGTTGTACTTGCGCTATATATGGCAGATCTGTGTAGAGTCATGTGATATGGGCTTCTGAATGCATTTAGTTTACCTAATCACATGACTTTTTGTCAATTAACTTGCTTGATCGTGCTTGCTTAGAGACTAGTTGATGTTTGGTAATGTGTTACTTGATGGTGGGTTTTTGCTCATTTCGTATGAGAGAAATGGTTTATTGTGGAAATTCTGTTGTTATTTAATAATGTTAGTGACTACTGAGTGTTTTTAGTCTCTTTAAAACTAAAATAGTTCACTAGGAAATCAGTTCATAATTTACTCGCCCTCATAACATCATAGATATGTGTGCATTTCTTTCTTCAGCTGAACTCTGTTATGGTTTTGGTTTTATAATGCCATTAAATACCGTTTGAGTTTTTGAAGCTCGAAAAAGTGCATCCATCCATCTTAAATGTAATCCATGTCACTCCAGTGGGTTAAAACTGTAAATGTTATGATAAAACTTATATATGACTTACAGAAAAAGAATGAGATTTGATGTTATTCAACGTGTGTTAGCCACTATATTTGAGCTTACTTTGCTTGTTTTATGTTTAGATTTATATGCAATGTAACAAATGGTAAATCATTTAAAATATTAGTCATTTTCTCTCACAAACACATTGTTTTGCTTCGGAAGACTTTTAAAAACTCACTGGAGTCATACGGGTTACTTTTATGATGGATGAAAGGGCTTTTAGAAGCTTAAATAAATTCGGACCCGATTCAATGAGATAAAGCCAGGATGTTATTTAATATTTTAATGTAAAATAATATAATAAGGATTGCATGAGGTTGAGTAAATTCTGGAGTAATTTATTTTCCTGTGAACTACTACCTAATACTTCTAAATGATTATAAATGCATATATAAAACTAAATTTGTTTGGAAAAACCGTTACCTCAACCCTGTGATGTTTTCTTTATGTGTAATATTCAACAGCTGAACTAACACAAGGAGGTACCAGCCTAGTCCCAGCCAAGCCTTCGCCCCCCATGCCCCCGAAGAGAACCACACCCGTCACCAAACGCAATCCAGAGGACTCTCCTCTGACCATATCCTCTCTTCCCTCCATTCTGTCTGAGGACCTGAGGGCCAACATCCCCGGTGGCTACCAGCTGCCTCCACCTCCCCCTTCCCCACCTCTCCCCACACACATTCCCCCCTCCCCTCCACGGGCCCACACCCATCATCTTCTCCACCAACATTCTTACCCATACCCCCTGCCACAGCCGCTGCCCGTCCACTTTGACCCCCCAAGCCCGCCGGAGGAACCACCTGCACGCCAAGCCCCTGTTCCCCTACACATCATGATCCAGAGAGCACTGAGCAGCCCGGGACCCGCACTTCCACACCCTGACGGCTCCCAGCGAGCTCACTCGCTGTTGTTCGAGACGCCGCCGGAGTACCAGGGCAACCGCCCACTGCCAGTCACCATTCAGCCTCTTAAGCTGTAAGTCGAATTTATCAGTGGTTCACATCTGAGATATCATAGACAAGTGTTATGCTGATGTAAACCTTTGCTCTTTGCTCAGAGATGACGACGACTACTCGGATGATGATGAGGACGAAGAGGAGGATGATGATGAAGAGGAACCTCCTCCTGATCATCTCCCCTCTCCTCAGTCTCAGCCAGAACTGGAGCCTCGCAGCCGCAGGTGTCTGGTGGGGGATATCAGCGTCAGCATCATCCCTGAAGCAAACAACAGCAGCGAGGAAGAGGATGATGAGGGAGATCAACAGCCGGAGGAGAGCGACTCAGACGGGCCTGTGCTCTATAAGGATGATGAATCGGATGAGGATGATGAAGACGACATCCCACCAAGTATGTGAAATGCTCTGAAGTCCAAAGAGTTTTAAACTGTTAAGCGTCAAGTGAAAAGTGATTTCTGTAACACTTTTCAATAAGGTGTAATTGTTCACATTATTAAAAGCATTAGCAAACACATTGTCTAACATGAATTAAAAACACTGTAAAAAAAATTATAAAAATAACTTTAAATTGTTTAATTTGATTAATTGAAATAACTCGAAATGAGTTGAAATAATGTAAAAACAGTTGAAATTAAAGTAAAGCCAAATTGACTAAACTTAAAAATTTAAGGCAGCAAGGAATTGTTTTACAGTGAATGATCAATATAATTTTGCAGCATTTATTTATTAGTCTTTATTGGTGTTAGTTGGTGTCAAAACAGTTGTTTATGTTAGTTCATTGTTCATTAAAAAATGTATTAAAATGAACTAAGATTAACAAATGTTGTAGATGTACTGTTCATTGTTATATACATTATGTATAAGCTAACATTAACAAAGTGTTACCAACTTATGGTAACACTTTGTTACTCAACTCATACCAACGTATGCAAGTTTTTTTAAAACACTCAAATTGTTATTAACTCAATAGAAAGGTCTCGTTGCTGTATGTATATATATATATTTACATTATTCAGTTTGTTGTCACATAGGTGGCAGAAGGCAGAGTCTAAATGTACCTCTGTGTTAATATCATGATATTTTAGTAAGATTGTACGGTCAGACATCTGTCCATGTAAAAGAGAGCCAGAGCTTATGACTGTATTTGTATGTGCTCGCGGCAGGTGCCCTGGCCAGCAGGGTGAAGAGGAAGGACACATTGGCGCTAAAGTTGAGCAGTCGGCCCTCTGCCCCAGACAGGCAGGCTCCAGAGAGGCAGGCCAAAGCCGAGCACATGGGTCTGTCGTGGCAGAGCAAGGAACAGTGGGAGGCCATCCGCACACAGATTGGTACTGCGCTCACACGGTAATGACCCTTATAGACACACACACACACTTTTACGCTGAAAATCAGCATGTATGCTACTTTCAATATAATAGTAGACACTATTTTAATTTTAAAGTAATTTACATTAATAGTATGTATTGTTATAGCCAATGGGAGAATAATTCTTTTTTTTCTGTAGACGACTGAGCCAAAGACCCACTGCTGAGGAGCTGGAACAGAGAAACATTCTCCAACGTAAATTACCTCATTCCAGTGATTTTTATTGTGATTTAATTTTCCATGCCTGTCTCCCCTTTTCTCTCATTTCACAAGTTACCTATTCAGTCTCGTTCATTGATTCATTTATGTTTAAAGAACTGAATGTCAAACACATATTTTATTCATCTCTATTGGATCATTTTCCGGAGGAAATCACTGATTATTTTGCTCGTATAAGCTAGTGCTATAGCAGCTATACATTTACATCCAGAACACTTTGTCTACTCCTTTTCTGCTTTTCAACAAGGGAAGCTATGCATTCATGGCTTTTTGTACTACATGGTAATTTCCTAAGAATTTACATTTGAATCGGCGTAATTGGTGTTAATCATGGTGTCTCTCATTTCTCTCTAGCCAAAAATGAAGCAGACAGACAAGCAGAGGTCAGAGAGATCAAGCGCAGACTCACCAGAAAGGTGCGATTTAACTTGCATTTCAATGAACCTAGAAAATAACATTGTTGATTTTTAACAAGAAATAGACACACGAGTATTTTTAAGATAGAATGACGTGTGGCATGAAAAGCAATATAAAGCATTTTCTGCTTTACAGAAGGATTGTTTTTGTTTTTCTCCTCAGCTGAGTCAGCGGCCAACTGTGGCTGAGCTACAGGCTCGGAAAATCTTGCGTTTTCACGAGTACGTTGAGGTCACATGTGCCCAGGACTATGACCGCCGTGCTGATAAGCCGTGGACCAAACTCACCCCTGCAGACAAGGTAAAACTGTCAAATTAAAGCTTCTTGTTTTTGCATCTACATATTGTGGAAGTACAAGAAACTAGACACATTTCTCTGTAAATAAACTCGCAAGACTTCTGCACTGGATGCAAGTCTTGAGACTTATTCTGAAAGCGTAAATACCTGCATCTGCATTTTTCTCCTAGTAGTTTTCGTGTGTGTGACATGTAATGTTTTACGCATGTAAACCAACTATAAACTGTTTTTTAGGCTGCTATTCGTAAAGAGCTTAACGAGTTCAAAAGCTCCGAAATGGAAGTGCATGAGGAAAGCAGAATTTACACAAGGTAAATGTATTGTTTTAAATATCCTTTTCTCAATGGCATGTTATTTAGTAAAGCATCTAATTATTGTGTGTGTTTTGTGATCTTGTACCCTATTGTTACTAGATTCCATCGTCCTTAACGTCAGATTATAACTGGAAATTGAAGCACTTAAAGGCCGGCAGACATTGGAGAAGAAGCTTTCTGAGGGGGAGCCCGGATGCCAGCGCTCAGAATGCTTTTAATGTTACTGAATGTACTACGTCGGATGCACAGAGATACTTGGTGCATTCAAAACATGAAAACAAGCCGTTTCCTAGGTCTCTGCCCACTGACTGTACGATAAGTGTGAGAGGAGGGACCTCTGGGGGACAGATGCTGTATTTCTCCTGAACTTTAGGGGCGCTTGTGTGCCAAGACAGAGGCAATGAAAGACTCATTAGAGGACGTGTGGAGTGTTATTTGTGCCAGTGGTTAGACGTTCCTCAAAAAACATTTTCATTTGCTGATATGCCACTTTCCTGTTTATTCTCTGAATGATTTTTTTCTGCTTTTACGTATGACAGATTTCCTTTCAGGGAAGTGTAACAAAGTTAAAAATAATAGTTATTATAATGATGTGACAATAAATACAGTAATACTACAGTAAGTGTTAGTTACTGAGCTTAGCAGGAAGATCTGAAAGAGTTTGGAGGTTTTTGTGTATTTGTGTATGTTTGTATAGGCTGCTGTAATTTTCTCTTAGGTTGAGTTTATGGGATGCTCCAAATGCAATTTTTTATGTTAGAAACTTTAAGGCACAAGACTTTTCTTTCAAGATGTAGATTGCCCCCATTTCATGGTCCTCACTATCTGAGCTATATATAAATGAAGAATAGAAGATAGGATCATTTTTAGATTAAACATTCAATTTCACAGTATTGATCTACAGCAAAACTGCAATCTCTATTTTTCAAAATCACCTCGAGTTGTAAAATTGAGGTCCATCCATTTCTGTGCCCAAATCATCATGTTTACAAATAATATTACTTTTGCATAAAAATGATTTTCTGATATTTATTACCCATTTTAAGGATGAATTTAGACCGGGCACGCACTGATATACCCTTTTCCTAACATGTTATCGACAGGGAGATTACTGCGGCAGGAACTGCTCTTTATTTTTGCATTTTTATGATTGCTTTTGGCCAGTTTAGGATCATAAAAATTGCTCTGCTGTACAGATCCATTCTGTAGATGAACCTGACTGTTTGTGTATATCTTGTCTTCCTTTTATTTTGAAAAATATTTTAAATATATTGAAACTCATATAGGTTACTATTTTTTTAAGCACAAAATTATTAGTGTATTATTCAACACTACGGTAATAGGAGCAGAATGTATCTGTTCCATGTTAATGTGGTGTTGCATATTCATGCTTTTTAATTATATGTGAACTTTTAGAAACTGACAGTAAATTTGCTGTTTAGATGTAAACACCTCTAAATCTAAATTAAAATGCTTACCAATAGCTTGTCTAGTCTCTGTCTCAATTTTCTCTTTTACAAATTCTTATTACATTTACAGTATTAAATATTCAGTTTGAAAAATATAAAATTATAATCTTTGTGCAATGGATCAATCAGCCATGTGGTTTCTTTTATCTTTATAACAAAATTAAAATTATAACTAGTTCACTACATTCTGTTTATGACATGTATGATTTATTTGACTGACCTGATTTAATCAACCATTTGTTCATGTTTTACAGACACTTTAATCTAAAACAGAATTTGCCCCAAAAAAATCAATTCTAACCCTAATCTAATCTAACAATTCCTGCTTTCTTGGGAAAATCACTAAAATTATTAATGGGTGTAATGACAATTATTTGTTTGAATATAATGTCATTACAATATATCATAATAGTCTCTATAAGCCTCTATTTGTGATGTTTTGGGTTCTGTTAGTGGGATATTACTGGTGAATGGGAACCAATAAAACACCATTAAATCCTATACTGGTATAAGGCTAAAAACACACTACATAAAGGAATTTTGTAATGGTTAAAAAAGTATGAAGCTGATGATTCATTATGTTATTTGTACAGCAAACCAGCAAAATTTGTATTTTTGTTTTTCCAGCAGGAATGTGCTTTTACTTTTACAAAAATGCACCAGGGTTTAACTATAGTAACCGTACTACCCACAAATCTACCATGATTTTAACCATGGTATTTGTAGTTAAACAATGGTCATATATAAATGATAACCAATCTGCCAAAAACTACACTACTAAGCGTACACTACACCATAATAAAAATGTTTATAAGCTTTCACTCGGTCAAACACAAGAAAGGTTCATGAGTGAGACACCACTGGGTAAAGTGTGTATAATATAAAGGGTGTTTAATACAAAATATATGTAAATAGCGACGATTATGCTTTGTATGATTATGAGTTGTTGAACACGCCGCAGCAGATAATTAAAGATGCAGTTCGTCTAGTATACTGCAGGTGGCGGTAAATGACTCCAGAGGAATGAATGGGCATAAAAAAGACGTGTGAAGAAGAAAGGCCGAGACACGCGTGCGTTACGCTTCATACAGGAGTTACTAATGTTCACAAACCTCTCGAAACAAGCAAAGGCTTTGAACTAATACACGCATAGAGTATCTTTCAAGCTGTTTTCTACCGGTAAGTTATTATCTGTAAGCATTTGCATATAAGTAAAACTGTGTTGCAAATAGAGGTTTTGTAATGTTTGCATTTGTAGCTGTCGGAGATTAAATTTGCACGAGTTTGCTTTCTTTATTCACTGCTCTTAATCTTACTATAAAAGTGTCTCTGTTTATGTGCAATCAGATCGTGGTAGTTTTGTAGTAGCTATTCAATTTAGTAACTAAATGTTACGAGGTTAAACCCGTGGAGCCTTTGCCTCCATACTGTCATTGGTTAAGGTTAGATCGGTTTAAACTTTTAGCGGGTTCTGACTTTGAACTTGAGCTTGGATCATTTGCAACCTGATTTAATACGTTTTTCCTGCGTAAGAAATATATAGGGACAGATCTGGTGTTTGTAATGCTGTGTTTGGGTGATAAATGGCCATTAAACATTTGCTGCTGTCAGTCATTGAATGTGAAGTCTGCGCCAGAAAAACAGCGGCTGTGTCTCAAGTATAATCCGCTGCCTACATAGACAACATTCTGGGGGTGTTACAGGCACATCTTGTATTTGTGATGGTCATAGACTAGTTAAACGCGCATTTGATCCCCCTAAAATGCTGTCTGGGTAGGCAGCTCACTTGGTTTTGAGACACAGCCAGCATGTTTAAGTCTTCTGCAAAGCAGTGCTGCACACCGTGTCTGAAAATATTTGCTAAACTTTCTAAGTTGTTTTAAAGATTAAAGATTATAATGAAAATCCAAGTAATGGCATTTTTTTATTTTGAGTTAACTACTAATAATTAGTAGTTCAGGCCTGTTGTAAGAATAGGCCTCAAATGCGGTTTAGATTGGGATTAAGTGTGTTAAATGTATGATTTGGTTTCTTGTAAACACGATTTCATTCATGTCATAGTTTTGTCAAGAATTTGGAGTCACCATGCCAGCGAAAAAAGCTGTTAAGAGACAAACAGTTGCAGCAACTGTAGATGTGAAAGATCTGCCGGTTGTGAAAAAACAAAAAGGTAAGTCATCCATGACATAAAGCTTGTATAAACCTTTGATTAAAGTTTGTTTAATATTTCTGTTATTGTATATATGTGCCATATAGTATACAGCATTGCTTTAACAATAATGCAAGTCTCATAGAACCAAATATTTTGCTTTTGGTTGCTTGTAGTTTCTCACAGCAGTCATGGCCAGGAGAAGGGTCTGGTGCTTGTTCTTGGACAGGGTGACGTTGGACAGCTTGGTCTGGGAGAGGATGTGCTTGAGAGGAAGAGACCAGCACTGGTAACTCTTCCTGAGGGGATCGTGCAGGGTGTGGCTGGAGGCATGCACACCGTCTGCCTCAGTGTTACTGGAAATGTAAGCAAAGCGTATGTAACAATGCACATTGCGTGAATTAAAGTCACTACTTTGATGCTGGTGCTAACTTGTGTCTTTCATCCCACCGTAGGTTTACACGTTCGGTTGTAATGATGAGGGCGCGCTGGGCCGCGACACGTCCGAGGAGGGTTCGGAGATGGTGCCGGCAAAGGTGGATCTTGGAGAGAAGGTTGTGCAGGTGTCTGCAGGTGACAGCCACACCGCTGCCCTTACGGAGGAAGGAACCGTCTACGTCTGGGGCTCTTTTAGAGTACGTGTAGTCGTGAATGGGTTTGTTCACACGGAAAAAATATATTTCATTCAATTCAACTGTGATGTTAAGGTCAGATTGTCTGTATTGTCATAACCAAATGATGTAGCTCTAGTGGTAGAGAATGCAACTGGCAATGGCAAGACTGTAAAAATGAAATTTGGATAAAATGTATACTTTCTATGATGATATTAAAGGTGTCTACTTTTTTACTGCTCTTCATACTGCAAAAACTACTAATGTGAGTATAGTATGCTATGTGCTGGTTGGATTAACCCGTTTGATCTGTTGTAGGATAATAATGGTGTCATTGGACTTCTGGAGCCCATGAAAAAGTGCACGCTGCCTGTCAAAGTTCCTCTAGACAAGCCTGTTGTTAAAATAGTCTCAGGTGGGTCATAGAGTTTTATGTCATGCTTGTGGTTTTAGTGGCCATTGTCTATGTAAATTCTCAAAATAATGCTATGGATTTCTTCTGAAGGTAATGATCATTTGGTGATGCTGACTGTAAATGGAGAGCTGTACACGTCTGGATGTGGAGAACAAGGACAGCTGGGCCGGGTGGCTGAGCACTTCGCTAACAGGGGAGGCCGGAAGGGATTGAGTATGTATCGCCGTGTTGATCAAATTGCCAGTACTGAAATGTAAAGAAATAAACACGGTGCATTTATCTTATCCTTTTTTGCTTGAAGTCTTCTATAGGCTTTATATAGACGGTTGTTGTTTTGATCTTACTCGACTGAGAAATGCATGAAAGCCAGTGTTTACACACCCAATCCAAATCTGATTTAAAATAGGATTAACATTACGTTTCAGTCCGAATGCATTAAATCTATACGTTTCTCTCTCAGTGAGGCTGCTGGAGCCGCAGATGGTTATCATGAAGCCACGAGGCAAGGTTGTTTTTACGGATGTCTTCTGTGGAGCATACTTCACCTTTGCTGTGTCTAAAGAGGGTCACGTCTATGGATTTGGCCTGTCAAATTACCATCAGCTTGGTAAGCATTTTGCCGCATTCATTTAGATATTTGCATACTTAACTCGTTGGCTTGTTTTTCCTAATGTCTGCTGTTGCTTTTACAGGCACTAAAAGCACCAACACTTGCTTTGTTCCCATCAAGCTTACTGCTTTCAAGAACTCCACCACCTCCTGGGTGGGTTTCTCGGGGGGACAACACCACACTCTGTGTCTGAGTTCTGAAGGTAATACATCTTTTTTATATTAACCCTAAAATTTTAATGGTTCACCAGCCACTGGTTCTTGGAGGCACTAGATCATGTGTTCTGTCTTTAGAGGTAATACATGTTCTGCTGATGTCTTTATCCACAGGGCAGGTGTACAGTCTTGGTCGGGCAGAGTATGGCCGTCTGGGACTGGGGAAGGATGCTACGGAGAAAAGTGAGCCCACAGGAGTCACTGGGATCAGTGATGCTCAGGTGGTTGCCTGTGGTGCCTCTGTAAGCTACGCTGTCACCAAACAAGGTACGAATACCCACAAAATCTGCTTGCTGGACTGTGTATCAGGCATATGAATTTGGACTTGTATGTGAAAGCTATAAACAGTGATTTCTGATACCAAGAAATGGACGTGTTGCAATTTCTAGATAACAACTGCAGGGAGATTGTAACATGTTATTTTTAGGATTAACCCCTTGAGATGAATCATCTGGTTTACATTAACACAACAAAATATGCATATCCAAATTCAGTCTTACAATTTCTGATGAAAATAAATTTTAAACATCGTATCTACGTGTTCCCAGTAAATTAGATCAGGTTCTTGTTGCCATGAAAAAACATCAAAAACAAACATTAAACATATACCAATACCTTAACAAACAACCAGACAACTAACACAAATATTAACGAAAAATTAATTATAACATTTTAAAGGCCAAAAAAATTCAACCAATAATGCTAATTAATGAATTTAACAGAAAACAAACATCCTAATATTTGTAAGTCGCTTTGGATAAAAGTGTCAGCTAAATGTAAATCTAATATAAAAGTAATAATAATGAACCAAGGTAAACGGGACAATGGAGGAATGTTAAAAATGTAACGTTTTGAGTTACTTAATTCTTAAAAAAATCATTAGGCAAATGCTTGGATTCTGAAAATGGCAGTGAAACTATCTCATGCAGTATAGTATGAAGGTCATAGTAGGTTTGTAACTTGTCAGTAATACTCTTTGACTGCGTACTTGCTGTAAGCATACTAATCTTGGTGTCTGTACGTCAGGCTCCGTGTTTTCCTGGGGAATGGGCACCAATCTGCAGCTGGGTACAGGAGAGGAGGATGATGAATGGAGCCCTGTGGAGATGACGGGCAAACAGCTGGAGAATCGTGTAGTTCTGTCAGTGTCCAGCGGGGGACAGCACACAGTCTTATTGGTCAAAGACAAGCAGGAGAGCTGATGCTAATCTTATTTACTAAAATAGCTGAGCCAAACTACTGTATCAGTGGTATCTGTAACCTATAGCTTGATCAAGAACGGGGGAGTCTGGGGTTGATTATACTTCCTGTGCTGAGCTAAGCCAGCTAATGAGGGAGGTGATTGGTTATAAAGAGGGCAAGATGAAAATCATCGAAGTAAACCTTTTAATTCCACCATATGGGGAACCTAAACATTCACTGGCTGTGGTCTGGTAGATCATGATCAAAGAGAGACCTTTTTTATGGACTTTTTCTTTGCTTTATTTTCTTAATTCCTTTTTAACAAAAATCTTTAGTATGCTTCCTGGAGACTGGCTGTTGTGAGTGATTGTATGCTTGTATAAAATGATTTAAAATGTGTTTTAGATAAGTCCCTGATACTGTTTTTTAATTCCACGTTTGGTCCGAGCAATAAAAGGTTACAAAGCAGGTATCACTCACAATTTTTGGGAAAAAACAGATTTGGTATTGCTGTATTTTTGTGGCTTTACACTGTTTCTTAAAATCTTAAGTGGAACATAATAATTGTATCCCTGCATTGCTGGCCCTGTGGATGATCAATAAAAATGTTGACTCTTTACAGATGCGGCTGACTTCTTTTTACTTAACTAGTGGTTACCAGACTGTAGCAGACTTGGAATTGGTTAAAAGGTTTTTTTTGAGTTGGTTGCTTAGCTTTGGCATTGGTATATCTTGATTAATTTATTTATTGTTTAGTTATTCTTGTGTTCTTTTGCTTATTACTTGCAGAATGCTTATCAGCATATAAAATATGCATGCACTATACATCACTTGCATTTATTACTTGTACAGCTCATCCATTAGGTGGCAGTGTTGTGGTATAGTCATGAGTAGCCTGTTGATTTTTTTTTTTCAAACCTGGATTATGGCCTGGATTATTTTTATTTTTATGTGGAGCAGGAACATATAGTTAAACATACCATGAAGTGGAAGTAAGCAAAAACTGTGGCTTTCAAAAGTAAAAGTCGTTTCTTTCAACCACAGAGACCAAGTTTTTTTTTAGCTAAATGCTTTCTTGAGGAAATAAAAAAGAATAAAAACCAATCTAAAGTCATTTTTTGTGATTTATTTTTTGTTTTCCACATAAAATCAATAAGTAATGTTAAAGGGATAGTTTAACCAAATTAATCTCCGTGACTTCCTTTCATCTGCATAACACGAAAGAAGAAAAAAGTTTTTTTAAGGAATGTTGGTAATCAAACAACATTGAACCCCATTGACTTCCATTGTATGAACGCAAAAGCACTGAGACACTTCTCAAAATATCTTCTTTTGTATGTTTTACAGAAGAAAGAGTCATATACAGGTTTAGAATCACATGAGGGAGAATAAATGATGGCACAGTTTTTATTTTGTGGTATAAAGATTTAAATCATATTAAGATTAATTGATGAAATCAAACTTTGATGCTTCTCTGATATCTCAGAATTTGTTATTTATAACATTTTTTTGTTTAGTTTTGTTTATTTGTTCAGTGCTTCATTCTGATTGATAAATGAATGTCCTGAGGTGTGCAATTAACACACACCTATAAAGTAGTTTCAGGTTTGTCGATCGCATTACAGTTCCATATTTCTTCACCAAGTTAATCGAAAGAACACAGTTTCAATATGGCTGCTGTAGCGACTGAAGTTGTTAATGGATAAGACTGGTGATTTTCTGGGTGAGGAGCTCTGTACCGATGCTGCCTCAAGTGAAGTCAGAAATATCATAATTGTAAGTTCCATGTATGAAAAAAGTCGTGTTCACTCCAGCACAGGTGTGTTCATGCCATGTTGAAACTATACCATAATTAATCTAAATTTCTATTCAATGACGGTCTATACAAAATGCATATGCTGATGCTTATGTAACAAGTACCATGTCCTACATTTTAGAAGTACTTGAAACTGGAAATGGTTTGCTCGCTATTGATAAAAATGTGCAGATCAAAGCTCCACTTCAGTGTCTGTGAAGGGGAAATGGTATTGTGTTCCCGGCCGATCTTTATGCTACAGCCCGCAGTGAGTCATGCTAAGAGACTTTGAGGGATATTTTAGTTAAAAACCTCTTCAAGGCTCATTTTCTCCGAAAGCTTTGAAATGCTAACGGCCTTCTCTGCAAGCACTTAATTGACCACCACCATTTAGTGCTGTCATCCATGTTTTCTGAAGCCTGGTGTCAAACCGCACATGATAGATTCACTGGGAAGTGGGCATTGGCTTCTTATGAGAACGTTCAATTTATAATTACTAAACTACATTAAATATGTTTGAGAGCAATGATACATGGTCTTTTAGTATAACTGAATGTGTCATGGCTGTATGTTGAGAGAGAAAAGTGTTGACATTTTTTTCCCACTCCTTTTCAAGTGAAAACATCTGCAAAAACCAAATGTTTTAAATATGAGCATGTTTGTCTTTTACCCTTAGAGCACTATTTGTTGTATAGCATGTCAGCCTTTTGGGTAAACAACATCATGTTACCATGGAAACTAAAAGGAGAGAACCTTAAAGGCAGATTTGTTTTGCTGAATATGGGTTTGCATTTGAACATTCTCTCCTATGATAATTTATTACTTACATTTTACAACAAAAGCTTGATAATAAATGTTGGTGTATGGCAGTATGCAAATCTATTCAATTGTTAAACTTATTAATCATATACTTTATGAGAAAATTATTTACATCAAATGTTGATCTTCCTTATCAAACTAGCTTGCATGATAGGTCTCTTGCCATTGTGATGTAATGCATCTCTACACCCACTCTTAACAGCAGTGCTCTCTGATCCAATGTTTATGTCATTATGTAACAAATACTTCAAACCATCTCAAGGAACCAGAGAGACTTGCTGACCATAATGAGCCTGCTGGTTGTTCAGGCCATTTGCACGACTATGTATGTATTTGTGTCTACTGGCAAATCTTGACTTTTTGCTCTTATTCCTATATTCCAAGGACCGAAATTATTTTTTAATAATTAAAAAGATTTAAATCGCATGTATCTCCAAGTGTAGCTTGGGAGTTAACAAAAGAAAATTCCAGAATTACAGCTTGCTTCAAGAGATAAAATTGGTATGCCAACACGCCTTCCAGTAGTCATCATGGCAAAACAAAAGAATAAAACAAGCAATACTTTGATATTAGAATCACACCAGGTGAAATTATGTTTCATTCCAATATATACCATTTTGTGACTAAAATAACAGTAACTGCCTTAGGATACAATAAATAATGTCTTAGTGGAACACATTTTGCTTGTAACTTTCCACAGTTTTTCTGTTGCCTCTGTAGCAATAAGAATTGTTAATAGTGTCCATGTGTCCATTAAGCTATTATACAAGAGCTTTTTGTGCCTGTTGTAGTGTTCTAGCTGTGTGCAGTCCAGTGCCTGACTACAAGCACACTCATGTGCTGTTTTATAATTGAGGGTCTGTAGGTTGTGTAGTGAATATAACTGAAAAGGTCATGAAAGCGCACTTGAGTCTCCAGCTATTAAAGAACCTGCAAAATAATAGCAGGGTAGTTGCACTAGTTTTTTCTGAGCTTTCTTATGTTTTAATTGATCTAGTTTTATCCTTTAAAATGTGTCAAAAACGTTTAAAGGTTTGTAATATATTATCATATATATATATATATTATAATATAATATAATATATTATTGTAATATTATCAGATTCAATCAAGAATAAAAGCGTGAGGTTACTATGCAATCTACAGAACTAGTTTAATACGGTCACAATATAGACATTGACAGTTCATCAGATCAATTGTATTTGGCTTGCATCCATAAAAATAGCTAATAATGGAATATCCAGCAATTACTAACAGTTGCTAAAATACATCATAGTTTTTCCACAGCAAAACAATCCTCACTGTCGCTAATGTATAAATGACTAGAGAAAGTATGCATGTAACAACTTAAGAAGATAAACGCTCAATAAGCTAAACTTCTAAGCAGAAGCTGACATTTAAAACTAAACGCTATTATTACAAAACCATTCTTAAATGTCACTTTAATTTTGCGATTTAAGAACCCTTAAAGAACCGGTGCCATTTACCACTAATGGCAATAAAATGCAAGAATTACTACACTAAAGTACTTAATAACTAAATGAAAACTGAGAAAATGGTAAAAGCCACTCTGTGATAAACGTACACGATATTCCTAGTATTAACACTGTACTTCATAGCGGTTATGAAAATCCTTCAACAGTAACACGTATTCACTAAAATGACATCTAATCAAGCACTGTAAAGCAAAAAAATGTTTCAAGATTCTGTAAAACAGTTTAACAGCCATCCTGAAGGAGTTAACCCTGTTATCCATATAATAGCCAGCATGCAAATGAATTATTGTGAATACAGAATGCAGAATTGTCCATACGTCGTGTCCCACACACCTCTACTCCTCCACATTTCTTTATCCTTGGGTTTAATTAAATTCCTTTTGTTATAAAGAGGTCTCTGTGCATTTTGCAAAACAGACGTTTTCAGATTTGTTCAGTGAAAGCTGCATGCTTGTCTCTTCAAATGAAAATATCCATCTTACAGATGAATTTATGTTCAGCAAACTCAGTTTGTGGAATCGGTCTTCTAAACGCAATCCAATAATTCTGTTTCAGTTACATGTTCCTACACTTCCGATAGAAATGTATTCATTTTTCATTTCAGAATCTGATTATGACGATCTGCTTTGATGGCTCATATACCACTAATGAATGTTGACTTCCTGTCGACCATCTTTGATGTCCATCCAATCAATGTTTAGAACCTTAATGCCCCCAACGTATCTTGTTTCTCCAGTTAGGAAATCATTTTACAGCCAACCACAGTTGTCCCCACTCAGATAAGCGTAGAAACAAATGGAAGTTAAAGCAATAGTAGCGATCTAAAAGGACCATTTGCCTTCGGTATACGGTTGCTGTCGAGCTGTATTTCCTCAGGTGGTTTGCAACAATGCTCAGAACTCAGTGGTCGAAATCTGAGTGACTTCAGTCTGCAGGTCCGTCTGTGTCCTTGCTTGTATACTCAAAGGCATCTGGTCCACGTCTAGTCAGGTGGGCTGCTTCATTGACTCTGTCCTGGCGCACACAGACATGGGCTCTCTTGTGACGCTACGGGCTCTAGAAAAGCTACTCTGCTCCATGCGTGAACGAAAGGGCAAACAGAATTCTCTGAAGCATCTCTTGAAGTTTTCGTCTAAGAACGCATACAGGACGGGGTTGAGGCTACTGTTCATGTAGCCCAGAGCAATACAAAGATGCCAGCAGGCAACCACAAACAGATTTTTTTGGTCGATCTCCACCACAGTCTTAATGATAATGAAGATATGGATGGGGGTCCAGCAAATGATGAAGGCCGCCACCACCACCAATACCATGCGTGTGATGCGACGAAGGTTTCTGTCCTTCTCTTTAGAGCCGGAGAGCAGCCGCACGCTCTTTAGGCGAAGGATCATCAGCCCGTAGCAAACGGTGATGACTAAGACGGGAACCACAAAAGCGAAGATGAAGACGCAGATCTTGGTCACTGTATCCCAATACCAGTCTGGGTCAGGGAATTTCAGCATGCAGACGGTTTTTCCTGTAGAACAACAGAACATCAGACTTCTGACGTTATTTCTCACTTTAATAATTCATAGTCGAATTTCTATTTTAATCATGACAAACTATATATTGATTGATAAATAACAATAAACATAAACAAAAAAATTATACAGAAATTATATAAAATTTTATTCAAATATCTAAATAAATAAAAAATAATTGTCCATTTAATGTGTATTCTCAATATGTGCAGTGACAGTTATCAGGTTAAAATAAACATGTACTAAAATGGCTCTTGTTGCTTTTTCATAGCTTTTATTTTAACTCTTGAACATTTGAAACTACTGACATAAAAGAGATCTTACTTGTGATTTTTCTTAACCTGTTACCTGTCACCACACATATTGAGTATATACAGGAAAATGCACTGTCCGAACAAGATTTATTTAAAATTTTAGATGCTAGAGATTTTTTTTAAACAAAAAATCTTTTGAGAAAAGATTTTTATCATTTTAGGTATTTTTATAAATAAAAATTTATTAAATATATATTATTGAGTCTTGGACCTTTTCATTAATGTATAGTTCATCATGATTTGATTAGAGTTCAACTTTAAAATATTAAAGTATATAGTGAAATAAAATTATTGAGAATATTGAGTGAATTCTGATTCTCTTCTCACCTTTGTCGGTCACTTTAGTGACAGCCATGACCATTACTGGGATGCCAATGGCTGAGGACAAAATCCACACGCAGATATTGATGATCTTTGCCTTGACAGGTGTGCGAAAATCCAAAGCTTTCACTGGATGGCACACGGCGATGTAACGGTCCACGCTCATCATCGTCAAAGTGAAAATACTGGTGAACATATTGTAGTAGTCGATAGCGATTACCACCTTACACAAGAGCTCCCCAAATGGCCAGGTACTCATTAGATATTTGGCACTCTGGAAGGGTAGAGTACTCGTGGCCAAAGCATCGGCCAAAGCCAGATTAAAGATGTAAATGTTGGTGGCTGTCTTCATCTTTGTGTATCTGTTGAAGCAAAAAAATTTAAGTTAGCTTGCATTCTTGCATTTTCTTTCTTAAATGTCAGTCTTCTCTGCTGCATCTGGGTTTGCAATGAAGATATTAACCCTGTGAATGCCAGTGCTGGTGATGTCGTGACTATACATGATTTAAGCTCTTTTGACCTTTTGAGGATTCTGACCTTTTCATTATGAATATCTCATATCACTCTGCTCTAAAAAGTGCAAAACCATATTTACTCATTTAAAGCGCTTTGAAATGGTAAGGAACTATTATTTCAATAATCAATATAATTAACCTGCTTATATATTGGCCATACATTGGCACAGTCGTCTTTGGATTCTAAAAACCATTTTTTCTCTCTCAGTACAGTGTTCATTTCTTAACTTCTATAAGTGATATAACCTTTAGTGAATGTGTTAACATCTTTTATTACATGGCGTTCTGGAATACTTGATTCTGAATGGCCATTCGTGACATTCCAAGGTGTTGGAATTCCCCAATAATAACCACTCAAAACTAATAATCATGGGGTCACTCACATGACTGTAAGTCAACAAGACCTTAAGGATCAAAATAAGAACAAATCAGATAGGAATATGCCAAATTAATAAGATTATTATTAAAATTAATAACAATATAGATTATATAGATATAATATAAGATTATATTATATTACAAAAAATGTAAACAAATTGTGTGTTTGTTTTGTTTATACTTTGTCTTCTCTAACAGTCGTGTCTAAAGCCAGAAATATTTTTTTATTGCTAATAAAACATTTTAAATCAATATTTTGCATCCAATAATGTACTGCGCTTTGTATCTGGGTCCTGATCACATCGTCAGGGTTTATTTTGTGATGTTCACCGGCTGGCTGTACATTATTCCTTACTTGATATCTGCGGTCTCAAACAGAATCTCTAACATGCCTCCTATCTTCTATTTTTTGGACAAAAAAAGGTGTCCCCATCCCCAAGCTATGCCATTGGTTGAAGTTGAGTAAAAGTTTTTTTTTTTGATTGGCTTCATGCAGGCCGCAGTCAGATATTTCTCTGCTGTTTACAGAGCCAATAACAGATACCTGTGATTTCTCAGGAAACCTATTTTAGTGATATCTGTCAGGTATGGACATTTTATATGTGGAATTTGAAATGGTTTTTGTCATGACAAACTTTCAAATGAGATCCAGCAAGTACCATCTCGTGGATTTCAACCCTTTCATAACGGCACGCTTTCATCATATTAAGATGTCTCAAGTGTCTCGCTGCGGTATCTTGCAATAATCAGCTCATAATTTTCCGGGAGCACTCTCTGTTTTTCAAACCGGTAGTGAGCCAATAGGGCATGAAAAATTACAACAATGAAACCATAGTAACTAAAAGACCACAGCACACTAATGCTAAAGGCTTAAATTATAATTCATTGATTATCATCTCAAAGCTTTAGTGATTTGTCTGGTGCCCACACACTGTGATCTCTTTTGAGGACTTGACATTTGAAGTCGCGCAGAGTTAAAGAGAGTAGATTTCGCATCCATTAGTGACACTACAGTTTATTGTTCGCTTTGTATGGGGCCAAAAGTGTGATGAAAGGAAATAATCAATTATTATTATTGTAAGTTCCATTAGGTCTTTACATACTGTGTGCAGAACGTGTTTTGTTGTATATACAGCTCATATTTATATGTAAAATCTTAAGGAGTCTCAGTGGGAACTAATTAGCTCACGCTTAAATTTAAGTTTGCACTCTATTTAACATCGCCAGCCATCCTGTTTTCATGCCAGCTCTTCATCGGGGACATATTTTACTGAAACAGGCTCTTGAGATGCAATATGTTTTGAGGTGTCATAATTGAGTGGTTCTACTTAATTTTCTTCTGAACAGCTTGTGTTGCCTTTGTTTACTAGAAGACAAACCCACAAGTAGTCTTCATGTTTTTTACCCTAGGCTTGGACAACATTTATGAATGTGTCTTTTAATAAGAAAATCTTGCCAATACTTTATGAGGACATATGTGAAAAAATTCTCTATAATTGAAACTTAAGCACAAATTATTCATGAGTTCTTTTCACATAAGTCTTTGTATTGCACTGTTTCTGCCTTAAGGGCTGTACTGGTTGATATGCATTAATAATCTCTACTGCTACGTTTTTCAAAAATCCACAAACGTAA
This sequence comes from Beaufortia kweichowensis, assembly GCA_019155185.1. Taxonomy (NCBI): domain Eukaryota; kingdom Metazoa; phylum Chordata; class Actinopteri; order Cypriniformes; family Gastromyzontidae; genus Beaufortia; species Beaufortia kweichowensis. Next base: position 13,903,936 of record CM032800.1, read on the forward strand.
AAAAGCATGTGATGGAAAGTCAAACTAGACGTCACGACTTTGATTGGCTCATTCAGTCTGTTCCTCTTCACTTTTCACTCCTGAAGATTCATTGCACGGTTTAAAAGGTGCCGTGAATGGAGTAAAAGGATGTAATCGAGCCGAATAAATGTAACTTAACTGCTTTCTGAGGGAACAAACACTATTTATATCCCAGCTAGTTTAAGATTATGTAAAAACCTGTGCAAATGTATCTACATTCAAAGTTATATGCTATATCTACAAGTTATGCTAGAATAACAAGACAGCAGTAGTGTTGATCATGTGGACACACACACTAAAATCTCTCTTTTATACATACATCTAGTACGCTTAAATTTAACCTTTTGATCAAATATTCTTACTGTACATAAACAAATGTGGGCTGAAATTAGATAGTGTTTACCCAAAGATTGCAATTCTGTCATTATTTTCTTAGCTCTCATTTTGTGTTCCACAATACAAAATGATATGAGCTAGGTAAAAAAATGTAAAATAAAATTATTGTCTTTTTGGGTGAACTATCCCTTTAGCAAATTAGTGTTTTTTTTCTCAAAAGGAGAAACCTGTTCTCTGAGTAACATTTTCATATTAATTGCTGATTGTGTTGTGTTTTGTCACCTTCATCTTCCACCACTTCATAGGATTTCAACAATAATTTACATCCACATACCTAGGTTATATCAGGGGTTATTTTACAGAAACTTAGTTAAGATCCTACAGGTTGAATGTTATAAATAGGTTTCAAATTGAAATCAGCATGGTTGCTAAACAGTTGAGATTATGTTTCTGCAATACATCCCAAGGATTAAAATAGCCCATAAACAATATACTTTGACTGTCTTATAGTTTGGCTCCATTATTGAGCACATTATGGAGACTACACAGATGAAGTTTCATAATTATTGCAAGTGTGTTCATTAAATAGTTTACATTTACTGTACATATTGAATACGTTATTCTTACCTGACCACGCCGTACATAACCAAGACATTTCCGAACAGCCCCACCACGCAGATAACGGAGTAAAGCGCGGTGATGCACACAGCGACCACAGCTCTCCCTCTCACCGCCTTTTGATCGCCCTCTCGGCTTATGTTGGACACTGATTCCTCCAAAAAGCTCGTGTTGCTCATAATCAATGAGAAATCACTGACGGTGACAGCTGGAGGCTCCATTCTGCGCCTCCAGTTTGAAAACGTCGTCTGATTCTGTAGAATGGGGATAAGTCTATTTAAATTTGATAGAAATGTAAGATGTGTTCTTGGATAAGCGGCAGTACCTCAGAGGTTTACGCAGTTGTGTTAATCGTGGGTAAAGAAGAGCTCTCTCGTCTCTCTTCTCGGAAGCGCACTCGAGTTCCGACTGCGCGCACTCCTGCGATGCCTCGCACTTTCTCCGAAGTACAAGCCACTGCCTTGCGTGAAAACACTACAGAGACACATGGCAACAACTGCTGCCATACAAAAAGTGACACTTGGAAACCTGTGCCAGATACATTTACTGATTACGCGATACATAAAAGGGTTTGAATATTTGTAAACAATTGCGTAACTGTAACTCTGTCTATCTATCCATGCATATGTGTCTGTCCATCTTCAACTGCTTCGTTTTTATATAATTGACTTACGTAACTATGGTTCATTTCATTAACACCTAATTAATATACTACAATCTTAATAGCTTCAGTCGATAATTAGGATACACTGAGGATTTATAATCCAATTATTCTGCTGTCAACAGATGAGTAACATTAGTTTGACTTAATCACAGTTGTTGTTGTCTGAGATGGTGCTGCTTTACAAGACAAATAAAGAGTTTGACACGTAAATGTCTAATCAGCAGCAGGACATTTTAACATTGTGCTGGCTTATTGAAGCTCAGAGGTTTATAGAGGAAAGCTGCCAAAACACAAGGAAATCAATGATATTAACCATAAATCTGCATAACGTTAATAGATGAGGCCAAAGCTTGCCATTTTTGTGTTTGGCATGATATTTGGATGTCGTCTTGAACTCAAATGCTGTGATTTTGTAAAGCATTTTTTTTGGCTTTATTTCCTGGAAAACGAGACACCATCTGGAGTCTTTGTGTTTAAATCAAAGCAACAAGCTGTTAGTGCATGTTCTTTCAGTGTCTGTGAAGACACAGAGTACAAGAAACATGTAAGTTTGTATGCTACATGTCTGTACAGTATTTTTAGAATACATCCAAACGGTTACTGCAATCCGTGAGCTATATCTCCACTGATATATCCACACATTATTCGATCAGTTCAAGCAGATATTGAACTAAATTCTTTGGCTTTTTGAATTGGCAGAATAAAGAGGTACAACTAAGCAAGCACTTAACAAAACATCCCTGGTTGCGGTTTAGTAGGACTACTCAATGTTTCTTTAAATAAATCATTTTAAAGTGATAGCTTTATATAGAAAAACATTCTTTTTGGAGAGAGATAAACAGAAATCGTATTACTGTTGTATTTATTTTTACAAAGAAATTACATTTTAATGTGCATGATGATTATAATGGATGTCAGACAGTGAATTTGCAATCTTAACTCTGAGCTGAAGCTGTTTTCTTTAATGGCTCCCGAAGGTCAAACACATACGGACACCATTATAGGCGGCCAGCAGAAATTGAAATGCTGCAAGCATCTGTTGTTGCAGATGGCTCTTTAAATTTGCCTTGATGAGGGAGATTGGACCATTAACTTTAACAAATCAGTCCAGTTACAGTTATAACATGTGTTTACTCAGGGCACGTGACAAACAATCCTTAAATACTATCTTCGTTTTTGGTATCTATGCTTAATCCACAATAAAATTTACCTGTACGAGACCAGATGCTGAGCATAACAGATTGAAGTCTGATTAAGCCTTTTAGATCCAAGAGCCAGATGCACCTAACAGACCATCTGATGAAGAGATTCAGCCAAACTGTTCTTTAGGTGTGAATAAACTGGCCATATACTATTAAGACAAACATATGGCCGAATATTGGCAAAATAAAATCCTCAATTTTCAAAGGTTAAAAATGAATAAATAAACATGTTGACTAGAAAATGAGAATCGCAGCATCATTTGACTGGTAACTTTACTTAGACGTGTAGCTGTATTGCCAAGGTATAAAATCAATATATAAAGAGTGGCCAAGGTATAAAATCAATATATAGGACTACATTTTTAATTAAGGTCTTCTTTACCTCCCACTTGTTCACCTTGGAACGAAGAATAAATTGGATTGTACAACAAACAGCTCAAAGTGTTGCTTCAATAATGTATTCAAAATTGAAGGATATGCTTAATACACATATTGTTCTCAACTTGGATCTTATTTGTAATTGCAGCTATATACCGGTTTGCATGATAAGCGAATTTAAGTGGCTTTGGAGTAGCACTTGATAATAATTATTGGATTAATCATTCAGACCTCATTAAAAATACTTAAACTTAAGTTGTTAGCTTTATAATGTATAGACAATGGAGTTCATTAATAATAAACACATGTAGTGTATACTGTCAGTGTATACAGTTCATTAAGGTGTAGTCTTTAATGCAATTCTCACATGTTTTGCGTAAGTTATAAAATTCTTGTTAGTCCAAGTATGTGTGCGTGACAAGACTGTGTGTTCGATTAATTATCATTACTGTGAGGGACAGAAGAAGCCACGAATGCCATTAGCATCTAATCAGTATATCTGGTTCTTGTCGTGAGTACAGCTGATGAATTCAGGCCGGTGGGAGATCTGCTGTGGATCTGCTTTCCTGCTATTTATTTACTATAAGAATTTTTAAAGAAAACTTAAGGATTTCTTTTTATTATTTTTATTATTAATCAAATGCAACAGAATTCAAGCACAACTGCCTCACCGAGTGACTAAGTGGTTTCATTGTTTTATTTAGTTTTCTCCAAGAATAGCATTGTTGGCTGAAAGGCAGATTGTCTTGTAAACATTTTGTTCTCCAGAATAGCAGTTAACAATGCCACAATGCATGTCAGAAATCAAGTTTTTGTTCTTCCATTTTTAGTGGTTTAATCTGCAATAGGGCCATTGTGTGTGATTAGTCTACCAACTCAGCTAAAGGTCCTGTTTTCTTGGAAAATATGTGCATTACTTCCAGTATATGCAGTATAATTTGATTAAATAAGGACAGATTTCTGATTGGGTGTCGATGAAGCCTTACTAATGGATGTGTGAGGGACAGAACGGTTGGGAAACCCTACATTAGATCATGGGTGACTGGTGAATAAGATTGGTGAGATCTGACTGACTAGCCTTCTGCCCACATATTGGCACAGCTCTTCTGGCAACCATCAACACTTTCAGACTGAGAAATCTGTCTATCACCTTTCACTTCAATCCAGATTTGACCATCCACGTTATAACAGCAGGGGTGAGATACAGTTGTACACTCATTTATCCCTGATTTACAAAACATTTCTACAATGAATGTTCAAGCAATAAGGTTTGTGCTGTTGTGTGTCTATTTTCAATATGGCAGAGCTTATCGCTTTTAAAATATTTACCACATAATTTTAGGGAAATTATTAACTGCCATTGCTCCGTCAGAAGATAAAATCACCGACATAACAATAACAGAACATCGCTATGTAACAAACATAATGATCAGCTATGGGGATTGGACGTTATATAAATATTTATGAAATATGTAAATATGTTTTTCATGCAGTTCGGCACAATCAAGAATCCATACACACACCTGCGTGCTGCTGTGAGAATAGTTTAAAAGAGATTTGAAGGCATTCTTAGCATTTAACATTTTAATCTTTTGTTCTTATAACAACAGCTAGCCAGGTCCAAGGGTGTTTTGACCATATAATCCAGTTTGTGTGCCAACAGTGTTTCGGTAAACCACTGACCAATAATAAGTAATTACATTTGATAAGAGAAATTAGCTTGAAATGATCACAGCATCAAAACATTTGAGTCCACTGTAAAAACAGACTATAGCAAAAATCCACTACCTGTGTTGTACAGAGCAATATGCTTTTCAGAAAATGCGTTTTCCTTTTAGATTTTGGCAGTCCCTATTCAGGGAGAAATGAAAAACTAGTGAGCAATACCCGCCTGGGGCTTTACTTTGTCTTATTTGTGCCTGTCTGTAATACAATGACAGTCATTTAGTCACACTACCCCAAGCATCCTTTTACAGGTGATGAAATCTTTCTGTAGATGCATGTTGACGTTGCTGTAATGCTTTTTGTGTCAAGAAGGTTTAGAGATTGAAGACTATATGCACTGAACCAGTAATATGCTTTTGTCTGCCTGGCAAACTATTTAATTACTTAGTTAAAATACTTGTCTGATAAGAGCTCCTTAACATTTAATTATTTGTTTTTTAGGATACAAAATGATAAAAAAAAAAGAAGTTCAGTTTTTACTTTATTGCATTCGATATTTACTCTGGATGATTGTGTTGCCTATTTCTTACCTGACTAGTTTAGTCATAGTACATATACCATTCGGACAGTTTATACCAATGATTTATGAAGGGTAACTTAATTTGAAGAGCCAAAATGTATTTATTTGTGACACCAGATGCATATCTTGGAAGCATTTGCATAGAGAGGACTCCGCAAATATGGTTTTAATATTTTATCAGGATGAGTGGGTAGTAAAATCAATCTTGCACTTTCTAAAGTCACGATGGCTAAAGTCTAATGAAACACATTAGATGTTTGATAGAATGAGTTTCGGCTCTTTGATATCTTTGAAAAAAATGATCCAGGAGGGCCTAATGGATTCTCTCAGTAAAATGTAGTTGTCATGGGAACAGCTGACTCACTTCATCCTCAGCGAGGGGGCTCGAGTTCTACACATTTGATTGGTGCCGTGTGCTAAGGGTATACTTCAGTGAATTTGTGGTAGTTTTTCATATTTGATTTAAAATTACAGGATTAGGTATTTTCCAAACAAAGAAATAGCTTGTTTTCCAGGTTCTGAGATTAGTTTGTCACAAATGAATGGTCCAGTGAACAAATGGGTTGGTTTTGCATAACAGCAGGATTTTGCTACAGTGTGTGACAAATGACCATAGTTGCTGACCACACAGTTGTTCAGCTCATTTGCAAGACGTCTAGTTACCGACCTTAGAGAAAAAAACACGTTCAGGGTAAAAAAAAGGAGCTTTGTTCCTTTGCTGTCTGCTTGCCGATTTGCACGACACCCAACGGGGTATTGTCAATTTGTTCTTATTTTTATCTTACACCTTGATCTCATGTAGTATTAATTTGGTTTCAGGTGCACACAGTAACGTCCGTGGCTTTCTATGTATACACCAAAGCTATAATATGGCTTTTCTCAGACTCAAAGCATCAAAATGACTGAGGAGATCTCGTACCTGCAGGGCATCCAATTATCTGCAGAGGCCCGGGAGAAATAACTTTTGCTTTCTGCGAAGCAGCACACACGAAGAGGGCATAGTTACCCACTGTCTCGATAGCATTTCCTTTCTCCCACAGGAAATGCTGTCAGGAGCAAAGCATCCATTAACGGCCTTTAATTCTGTTCTCTTCTAATGAGTGGGCATGCTGGTAAACTGAGTAATAAAACATGAGTGAAGATTCGTTGCTAATAAGGATAATTTCACACGGTCTCATATACTCCTCTTGTTTCAAACATAGTGCGCTGAGGATAGCGGAGAGCAGGGTACTTATTAAACCCAAACATAGTGACAGGGGCGTCATTAGCTCTGCTCAGATTGCGTCAGAAGGAAATGGCCTGAATAATGAAACACGGGGTGGACTTTGACATAACCAATAAAATATATTTCCCACAAGCATTACTGAGGAAATATGGATCTACTATACTCGACCTTCATAATAGTTTTCTAGTGAAAATTAACTATAAACTATAGTGAGAGATTTGTGACGGTATGATTTACACAGGTTTTTAAAATCTGTTTACAGGTTTGATGCGTTTCGAACAACTGCAACAGTAGTTTGCTTTTTGGTCCACACGCTCTGATGCCAAAGGCAAACAACAAATAATGCAAAAATTGCTTATGGCTAAAAACACAACCCCAACCTTTATCTCCATAACAAAATTCAAGATTATTCATTTTATGTAAATTCTTAAAATATTGGCGTCGGAGATGTAGTATGCATCGTGAGTTTATAAAGGTTTATCTTAAATGTGTCATACAAATATATGTTGCTCATAAACAGCTGTTTAAATAGTAGCATCAGGACTCGGTGTTCCTTACGTCACAAATTAACAAGCAGATATGTTGTTTACTTGTATTTCATTTATATATGCCAATGGTTTTATCTATTATAGAAGTGTAAGAAAATTGTCAATGTAACATGTTAATCCAGTCGTGGCATATGTTGGTGTGACCTTTATCATTTTGGAGGGATTTCACAGCATACTGCTCGAGTGGTCTGAAGTGGAGAGCTGTCAGTGGTGTGAGGTTTCTTCCCATCAAAAGCTGATCCAAGACCATCAATATTGCAGAACAGTTTTGCATCCTGAAGCACTACTGCCTCTTGGAAAACACATGCTCTTTCAGTGGCCAATCATCTTTTCCTGAAAGCTGATTATTCGTCCATGTACATTTAACACACCTTATTTTCATACTCAAGGCAGAATAAATAAATATTAAAAGCCCCCAAAATAAACAAGATAGTCAATATTACATGTATGTTTTTAATTGTACCTTGTAAATCATTGCAGTATTTCTCTACAGCATTTCATGTATCATCATGATTTAAAAATGTCTTGATTGGTTTCTCTACTGAGCTGCTACATCTGTCAGAGGAAGATTAGAGATTCTGTTCTGTTTCATCCTTATTTTAACATCTGACCCCAAGCTTTTAAAACTCTAATCAAACTGACTAATCAGTTTGAGTCATTTAAGTAAAAAATAAAATGTGAAATACACTCTGGCGCATCATAAAAGCATATAAAAGTGTAAAATTTACATTTTTAAGGTAATTACCCATTATTTGACTTGTGAATATATAGCACCTTTGCTATGTGGTTACCTCTGTAGAAGTTATTGAATTAATTTACATATTATAAATTCTGGGTTATTTTCTGTCAGGATTAAACATTATATTACTTTCTCTTGCAAATTAAATAAAGATGAGGAGTCCTTTATCATCACTGATGTTTGGGTTCTGGTCAAGTTAGCAGAACTGGAAAAAATATTAAAACATACTTGTTTTACCTGCACTGTTCTATAATAACTCAATGTAGACAAGATTAAATATGTGTAGTTGACAAATATACTGTATATTAGTTCTATGGTGATAACAATTTAGAACATTTAGAAAAAACATTATATTACGTTTTTTTGCTGCCAGATTTACATATATATTTGTCAACTACCTAGTTAAGATTATATAAATATAAACTAAGACTTTAAGGTTTTTCTTACCTTCCAGCGATTACCACATTCATTGCACAACACAAAGGTGGTCATTGGTTCATCAGCGCTCCGGGTCTGCACCTGTTAAAGCCCAAAACATTTCTCAGTATATACACTGTCACAATAAACAAGTTTATGTGTGAGTGTAAGTTTATAAAATTTTATTTGATGTACCCATTTTAAAGGTTCCCTAGAAGAAACAAACTAAAAAGCCTACTCAAAAAAGTACTCTTCAAACAATACTAGGATTAATACTTAGAAATCTACAGCTAATAACACACAAATTATATTTACGTTTTATTCACGTTTACTGACGCACCTGGTTGTATGTGCAGTTTTTCTTCTTGCACTTGCCACACTGTAGCAGGTCAGTGGTGGTTCCACCAGTCTTGGCCATTTGATGTTCTCGAATGGCCTCCTGGGTCAAAACGTTCCTCAGTTGCTTCAGTTCATCACTGGCCATCTCCTACAACAGCAACAACATAACGCTGCATACAAACAGCTGTTTTGCAACACTTCATTTGGAAGGCTAATTTTCCAACTTTCATAATAGCAGAATCAAGCACAAAAAAAATATTCTGTCAAAAAGTCAGGAAAGCTTTTGCTAAACAACACACCCCTCTTTTTGTAACCTTTAATTCATACGTTTAAAGAGTTTTAAAATTACACCCTGTCATCTAAACCGTACTCCCTACCTCAGCAGTCATGATGGCTATGCGTCTCAAGTCGATGGCTCCAGCTAAGACGTTTTTACGCAAATTGGGATTCTTGGGATCCTTCAGGTTGCTTATGCGGCTGCGGATCCTGTTCTTGTATTTCATGTCTGTAGCTTTTATCTCCTGGTAGACATGTAGGCGGAGGAGGAGAGTCAAGGAGAATCCCAACTTTAAATAATACTTTGAAGAAGATTTTTCAATTCGGGTGGAATAGGAATGACATTCACTACGATTGACAATATAGAGAACTGTAAGAATAACTGGTAAGGATATGATCCTCGATTTCTGCTGCCATGATCTCACAGTTTGCACCATAGTCCTTATAGTCATCTAAGAGGAGAGAATCATTTTATTGTGTTATCAGAGCATTTACAGCATCATTACAATATACAGTATGGTCACTACGTTTGGTTTACTGTATGTGTGAGTGTCAAGTGTTAGTCATCGTTCTTTTGCGTACCATCTGTACGCAGAGCAGCAACCAGCATTTCAATGCATTTGTCCCTGATGGAATCCCCGGTCTGCAGTCGAGGAGACAGAGGACCCGCCCCGGAGCAAAACGATGGGGACAGGGGGCTTGTGGGTGTTGTGGGTGTCTTTGGGGTCTCTGGTTTACTCTTGCTGTATAGGAGAAACAGAAAGCAGGAGCCTTTATTTAGTTAATGACCATCTGACAACCTGATTTTCTTGTAGCGTGTCCATTGGGGGTTACCTGTCCACCTAACCATATCTTGTGGATTATAAGAACTGAGATAAAAGCAGGCAGAATTTTTTACAGTGAGAACATAACGACGCTATCGGCAGGAAACTCCCAGAAGAACAAGAAAACCATATGGTGTATTGGTGACAGCTAAATAAATCTACACAGTAAATATAGTTCTTGCCTTTCGCCAGATTTCTTGGCCTGAGGTGAACTGCCAGACTTTGAGCTAGTAGAATCTCTCCTAGAAAAAATAAGAGATCAGAGTATTAAGCATCATTATATAAATTTATTTTAAAAAATCAAATTTATGTAAATGTCTATGTAAAAGGATCAGTAGGTTAGTGTTTAAAAGGTTTTATTACCTTTCTAATTTAGATTCACTTGATTGGCGTTTCAAAAGCTGATGGCTTGACTTGGAGTCGGTAGAGTCTTTACTGCAAAGACAAATTTAGTCGTGTAAAGATTGAAAATAAGTAAAAACACATTAGAATCACATAAGCGCAAGCAGACCTGTCTCTCCGTCCATCCAGACTTAACTTTCTGTTCAGCTGCTTTGTGGAATCTGTGGAGTCTTTTCTATAAATAAAAGCAGAAAGGGAATAAAAGGTATTTAAGTCAAATTTGTATTGATGTAAAAGATACAAGGAAAGCGTAAGCTGTGCAATCGCCACCATTCTCCAACTCTAAAGACAAAACAAGAATAATTCAATAAGCTGTTGCTGCCCTCTGTCTTCCTTCTGTTGCAAAACACATCTATCCTAACCTGTCGATTTTGATCTTCACTGATGGCCTTTTGAGCGGCTTACTGTCTCTTGGGTCGTTTCTGCAAAAGAAGCATCGTCTCATTATGGGATGCAAACGCTGTTCCTGTAGCTCAATTGATAGAGCAGTGCATTTGGGAGAACAAAGGTCATGAGTTTGATTCCAAGGTGCAGAAATAAAAGTGTCTGTCAAATGCATAAATGCAGATCTTTTTCACTCATCATCTTCACCGCAAGGCAAACAGTCATTCGGCAAATGTTATTCAGCTATGCATTTATGCATTGGTGGATTTACCCAGAGCAATTTACAGTGCATTAGGGGTCTACATTTAATCAGTCCATGCATTCACTAGCAATCGCCATAGCAAATAGCAAACCTTTCATTCATGGTGGTGAGTTATGCTAATTCCCAATACAACAGGTTCAAAGAGGGTGAGATGTGTTTAAGTTTATGCCATACATTATGCATCTTCAAGTTTAATTTCATGCGTCGGACCTGTCTTTCTCACTGTGCTCAGAGGACCGCCGCTTCAACTCTGATGTGTCTTTTCTATGGTAGAACAATTTCAGTCATTTATATAATTCATCAAGTAAACAAGATACACAGACATGCAGCTTTTAATTTCAACTTTTTTTTCCAGTTCACCAGACCCTAACCTGTCTCTTTCTTTGTCTTTCTTCATGTCTAATGAGGGACGTTTTGTAGCAGGCTGAAGATGCAGAGGAACAGGAGGGAGAGGAGCATTGGGATCTGCTGTTTCTTTTCTAAGAAAAGAAAGTCACTTGTTATGTATGAGCAGAGGCATCTTTTTGGCATCTAAGATCATCAAATTATCGAGTACAGTTAACACAGATACTGAGATAACTAGAACCACAAAACTCTGAAAGACACAAGACACCTCTCTTTCTTCAGCTCTTGTTTCTGAGGAGGATGAAGATGAAGGGGTAATGGAGGAAAAGGGGCATTCGGATCAGGAGCTTTTTTTGTCCTAGGCAACGAGTACACAAATTTAATTGTGGCATTACAAAGACAACAAGGACACACTCATGGTCATGCTGGTTCATCTAATTAAGTTCTACATGGTAATTTTTCACATATGTGATGTTAGTTTTAAAAAAACACTTTACAATATAACCATTCCCACTCAGTAACACAACATGATCCAGAATCTTATATTAGACTGCGCACTTCTCTTTCTATGACAAAACATGACTATCAGCTGATCTGACCTTTCCTTAGGCGGCTCTACTGATGGACGTTTGAGAGGTGGAGGAGAATGATCAGACAGAGAATGATGAAGAGCAGAGGAAGGCAAAGTTTCAGGCACATCTTTTCTGTGGATATAAATATATGGTGATGACCCCCAATCAGCTTTGTGCAAATCCAAACATTTACCACCAATTTTATAAAGGAAACTTTCCTAAATGTTTTAACTGAACGGTTTTACACTGCCTGCTGAAAGCTTCCGGATAATCTATACATAAGATTAAAGCAATTTAAACTCAAAACAGTATTTTATGCCCATGCTATTATTCATATTTAAAGCAGTCATGTAATAAGCAGGGCAGACTGTTCTTATCACAAAACAAACCCTCTCTTGTCCTGATTAACCTGTCTGGGTTTATCCTGTCTGTCTGTACATGATCTGTCATTAGTGTTTGCCCTGACCTCTCTTTCTTCACCTCTGATGAACGCTTAGGGATGGGAATAGGAGGAGGATGGGGAGGCTGAAGATGAGGTGGATCAGGAGCATCTCTCCTGCATAAAGATAAGCCATTATTAGGTGCTAAACTGAAAAAGAAAGATCTTCATCTAGCTTTTAAAATCAGCGGATCTGCTGACGTGAAAGCAGATGTTTAATGCATGCAATGCTGCTGCGATATCTAACCTCTCTTTTTTTCCATCTGTGACAGGACGTTTGGGAGGAGGAGACTGAAGAGGAGGAGAATGTAAAGAGCCAACACTGTTTTTTCTGTACAAGAAAAGCGAACATCCATAACCAGCATTTATAACGGCAGATCTTCACACGTCTGTTGCCATAACAACATCACTGCATATCATTAACAGATTATTTTACAGCAAATTACACTAGATTAAACTTTTTACAATTTTATGTTTGTATATAGGGAATAGCATTTGTGCAGAAATCCATTTTTTTAATTGTTGCTTTGATTGTAAAATGTAGGCTAAGAGATGACAGTATTGCATAAATCATAATAGTAATCACATTTTTAGTAATCACAAGACATCAGTAGAAAAGGAAGATCATTTCCGAGATGGAGCAAGTTATACAATTTTGATGATTTAAACAAAACATGTTTTGAAATTTTGTGCAATAATAAATTATGCACAATTCCACCGATGTGATGTCATGTTGACTTCAACTAAAACTAATGTTCAAGCATGCAAAATGACAAACAGGCTCTGACCTCTCTTTCTTTACATCTGTGGATGTGCGTCTGAGAGGAGGGTGAAAATTGAGAGAAGCAGGAGGGAAAAAATCAACAGGAGCGTCTTTCCTAAACAAAAGTGAAAGTATAATAAGTTGTTGTTGCACCGCTTGTAGTAGTGGAAGTAAAAGAACGGTGGTTGAATAATGCCAGGATAAAGAGGAACCACACTGATGGTAAGGTTACTTATCACTGCACATATGAAAATACATTTTAGATACTTTTTTAAGCATTTTTTATTTGTTTAATTTTAATAAATAACATTAACATTTGTTAAATATTTTTGGTTTATGTTTATTATTATTATTATTATGAAAATTTGTCGAATATTTATTATTTTCTTTCTTTTAATATATAGTTTCTCATGATTAGATTAGAATTCAACTATTAAATATCAAAGTGAATAGTGAAATAACTGTAAGTGTCCCACCCGTGGAATGGTAACAGTTAACAGGTTAAAGGTTTTGGCTGATCATATGACCTCAACATGACAACAAACCATGTATAATAAGATAATAAAACCAGGTTTTATTAGGCCACTCATGCATGTTCTCATGCATATAGTAATATTTGTTCAATGTTAAATGAAAGAACTACACTATAAAACGTGCAGAAAGCAAATGTAAAACCACTCCAAATGTAACTACTCATGCAAGCATCAAGACCACGTTAATGTAACATTTAGAGGCAACATAAAAAAGGTTTTTTTCACATAATCAGAAATGTTAAAAGACATTTACCCTAATGATAATATATGCATGCTATCTGAGTGATGTAAGCGCTTCTTCCTAACCACATTCACTTCATGACTCAACCGCATGCACAAGTCCTAACCTCTCCCTCTTCACTTCTCCAGCTGGAGGACACTTAGAGGGAAGAGTCGAAATCGGCAAAGAGGAGGAGACAATATCACTGTTCAATGCATCTTTCCTTTAAAAAAAATAAAATAAAAAGCTCCTCAATCTAACAACACTAACAACGTTTTAAATGGTACGAGAATTATCCAGCAGAGAGGCATCTCACCTCTCACGCTCTTGTTTATTGTTACAAGACTGTTTCTCTTTTTTGTGGTCGTTTTCCTGTTTTTCTTTCCTGAGATGCTGGCCGTCTCGTTTCTCACCTCTGTGTTTGTCATTGAGTTTCTTGTTTGAGTCTAAGTCTAGTTTAATTTCCGCCGTTGACCTTCGTGGACTGACGAGACAAACAGGTTATACCTCATAATAACAACCACACGTTTTTGCTTACCTTACCTTCTGCAATATCAATATTTGTATAAATGCCAGGCCTCTGTCTTATCTGTTTCCCAAAGCTTTTACAATTCACATTTTACAATTCAGTCTGGATTACCTCCATGTTTGACATACCTTAACTCTTTCTCGGGAGAAGTCCTGTTGGGTAACCCTGATGGCTTGGTCGAATGATTTCCATTCTTCACCTCATTTGGCTTTTCAGACTTTTGGTTCTGGGCTGATTCTGATTTTAAGAAAAGGAAATAAAACATTCAGACTTGATTTTGTTGTCAGGTTTTCTTTTTCCATGTTTTATTCAATGTCATAAATCTCTCTTACTTTGTTTTCAATAAGCGTCATGCTAATATAATAAACATATCCTGTGTTTAAATTACACAGCTGTTTGTCCTTCATAGATAATTGGCAATGTAGGTCATTTATGTTTGTAGCAGGTTTTCTCTTATCTTTCAGGCAGGCTTTATTTAATAAGAGTAAACTGCATGGGGAGAAGCATGCAAAAGCAAAACCTTACATTCAACGTTTTTTATGTCAAAAGGTATATAAAGCATTATGATCACTTTAAAACACAGTTTAGGTTGATTTTAATCTGGCAAAAAAATCAATGCCCTCACCTAAAAGCTTCTTCCAGTTTTTGATAAGAATCTTTGCCAAGCTGACAACATCCTCATCTGTGCAATGTTTTCTTATTCCGTTTACAGACATCCCAATTTTTGTATCCTGTAAACAAGTAAACATCTTACAATTAGATAAACAAAGGCTAGTGATATCAAACAAACCTAAGGCAAAGTTGGGAAAAGTAATTCAATTTATGTAAATAATCTGAAAAAATGAACATAATACAACTAATACAACAGACCTGTAGACATCAATTCTGTTACATTTCTTTTTAAACTCTATTAAATTGTAAATCTAACTTTACTTTTATCCCAATCCATACTACATTGTTGGGCTCTTGTATACTTTTATCCCAATCCATACTACATTGTTGGGCTCTTGTTGACACTGAAGAGGCCTTTTGGTCCGAGAAGAAGCTTTTACTACATTTTACACTTCTATCCAAAGTGGTTTAGAAATGCTCTCATGTTTTGTCTTGCAATGTTTCATTTGACTGTGCTGTGTGTGTATAAGGTTCACTGCACTGCCCACTTTGGATATGTGGCTGTGTTGCAGCTTTATTTTTTAGAAGATCAATAAACTGTGTCAATAAAATAGATCTAGCAGACATACCTGAAGCAGCTTCAGTGTCATGTTGAAACTTTTCAATTCCTTTAAAAGATCAAGAGCTCCATCCTACACGGACAGGGAAAACATTTAAAAACATTAAACCATATTGTCATACATTACTGTTCAAAAGTTTAGGATCACTTGATTGAAATCTTTTTCATAATCTCAAAAGACAAAAATATAATTATGCCAACTGATTATTTTCTTTAATTACAATAAATATATATTTAAATAGTTTTACACTTTTAACTATATATTTTTAAGTTTTTTAAATGCATAACTTGGACAAAATAATACAAAAAAGCAGGCAATGAGAGCCCAGAATAGATGGTACTCTTTTTGTTTAAAAAGCAAACAAAAGTTTAATGTCAAATAACATTTCTGCAAATTCTTGTCAAGCAGTGTTTACTTTGAAGTTGTTTTTGAAGTACTTTGAACCCTAGTTACGTTTGTGTTGTTCCATAGTTTAAATATTAATATTCGGAATGACAACAAATAAATATATACTACTTGTAATGCAGAATTACTGTCATCATAAATCAGGTGTCCATGCACATATTACGAAAACAGACACGCCTCCATGACCTTGTGCCACTTACTACAAGGAAAAACAAACTTTCCAAAAACTTACATTATAAAAAACGTGCACACAACATTTTATCAAACAGTCAAACTATAATATCGCACGTCTGTCTTCAGTGTATCTGTTATGCACAAATCTGCGCAATCCTCAGACTAACACCTGTTCTGTCACATATGCGTCTCTGTAGCGCCACTACACACACACACATCGCTCGCGCTTCTGCATTAAACATTAAACAGCGCATGCTGCACAATGAATTAAAACTGGATAAAAAACACAAGTAAGAAAAGCACCTCTAAACAAATTATGAATAAGCAGCACGTGTAAAGTTTGCACGCGCGCACAAACAGCGTGAAGCTTCGCGTCAAAATAAATATCTCACCATGTTATTTCTAGACACCATCTTGTCTAGCTTTTTAGCAATCCGCAACAGGTCCAGCTCTCGGCTCATCGTGTAGGCATTAATTACGATATAAATAGCAAAAATAAGACGTGTTTTAACAAGTTATTTCATAAAAATCTTAATAAGTAAGCGAAATGTCCGAAGTTTTGTTCCCACGCATAAGTTGCTCGTGCACGGTCAGATGAGTGGAGGGGGCGGGACCTTCAAAACAGTCGGAGGTGTCAATCAATCCGGATTTATAACTCCTAAATATAGACGGTAACACGGGGCGATGAAGGTTCAGTGTGCATTTGAAGAGTGTTGAATTGTGCTCTTGTTAGTGGGACATTTGAAGAAGATATACTGCGATTACACTGTTATCTGTTGTGTTTTTGAGTTAACATTAAACTGTGATTTCATTAATGCACACAAACACACTGAAGATATTTCATTGGCATTTAAATCGGTTGTTATGCAACTTATTGTAACGGAAGTGACAAGTCGAAACAGATCATGGGTATGGAGAAATACGTTTTTGGCAGATGAACACGTTATATACTCAACAGGTGTTACATACATTGAGCAGCAGATGTCAGCACTGTGTCAAATATCAATATGACTGTGGCAAAGTGGTTTGTTGAACTGCAGATTTAGTTTAAAATCTTGATCTCTCTTTTTGAGCTGAACACTCTTTATTATTCATCCGTATATTCAGTTTTAATAAAAAAGTATTTGGCTAGTGCAAAACATTTTTATTCATTATAAGATCATTGTAAGTGGAGAGACTTTACTGTATATCGAGCTTGATAATGTTTGAAAGAAAGTGTTTTTAAAATAGAACCGAAATTACATTTACAGTAATACACAACCCTGCAGGCCCAGCTTTTCAGTTCCTTTTTACAAACTGTGGGAGAGGTCAAAAAACGCTTTAGTGGTAAACGACAGAATGCCACACATGCTTTCCATAGACATTGAGTTGTAAGTTACCCAGAAGTTTCCTTTAAGATGTTGTTAGTTCCCTTTCTTGCTGTGTATTTAGCCCTACTTGGCTAATGTGTAGTCATGCCAAATCTACAAACTATGCTGAAAAAGTTCCTGAAACAAATGAGATGGGATGACATCAGAAAATCAGTAAATAGATTGTGTCCCACCAAAAACTGAAAAAGTTGCGTCTTCACCATGACTGCAACATTTCATAACCTTCAGTTTTCTACACAAATATTTGTGATAGCGTTCTACATCACTTCCTCTCATTGTAAACCCGTTCTCTCATCTTCTCCCTAAGGCTTCACCCTAAATACCCTCAGTTCAAAGTTTCTATGGTTACATAAATTATATAAAATTATCAACATACGTTTAAAATGTGCTGAATTACAGCAGGTTTCTGGGAAAGAGATCTATCATTACCCTCTGCGAGCACCCCACATCAGTGAGCGACTGAAACCAGTTCTCAACAGCAGCAGGCAGACAGCAAGGCAAACTTGCCTAGAAGGTCTGGTTTTCAAACCACAATGAAAAAAAGAGAGAGAGGAAAAAAAGAAAAGTCTTGAGAAATGGTTTTCCTTTTGATGACCTCCCGCTTCAATTTTACAACAAAATAATGAATCCACCAGTTACCAAAGTACCCACCTACAGTGTCTTCTCAGGCAGTTTGTGGTGTCTTTACCAATTATAGACACAAGACGCCGGACTATGGCAATTATGGAGAGTCTGAGATGACATCAGACCAGAAAATGAATGATTTCACCGTGCCTCAGTTTTTTTAGGCGCAGAGAGTCTCTGTAATAACACGCAAAGATGCTAGGCTGGATTGCCATGGCATGCACACCAGCCTCTGGTTAAGGGTGTATTTATAAAATCTGAGAAAAACGTTTTTTCTTGGTCCAAGTTGAAGTTGAGTTTTGACAATGTCTGTGTGGCCACATTTTCAAAAGGAACTGATATTTGCTGAGGACTTGCTGAGAAGAACAAGGTCTTTGTGTCCGGTCAAAACCACAAAGGTGTGTTAGTCATACTCACAACAAACAGGTAGAAAGAGAGCCAGATACATTTACTTTACATTAGTCAAAGCTAAAATCAATTGCAACACATTGCCATGGTTGGCATGCGTGCACACAGACATTAATCTGAGCAAAAAGAGAACCTAGTATTATGATCTGACACCTGCAATTGACTAGACATGTCTGTATCCACCAACACTTAACTCTCTAACAGGATTTTTGAAGGCAGAAGTGTGTTAGTGTGTAAATCCCCTCTTACTCTCATTTCCATACCTATCTGCCATTAATCCTTTTGTGAGAACATCCAAATCTCCTTACATGGGTCACACTTTCCTGTTGCCAAATTTAAATCATTTTTCTAACTACAAACCCAGTTTCACTTATTTTCTAATTACCTTTAGGATCTGTTGGAGTAAATAGACATTAAAAAGATTCTGCAGTCTCACACAGTACATTAATGTTTTGAAAGCTGCCTAAGATTTTGTTGTTATTATTATGAATAAAAACGTATATTACATTTACATTCTAAACATTTTTGTTTCCAAAACGAACTAAAAAATAATGCACAAAAGTTTTCATTTTCCCTACACAGTATATAATAAAAATGTATGTTTTCACAATAGGGCTGCACAATATATTAAAATTATCGAAATATTGCATATGTGCATATCGCAATGGTTTGCAAAAACTTCAAAATACAAAATGTAATTTAGGCCGAAGTGGATAATAAAGTATCTGGCACATGGATGTTAGTTTGGATATGTGTGCGTGTGCATAATAGTGTGCCGTACGAGTGATCCGATGCAAGACGGTCAACAAGACGCAAAGCTTTTATAGCCAGCTAATGCCTTTTTTTCCATTAAATATAAAACGTATGTTGGTTATATAATTTTTTTAAATATATTTTAAAATAATTTAAATCAGCTTTAAAAAAATAAATATTGTATCGAATATCGCATTTAGCATGCTATCACATATCACAGTTTTTTTCAATATCGTGCAGTCCTATTTCAAAATCTACCTACATATAAAAACATGACTTACATTGTGTCTATTTCTCAATACAACAGCTATGTAACAGCTCCTATTTAGGTTTAGGCCAATGAAACCAAATAGTTGAGAATAAACAATCAATAAAAAAAAAAAAAATCTACTCAGTTAAATTTATATGACTTTGTATGGCTCTTGGGTAATGCAGGAGAGAATTTACTGTTAATCTCTGCCTGTCTCTCTCTGCGCTGACATCAGCATATTTGGGAATGAAAGATAAACACAGACCCCCTAATGCATGTGTCCTTTACCCCCTCCCCCAAAAAACTCACTGGCTAACACATCATTGCTTAATCTTTGATATATGTGTTTGTTTTGAGCAGAGAAGCAATACAAACATCATAGCAACACCATGAGACTAGATGCGAAAAGTCACTGTTTTTCAAAATACTGAGTGCGTTTTAATCTCCCTATAAAATCGCAATGATCATGCACAGACACTTACTTAACCCATTGTTAAAATCAGATTAGTTCACTTCAGCGACCCCTTTTCCATTGTTTTTAAGCTTGTAAACACACTAATCTATTACCATGAGACACATCCTCCCATAGACCTAATTTTCTGTTTAATAGCCTCTTGTCCGACATCACGTAAAACCTGGACACTTGTTTAAGAGAGTTTGGGGGAGTTCCATGGTGATTGGCAAGCATTTGTTGTAAACAACTTTCAGAGGCTTACTGGGTTAGTTAGGCAGTACAAAAACAGAAAGTACAGAGTCTGAACCTAAAACATCCATTGAAATAAAACATGTTCAAACAGCATGGTACCTATCATCACCAATAACGCTTGACTATTCTCAGCCCTACATTGAAGTGAACTCTGACTATTTGCATATATCAAATAAGTAATAGTAACAGAACGAAAAGAAACAACTTGTTGCAGGGATCCAGGAATGATATCCAAATGGCTTTCAGCGGTTCTTTATAGTTTGCACATGATTTATAGACACCTCTATGGCTTTTGCGGAAGAAGGGGTCTCCCATCCAAAATATCTAATGGAAAATCCTCATAATGGCTTTAGGGTCGATTCCAGGTCAGAAGGAAAGAGCCAGTTAAATTGGGGGTATGGGGTGATGTCACCAGGGAGAGGCCCAAGGTGGGTGATGTCATGAGAATTGGACAGGGGTAACATTCATAGTAGTGCTCAGCCCACCAGGGAAGATGTAGTCCATGGGGACCTCAAAAAAACGTTTTGTTCACCGTGCTTCCTCCTTTGGTGGCCCAGGAGGTCAGGGTTTGAGAAAGACAAGGTCATGTGACTCACCTCCACGGTCAATTTGCCGAGGTTGTTTTCCAAATCAGATGAGGCAGAGGAAAAGAGCGCTAATCACAGAAGCAGAAAACTCTTTTGTTGAATCAGTGTTCCCTACGAGACAAGAGGAAGAAAATAATATAATGTTAATGGCTCAGCTCATTTGTCATCCTGACAGCGCAGTTATAAAGATTTGTGGTGAAAACACTTTAAACTATTGAACAGGTTTAGACTATGTTAAAAATCAAGGAGTGAACAAAACATTGTTTTTTTGCGTTTAGATCTAAAGGACTTTTTTAAAGAAAGGTTTTCGAAGCATACCTGGTGAGTCCTAACTTGGACATAGTAGTGGTTAGATCTGATGAATTAGCTCTGGAATGAAAAATAAACATTCGCTCAATACTGTAGATGCCCCGGGTCTAAAGTCAGAGCCAGTACTAGTAATAATGCGGAAAAAGTGGAAATTCTATTAAAGACAGAAATGTTTTCTAATTGTTAAAGTTAAATTCATACTTTAAACCTATTTCACTGACCTTTATTTCTAACTTAACACTCAATATAAAACACTGGCTAGACTTGTAATGTGAAACACAGTATGGACAAAATAAGACAACAGGAGAAAGTAAACATAGAGATTAGATGATTAGAGAGGCAGGGATGCAGAGGGGAAGGAAGATGTATCTGATCCGATCAAATTCCCCTGGCAAGCCTATGAGCTGTGGAATCTAGGGTGTTGTGTTGCATCATCACTTTGAGTCTGTTGGATAACATCAAGCTGTCTCAGTATTATTTGAGGGCTTATTCCTTCTCTACAATAAACTTAGAGGTTCACAAAAGCATTTGCAAAAAGTAAAACTCTGAAAGTTAAATACCAGCTAACTGCTTTAAACATATTAAACGGCATTAAACTCTGCGTGATGTCTTCTGTTTTCTGTTTTATCAGTCACATGACCCTATTCATTAATTTCACTATCACAAAGGAGAAAATTTCTTCAATGGAAAAAAAACAAACACGTATTTCTATTTGGCATTTCAGACCACATATGCAAGTAATGACATTGGTTTTTGACAAAACAGCAAAGCACTAAATAATTTAAAAAGTCCTCATTTTTCATTCAGAGCCACCTGAGGGTTGTTCAAAAGCACTAGCTGAAGACGTCTAGAGTCAAAGGTAAATCCTTACCATAGTTAAAAGATTTCCTTTAAAGCAACTTTCAAGGCATTACTCCTTCACATAAATAACAATGACATATATAATATAATTTATATAAAAAAAAAAAGAAATTGCCATTTTGGTGAATGAGGGTTAACCAGTCCTGTATCTAAGTGATCTAAAAAAAAAAAATGGGCATTTCTATGCAAATGTCAACCTTACCATGAAATTTTTTTTACCATACTGATAGTTCAGATGCCGACATTTGGTGGTACCCCTGTGAGGGCTCTCTAAAAGGGTTTAAAGCTTTTTTTGTTTAAAGCATGATTTTTCATAGTCAAGTGCTGTTTTCATTCTTTGTCTGATTCCAATTCCAATACTGCTTTTTTCTGATGTCTGGACACTATCATATATAAACAGATGGTTTCATGTATTAGAAATTATTAGATTTTGTGAAAATTAGATGATTAAAATATCAGATTCTGTCACGTCTTTAATGCTGGACTTGCCCAATCCTATTTTGTATCTCTTGGCAGGCTGAAAAAATAAGAGAGGCTGTTAAAAATGACAACTGATATTATTTCTGGTTAATAAATCGCACTTAAAATGAAAGGTCAAGGTGAGATCTAGTGTGTAGTAGTCTGGTGGTATACTACTTAATATCTAGCCATTGTTTGCCAAACTGGATTTCTATCTTATAACAAAGTTTGAGTGGCTGCTCAGCACAAGCAGCCAACTAATAAAATATCATGACCAATTTCAGACCGCTGCTATCTGATATGAGTTTTTCCACAGGCTTTCTCATTTGCACCCACACACCAGAAAGGCAAACTACACCATTGTGTCTGGTCTCCACACATGAATGTGCTTGTAATGCCAACATCTAAAACGTGAGCTGGCATGTGACTAGCACATCACAGAAAAATACAGCTCATTCTGCACCTGTTTATGTAATGTATCTTCACAATATTTTCACTTGATGTTTTTGTCTGGCCCCAGGCCCCTCAACATTGGAAGGAAATTGCTACTGTGTGTATATATGTCACACTCGTGTGTCATGAAGCCATTTTTCAGATTGCAGAAGGACTGTCTAAGCTTCTGGACCTGGCTTTCCGTGACAGTGGTTCTTTTCTGCTTCTCTCGTTCGTTCTACTACATCCAGCATGAGGTATGGAAAATCCCAAAATCAGCCAGAAAAAATATTCCAGCAGACAAACTCAACTATTTGACGAAGCATAAATTTAAGTCAGCATGCCGGGAGGAAAAGCAGAGAAGTTGTAAAAACTATGGTGTAATTAAAATATGACCGGGTCAAGGACATAATTTAAAGGAGGGTCTGGTATGTGAGAAACGCTTCATCAGGTGTGAATAGTTCTGTGCACCTCCTCAAACTTATATGCCTTTAAACAGGATGATAAACTCAAAAATGTGCAGACACTCATACTGATCAGCTAAAAATGATAAAATTTAAAACATTCAATGGCGCACAATCAAAAAGCATTTTTTCTTTATCTAAACCTTAAAAAACCTAATATAATCTCAAATAAAGGTAATAAAAGTTCTTCAGGTACGGGAATGCTGTGAGATACTATCACACACCTGTTCTTGTTTTACTTTTAATTTCATTACTAATATTGATAACTGATTGGTGTTTCTGCAGACCACCAGTAAGGATCTGTAAACAACAAAGCTTTTGTCTCATCAGTAGCCCCCAATGAAAGCTGAGACCTTTTTTAATAAGGAAAACCTGTTTTTCTCATCAGACAAGGAAGGTCTTAAGCTGACAATCATTAAGATTGGCATTGCGAGAAAAGTAGCCACTCCACTTTTGGTTATACAGAAAATATTTTTTTGTTATTAATACATGTATGGCTCTGGTAACACACATTATCGAGTATTAAGTATGAAATAAGTATTACTGTACACTTGATTCAAACTTTAAACATCAAGTATACACTTCAAGCCTGTATGTGATGGGGAGGATCGGCACACAAGAAACAGTTTTAAAGGGAGGAACTATTTACCTCCAAGTTATCCTAAAATATCTACCCCACCCACATACACATGTCAGTCAGCAATTCTCTTTGGTTTTCTCTAGTTTCCATCACACATAGAGCTTTGTATGTCTTTAACAGGATCTGAGCATAGACACAGGAAGTTCAAACCAACCAGGGAATCGTGGGTGGACATGATGTCACAGAGCTAGTGTGGATGATACAGGCAGACAGAAAAAATGATGGTCGCTTATATAATCAAAACCATTCATTTCAGCTAAATAAATAGAATATACACCATGGATATTACACTGGCCTACTAACTGCTTATACACTTTGCATGTACTATACAACCTGTACTGCCTGTATACTGTAGGCCAAAACTTTCTGATATATGTTGCTGCATATTAGACTGAGATAGGTGAAAGTATTACAACATTGAAGTTACACAGCATTAGGCTTGATGAAAACTACAGTGTTGCTTTCTTCTATTCATTTTGAAACTCTTTAAAAGCAAGGTTAACATGTGTGATATGGAAGTGCTAAAACAGACACTCCTCATAAGCTGTTATCACATACCTCAGGATGGAAGTATTCTTCAGTAGTGACCTTGAGAATTTGGCTCATCTGTAACCCAAACAAAATATAAATTAAAGAAAAAACTGATTTCTACATTAAAGCAAAAAGAAAAGAATTCCCTGCAACCAACCAAACTACCCAGCTAGTGAAAAACATACTCCAGATGAATTCTTTCTTGTGAAAAGAAAACAATAAGATATCTAATCCATTATAGAAATCCATCATAGCTTCCTATTCCATTTAACGTTTATATACAAAAAAGCTCAAAATCTATTTTGATCAGAACAAATAAAAAACAGGAATCCTGATGGCTATTTAAACTGAAGAATGAATTAACACAGCAGTTTGTTTAAAGGGAGCCCACGCTAATGCTCAAATCTGAAAAATACTTTGTGTATTTTGTGTTCGCTAACAGCCCTTTCTGTAAATCGATACGGTAAAATAGCAGACTGTTGCTAAATAACCAAAGAAACTTTCACTGAAAGCAGTGAAACAGCAGGAAAGAGTCTGAAGCCATTGGGGTGCATGTATATTTTTTCAGCCCTGATCAAGGATCAAGAACACTTCTTCCCAGCAGCGTTTCTCTTTGGCAGCTTCTGAGAATCAAGGAAATGGGATCTCCACAGAGTTTCTCTGAAGCCAAATCCAAATCACAACCCACTCACTAGAGCTTTGCTTCTAATCAATGAATGTCTGAGTAATTACTTTTCTGTACATGTCATTAAGGTCATCCAGCCACGCAAATGATCCAGAAAACCACAAAGAATCCACTTTAAACTTTTTGAACTGTGTTTTATGAACTACAGTTCATTTAAAAAAATGACTGACTCACATTTTGGTAGAATCATTGCCATGTGTATGTTTATACATTGGTCAAAGCAATTGCATATTTCATAATGTACAAACTGAGAAAACAAAAATTTGAAAATGAGCACACTGTAATGGAATTACAGTACTACAGCCAATGTACTTTAAGTCTACTGTAGCAACTAAAAAACAAAATAAACTGACTAAAGAGGAGAATAAAAACATACATGAGAAAGAGAGAATGAAAAATAGTCAGCAGAGGAAATTAATAAAAACTAAAAAAGACACAACAAGCATTAAAAACTACAATACAGAGTTTAAAACTTGTCTAGAAAAGCTCAAAGAAAACATGCATATGTAAACCAATGAACGATTTTTCTATTTCTGATTTATTCTGAATGACATTTATTTTGATTCAAAGCTTGGCACGTAAGCCTCTGAGTTCCAGCGCTCCATAAAATGGTTTTACTGTGAAAAGGGCGGATGTTGTTGAATTATGTGTGCTTTGAAACAATTTAATGTGGGCTTACAGCGTTGTTATTTATAGAAGGCGAGCTTTTGAGCGTGTTCCCGAGGTTGTGTTTATTTTGTTTCGCAGGGAGGGTAAAAACATTCTCCAGCAGAAGTTTTATAAAGTTTTCCGCTTAAAAACAACAGAAAGAAACGTAAGACAATGGCACTCTGTTGCACAGACAGTGGGATGCTCTGTGACCTTGACCGTGATCTCCGCTCCCCGTGCTGGGAACAGAGAATGTCTGAGATCATAGCCCCACAGACAGCCTTGCATCTCTCTCAACACACCCGGGGCCTCCGCACTTGGCCTGCGATAACATCCGAGGCTAATTCCTCCTGCAGACTTCATATGAGAACCACGTGTGGGGTAAGACGACTACCAACAGAGCATCTCTCAAACCAATCGCCCCACCTGAGAACATCTGGCTCTGGGTACAACAATCCATCTGGCCTTGAGAAGCTGGGGGGTGGAAAGAGTGACTATTCTCAAACTGTAAATATGGACAGTCTCAGAGAGCCAGTGTTTGCTCAAAGCATCATCAGCAGTAGTGTATACTGCAGTAAATCAGCTGTTTGGATTCTGTCGAACTACGTTTTCCACAAAGGAACCGTGACTGCAAGTAATGTTATGATCGTTCTGTTATACTGGCCCGTGCCGTTTGTGTCTGTGGTCTTTTCTAGAAGGAAAAAAATGTCAAAACTGTTCTCAGATCACCTTTTGTGTATGCCAGCAGCTGTTATGACAGTGAGTTCATTCAGTCTGTCCTGGAAAGCTCTGATGAATGTGCACTGTTTAATTTAAGCTCCAGTTCTCAGTATGTTAAACTGATTTTAAGTTTAACATAAAAAATTATTTGGTCATCCTCATGTCATCCAAAATCTGTATATGAATCTTACAGTATGTGGAACACAAAAGAAGATATTTTAAGAAATGTCTTAGTGGTATTGCGCCCACACAATGAACGTCAATGGGGGTCAGTGTTGCATTTAAAATATATTTTTTTGAATTCTGCAAATTAACATGACATGCGGCTGACTAAATGATAAAAGAATTTTCATTCTTGGGTGAATTATCCCTTGTTATCCCTTGAATTATCCCCATTTTGGGGTGAATATAAGTTAGCAAAGATAGCAAATAACCTCTTTAAGAAGTAATCCTTATTGCTGCCAAGTCCTCGAAGGCTGTCCATATAGCTTTCACAAACCGTTAAAAATACAACAGTGGCTCATTCACACCAAATGTGTGCTCATGCAAATCAGCAAACACACAAAAAAAACAACGCTTCCTGTTAAAAACAACCTTATTTATACTGCTATATATAAAAGCATGCCATTTTGTTGTTTTAATGCACATGCAGCAGACCGAGCGAGCGCTGGCCCTTGGCTCCTGACGGCCCATTTTCTGCCAGCACGTCTCTGACTGCATGGTGTCCGCTCAGGCCTACAGTAGCACCTAAGCCAGGCCTGTGTTTGGTTTGGGAGTGAGGAAGTGCGGTGGGGCAGTAGAGTTTGGTCTGGGCGGCACTGCCCTCCCCCCTCCCCCTGTGCAAAAACTCCAGAGGCCTGTGGCCCAGACACTACTGCCATTCAGCTGCCCCGTGTGCTGGGGATAAAGTTGGGATTGTTTGTCAGCGTGCTGCAATGTGAGGAATGTAGAGCTTCAATTCCCCTCTGGGAAAAGAACATGGATGGGTGGACATTCTGTCTCTCTCTCTCTCTCTCTCTCTCTCTCTCTCTCTCTCTCTCTCTCTCTCTCTCTCTCTCTCTCTCTCTCTCTCCTTCTAAATCTCACTCAATCACCATTTTTCCTTAGGAACTATCTGTTTACCAGTCCAGCAGTAGCCTCAATCATAGCGGTTGTGACTGAAGTGGAATAACAGATCGGATCTCTCCCTGGCAAGCTATTCTGAGTCCTAGCAACGCTAAGCTTAGAGGCCCACAACCCCCTTCACATGAGGATTCCAAATCCACAGTCCACCCCACTGGCATTTCCTCGCACACTCCATCATTCCCCGTGACATCACGCTCCTGTCACACTCATGCAATTTCCTCCTCGTATAAACTTCATAACATTGCCACGGGTCCATATGAAACCCCAGACGAGGACGGTAGTCCTTAATGAATATGTTCCTTAACTACACAAACTCAGTGAAAGGCCACTGC
The DNA here is from genome assembly GCA_019155185.1 of Beaufortia kweichowensis. Taxonomy (NCBI): domain Eukaryota; kingdom Metazoa; phylum Chordata; class Actinopteri; order Cypriniformes; family Gastromyzontidae; genus Beaufortia; species Beaufortia kweichowensis. The sequence goes on from CM032800.1 coordinate 13,931,932, forward strand.
TGAGATTTTAAAGCTACCTTTGAAGTCTTTCCCTCCACAAATGAGCCCACGGATCTCAAACGAGAGGCTAATACGAGGAGAACTTTCTCTTTAAGTTGTTTAGTGTCCGGAGAGGACTGGTGCCTGTTAGCTTTTGCAAGCCCACCGGGTCAGGCCCGTGGGCTTGCAAGTAGCATGTGTTAGCCTTTAACTTCCACAGAATGAGGTCACTTTATGACAATCATGTGACTACCAAAACAGTTTAATTAAAAACACCTACTGTTGTCTGACTACATCTGGGCTTTTGGACAGCTGTGTGCTCACATGGCTCTGGAAACAACCATTGGCACCGTCTCTCTGCCAAGACTCAAAGGCTGCGAGACACATTACACCAGGTGTTTGCAATAGGTCATGGTCGTTTCACTCGTTGGAGGATAATTTGAGGATATTGCTATGCTCTGTTTCTTTGCTCAGTTTTCTAAGTTGGAAGGTTAGTAAAATGAAACTCTATCTTGAACTCTGTTGAATTCTGTAACAATTCCCACTGACAAAGAAATATACACCAATGAATTGCCATTGGTGTCTCTTAAATCGCACACTTAAGGGTAATGTGTTCACATTGAAAATTCATTTTGTAAGTGCAAAGTTCACCTGCGGAGACGATTACGCTTCATTCTGACAGCAATTGAGGTCGAGTTGAGCAAAACAAGTAGCACTGACATCAGACACTGATGTTTCACTTCTTGATTCTGATTGGTCAATAGTTTAATTCATATCACAGTCACTCAGGGACTATTTTTCCAGCAGAAGGAGAAATTTTAATGATTTAACATAATGAAAGTTGCACTGATACATATTTTAGGCTTTAATATTAGTTTTTTTATAAAAAGCAATAAGGTACTTGAGGCTAGTGCTTCATCATGAATAAGTCATTGCTTATTTGCATTATGTACATCATCTGGGACACACCTCATATTTTAACTAAAACAAGTTATTTGATAACCTTTTGTTCATAATACAATAAAACACTCAAAAAGAAACGCCCACAAATATACAATGCACATGTGATATTGCTTAACTGCCATAAACGCTATAAACCGACCAATGGAAAACTGTTTCAGCATGTGTCAGAAACGCTGACATAGAGTCTATATATATATTTTATATGTTCATGCAGAGTTTGTTCAGTAAGCCTGCTGTAATCTAATAGCAGTAGCTCAGCAGATAGACTCCCTGCGCTGACTGTGGGAGTTTTCAGAGTTGGGCAGTTTCACCGGAGGCTTCATCGTCTGTGCTTTACGACCCGTGTCAGCCCCTGCCAGACCAAATCCACTGAGCGAGTAAATAGCCTATCGAGAGCTGTCTTCCCTCATCGATTTGCTCTCACACTTTTGTTACACGTGCCACACATGCAAACACACGCTGATCGCAAGACCTCCCTGTGAGCATAACATCTTCCCACATTCTAATAAACATACAGAATGTGTGGCAAGCCACGTCATACTTTAAAGTGAGATTTAATGTGCACAACATGTCCTATAGTCGCCTTGAAATATCATAATGACTAGAAATTAGAGATTTGTAAGATTGAAAAATACTTACACTACTATGAATAAATTATGAAACTATGAGCCATATTTGATAGATTTTATACATGCACAGTGTAAACTGGAGTCTCAGAGCACATTATTATATAAGTGACCTATCTTCTGCACATCTTCAAGTTACAACTTTGTTGCATTCCTTGTAAGAGTATGACACCAATATTTGGTTTCTATCTATTGAAAGGAGACTCGCCCTCTTCTTTACTGTGTTTCTTTCTGCCCTAATTAAAATTAGGAAACATGTGAAAACTTTCTTATTCTTGCTTAAGGCTTTGGTGCACATATTGCACATTTCAGTCATAACTTTCTGTGTTCACTGTTTCTCTGACACCTTGTTATTGTTATTACAGTGAGGATAGACATAAGAATATGTCTAAGTCTTGAAATCTATTTAAATGAATTGAAAACCACATTGCTTGTAGTTGACAATGTTCTGAATGTTTCAGAGATGTTATCATTTAAATTCTTCATTAATGGAGGTTAAATCAAACACAAATCCGAATCTTTCATGTCAGACAGTTTAATGTTTTTAAAGTCAGACAAGTTCTTCCTTAAATGCCTCTTTAAATGACATTAAGTCATTTGTTTGTGCGTCACACTCCTTTAAAATCAACAATTTAGTGTTCAAGTCTATACTGGTCCAACAAATTTCACATGAAATTTAATAATAATGAGTTGCACTGTCAAATTAAAAGATCAAAAATATTATCTATGATGAATAAGTCTGAATAAGTCTTAAATTGAAATAAAATTGTAACTAATTTGCGTCTGTTCCTAATGTCATAAACTGCCACATTTATGAAAACCATTAACAACATAATTATCTAAACAATAATTATTGCACTTGCCCAGTGTTGTGCTGTCTGCCCAGTATTCTGGCTCTAAGTGAATCATGAATAAACACAAGGACCGCCATTGTTCTAGAGGAAACAAGACAGACCAGTATGATTCATGGATGTTATTGGAATGGAGAGCAGAGAAATATTTCCCAGCTCTGCCAAAATATTAAACATCATATTTATATTTCCATGTTCCAAAGTTTTTCCTTTGTACACATGGCACACACTTTTGAGCAAATAAATTTCTCAGTGTGGAATATATCTCTCCCTAGCCAAGATTATGCAGAATAACATTGCACAGATGTACTGTGCCATTTCATAGAATGAAATGATAGTGTCGTGCGAACACCTGAAGTGTTTATCTTATTTTGCAGGCTACTGTATTATATTACTGGTTTTTAGTTTCACATACATACATTTTATGTTCTATTGTAACTATTTATTACATTTTCTACTCCTCCTTTAAAAACATTTGTGAAACTAAAACACTAGTTTTGTTGTGATGGAGTTGTGTCATGGGATTAGAGAAACATTATAATAACAAAAAACTGCTTTGCTGATAACAGGTTAGATAACAGCAGGGTATAAATTACATCACAGGCAAAATAAATGTCACAGCCTGTCACGTCTTGTCTAAAACAGGACAAACATGTCTACACATGTATCAACATGTCCTGTTTCCCCATCCCACGCAATTAAATAACACTACGTCATTCAAATTTTTTTAAAACCACTGTCTGTCAGGGTAAGTTTTACTAATTACACTGTTTGCATTGGGCAGGGACACTGCACACCGTTTACCAACAGCTGTGTTTTTCCTTTAGAGTCCTGTAACTAAATTTATTTATATCCTCTTTAATAATGTGAAGACCAACATGAAGGAATAAGTGCAATACCCCAGTTATTCTGCTTTAGCCATTTAAAAGTAGTTGCTCCCCTGATATCTTGTGAGTATAGTGTGCCAAACATGAAAGGGACGTTACTACTGACATACTGCCACAAAATATGTGAGCAGAGCTCTAGAAAACCTGAATCACAGTCCCTAATATTATAATGACTTATGTTGCTACTGTGAGATTATGTTTGTTGTCTGAACATCGGTTGGCAATCACACCCTATTAAGAGAGTAAGTAAGAGAGCTCTTCATTGCATAACCATCTAGATCATGTTTCTGGGATAAAACGTGGTGCTAGCAACACCAAGGTCATGGATTCAATTTATGTGGAATGCATGAACTGTAAGCTGCTTTGGATAAAAGCGCAAGTGCAGGTGGAGGTCAACTGTAGGGTTCCCAGTTCTCACTGGCCACGCACTTTAACAGCAGATACATAAACCAGTCAGTTAGGTTATAAGAAAAGGAAAATACATTTACAATTTGCACTTGCACTCCTGTGCTGTATATAGAGTATGAATGTGTTTAGGCTTCCACAAGTGCCAAGATACTCAAACCAATGCTATTACTAAATAAGACTCTTGATAACACAACTCTGTCAATTACTTAGACAAAAATCTCATCTAATCTGAAAACAAAAGAGAATTACTAAAACATCACAAGCTGAACCAATTTAGCAGGGTAATTGAAAGGAAACACAAACTGGGACGTGATGTTTATACCTGTACCACCTGTTATAATTTTGCTGCTTATCCTTTAGGTCTAAATAAAACCCTTTTTACCTAAAATTTATTCTTCTTGAACTATACGGGGCTTGTTTTGAAACTCAAGAAAAAGCAGATATTGAAAAGATTTTAAAAAGTCACTCACACAAAAGACTTTAGAGCCCAGTTGGGATACTTTAGTTATTAAGCAAGATTAGTATGGTAACTAAGTGCTGTATGGCTTTAAAACTGGTAAATGTATATGAACTTATTGCTGTATTTTCATACTAAACAACAATTCACAAAAGGCCATATGTATTAGTCGGATAATCTATTGTTGTTATTTTTATTTTATGTCTCTGTGTCGATCACCTTTGCAATACAGGATTTCTTGATGTTTACAAAAACAATACCATGGATATGGGAATATTAAAAGAAATATGATTCTATCTCCAGGGGCGGAATGGGTGGGTTAACAAAAAAGCTTTTGTCTGTTACCTTTAGTGTCACACTAAAAAGAGGGTCCATTGTGCTTTAGAAAGGATCCTTATGGTTCACGGCCTGGAACTGTAATGGATCCATTTCCTTAGATTAAGAGTCGACACTCACCATTTCACCACCACTCCGTTTCATGATAAGTGCTCATATTTTTACATATTTCCAAATACAAAACTATATCATTGAATATTAAGGAGTGCAAGTAAATAAGAAACACCCATTTTCGTTTCTTCAGCATGCAAACTAGTATTTTAGAGTATATGTGACCCTGTCTGTGAAAACCAGGCTAAAGTCTAAAAATCTAATTTTGAGATAACGAGCATCAAAGTTTGATTTCACCTATTAATTTCACTATGATTTCAATCGTTGACATGGCCTTACTCAGTAAATATTAAAGATATCAAAGTTAAATTTTCAAAGAATGTTCTTTACCTTATGTAGATGATTTTATGTAAAAACAATAAAACATTAAATCGCATATCACAACTGCTCCAAAGAGTAAAAGAGGTCTAGAACACATGAAGATGAGTTTTGTGCTTCTTTTTAATCACATGGAAATACATGCCTCCATCCCTGAAAATAGAGATTTACAATAATCTAGGAGACAGAAAAAATCTTTTATAGAGAACACAGGTCTCAGACTTTTGACAATGTATTTAGGCACTTGGAATTACAACAGCAAATAGTCCTTTCTTAATGACAAAAATAAAATATCTTTGGTCCTTTAAACAACCAAGAAACAAAACAGAGGTTGATTGAAACCACAGTCTGGCAAACAAAGAAAATACATATTTAGCTTCATGATGTCTTTCCCCAGAATGGAGCCTTCTCTTCCATTTACACATCCACTGAGTGTTTGACTGAATCTAAAATGCATTTGAGAAAAGAAAATATTCAAACCCCAGACAATATTTCTGCTACATGTGAAAAGAGATTGAAAAACCCTCATTCACTCTGCAAAACAAGTTACGATTGTAAGGATTGGCTCAAATCAGACATACAGCAGTGAACAGTCATTCTATACATGTCACATTTTGCCATCGTTTGAAAGTTCCTGCTCCAAATGTTCTTTTTTTAAACAGTGACTATGGTATTCACTTGCTTGCATATCGACTTCACCACATGGGAAGTTGATTTGTACCTCTCTCTAGCAGAGGTTCTCTGGGTCAGTTACAGGGCAGCCACGTTGGGTAAGAATTACTGCAGGTGTGCACCAGCGGCTGCACACGAGCTATGTAGTAGTTACTGAAGTTGATGTCTCGCACGTAGGGGGCCGGCTGGTAATAGCACGTGACGTTGGTGACCGTGGGGATGGCGTTTTGTTCAGCCAGCACCCTCAGCGCGAGCATGGAGATGAGATTCAATGTCTGTCGCCTTTCATGTCCCATTAAGCACACCGTACTTTCGTCGACCACGTGGTACAACGTGACCAGACAGTCATAACGTTTGTGTTCCATTCCAGCAAAGTGATTCTGCAGGTAAGCCTCTAGCTTTCTCTGCTGCTCAACTATGTCTGGAAAGTCAATGAAGAACCGAGAGCACATGTACCGCTGGAGCGATTTCATTTCCGCTTCGGAGGCGGGCCGAAACCCTCGCACCAGTAGGTGGCAATATTTTAAGAGTCCACCTCCCCGGATCTCCTCCGGGTTTCGCGTCGCGATGATCTTGTTGCACAAATGGCCAAGAGCTTCTTCGAAGTCTCCGTACACGCTTTCTCCCAACACCGTCGGGTGGAAGCACTCGGACATGGGCGTTTCCGAACAACGGTCGAACAGAAGCAGAGAGTCCAAACCTATCTGGAAAGAGTCTACGCTAAACTCAAACTGCCGCCTCAGAGAGTCCACGAACTTGAGCTCCACGTTTTTCCCGGTGTTGTTGGAGAGAGAGATGAGACTCCAGCGGTCTGTGTCGTTGCACACCTTTACCAGCTTCTGTACATAGGCCTCCTTCAGAGTAAGTGCTGAGATCTTCTCCTTGCTGACTCCTTCAGGTAGGAAGTCCAGCAGGCTGTCGAGAACCACGTCCTTCACCACCCGGAAGGCTTGATCGTCTGACAGGGAAACTCCAAATATCAGGTCCAAATCCTTGTAGCCAAGCCCCGTGTCCTGGTGCAGAACGTGACTGGCGGCTGAGCCGTTCAACCTCACATCCCGAACGGTGATGCCTCGCTCCTCCAAACGTGCTCGAACCACCTACGGAAACAGGTCAATATAGATGTCAAGCAGTGAATGCAAGAAAACGGTAAAAAAAAATGGCGTACTGATCTAAAATGGACTTTACAGACATAGGACTTGATGGACTAGAGTAGGTAATGCAAAAAACCCTGTAAATTCTGTGGTTCTGATCGATGGACTTTGCTGACACCAAATTTAAACTTTAAACCTTAAAAATTGCACAGAAAACTACTTAATTTGACTTCCTACATATTCATTTTACTAGACATACATTAGCCCTTAAGAAATGTGTGATGTACACATTTCACAGGATTTTTCTACATGCTGCAATTACACCACAACATGTTATATCATATCAACAGTTAATAATGTCCTTCATTACTTTCCCCATTTTTAAATAATGCTGGATCTCTAATCCTCTGGGCTGGATGCAGTGGTATTCAGTGGTAAATTTAAAATGGTCTGTTGTTTTCACTACCATACATCTCCATCGTGCACAGACTTGAGCTAGACGAAACTAATCGTAAAGACCAGAGTTAATCTGTTTATCTGGAATATGCACTGTGGAGCTTGACACATCTGTGCATCTTCCCCTGCTTTACTGAGATAACATCCAAAGAGACTCGGGAACATTGTGTACAGTTGCATATTGTTATTGAAAGACTGAGCTATATACAAAACTGCTTCCTAAAGACTACATACAATCTCACAAATACCAAAAGTGAGCATATTTCTGCGCTATTATTTGCATTGTTTTGCAACCATTAGAAAATTAAAATGTGTTTCATTGTCCACTCCCTGAACGCACGTAACCTTCATTTTCCATAGCTCTGTCGGATTAGTGTCTTCAGGACGCCTACTTTCTCTCCTGCTAATCAAATCATTAGCTTTCTATTTTAACATATTAGGTCACTAACAACTGACCTAGTGCAAGCAGTGAAATAATGCCCTGTGTTTTACGCTTTAGCACAGTGTGTATATATTGCAAACTATACTGATTAATTTAACTATTAAGATATAGAAATGTAGGAGAATAGCAGAGTCCACCAAACTATAATAATACAGAGAAATGATATTGTTGGGATCACTTGCCGATCGCTTTTGTCCAGGTAATGAACAATTAAACATTAACAGCCATTTAAAAGCCATTCAAATGACATAACATTATCATCTGTTGGTGTGGACACTAACACTGTCATCATTAGTTATGTTTCTAATTTAAAGCTTTTGGAATAAGCAATGCATAGCTCTGCACAATATGTTGCAATAAAATAAAAATCACAATATGACAGATTATTATTAATGGAAATTATTAAACCACAAAAGGGTGTGATTTAATTAAATACATAGTCCCCTGTGGGCTATAATGTTACATTTTCATTTAGGCATTTAGCTGACGCTTTTATCCAAAGCGACTTATAAATATCGCTAATGTTAAGCTTCGGCAGCTCTCTTCTGTCTACTGCACATGCACAAAGCTTGCATGAAGTGTGCTTCACTTCACAGTATATACAAAGAGAACACAAAGAGAGATAGCATTGCTTTATTTTCACATGTGAATAATTTTATAACTGATTTAAGGCAGTATCGGTTTAACACAGGGTGTCCTGGAGGGCCGCTGCTTTTAAAAGTTTAGCCCAAGCCATAATTAAATATACCTGACACAGCTAACCAAGGTCTTTGGGATTACTTAAACATTACAAGCAGGTGTGTTTGATTAGGGCTGGAGCTAAACTCTGCAGGGCACCAGGCGTCAAGGAACAAAATTGGGCACCCCTGAAATATAACACAAATCTAATATAATGTAAAAAAACAGACACACTGCAATGTGTGTGAATACAGCAAGGATTATTGAATAATATTAATGTAGTAAAAGTGATTTTGGTTCCAAATAGACTAAATTATATCTGGGAAACGGCGTTCTTCTTTTGACATTTTGCTTTAAAAACATACAGTATCACTTGTGATGAGTGAGTGACGTTTTCTGTCATCGAATCTGACATCACAAGTATAACAGGTGTACACAGCAATCTATATCACCTGATAGATCCTAACATTGGGTGTAAACAGGGCAAAAGGGGTGTAGAGGGAAACCTGATTTAAAAACAACTGCAAACTCCCATGCTGAGTCAGATTGCATTCAAACACTAGCTTTTGTTGTTTAATTGCACATCACAGCCAAAAGCTCAATGTGCAGCCATGACAGCCACGTGAAGTCCACATGATTAGATGGTGCCTTAAAAAAATTATGATATTAGAATTAAGGAAATGAGAAACGGTAAATAGGCAGGCCCCATTTGTCAGTTTTGGGATGTCATGTGGAGACTGACTAATAAAACATCAAAGTTCGGTTTTATAGGTTTGCTATTAAAGATAACAGGCTACATGTTATTCTGTTAATTCTGTGAAACTTAATCTGTTCAGGCAAATGGGCTGTTATGAAACACAGAAATTGTTAAAAGCTTGACTATTCAGTACTAGACTTTAGGGTCAGGAGAGCAGGAAAAGTTTAGATTCTGCAAAATTATGCAAATGTTAAGCTGTTTTCTTGAATACCTAATGCATAGCATATATTATGTAAAGCAACTACAGCATCTAAGAGCACTAGAATAATATACGTCTGATCCTAGCAACATACTAAAGAGTTAATAAAGACAACTTGTGTTTCACTGCTGTGGTCTCACACTGCTGCCAGATGGGACCATCTACAGTATGAAATGCTGAATCTCAAGTGTTGTAATAAACCTTCATGAGTATTTTCTATGAAGCACTTAAAACAAAACCTCTCTTGTTGGGTGAGATGGGAAGCTAATGAAGGAAGTCATCTGGAGAAAAGATCAATATCTGCTTGCATGTGTAGATGCAAACTCACATTGCTTGTGTATGAGAACAAGTATTCTTTTCATTTGGGGGAAGGGGAGCAGATTGTGGTTATCACTGGACTGCGGGGAATCATGCAGTGTTACATTGCATGGGATTAGGATCGCTCATGACTCAACTCAGTGCTGCAATCGTGAGAATGTCCAAGTCATTAACATGGCTTAAATGTGCCAAGCGTACAGTTTTCTGTATCTGCTGAAGGGCCAAAGACTGATAATGCTTTGTTTATTCTTGGGAAAGAAGGAAAATCAAATCATCAAGGCACTTTTCCATTTCACTTTTTGAAAGAAAATACATCTTTGATTTGGTGTTGGACAATGCTTTAATAATCATACTAAATTTGAGCCATAATGAAATAAGTAAAGTATTCATCTATACTGGTGGCTTATTATTACACACCTATAGTTTGCAATTAAGTGGCAGATATAAAGATATTAAAATGAAATAAATTAAATGTTAATTTACGCATTTGGCAGATGACTTTAAGTGCATTCAAAGTACACATTTTTTATTAGTATGCATTGTATCGAACCAAGTAACTTAAACAAGTTTGTAAATATTCACTGCCTAACATTATTTATATTAAAATTCTAAAATATATTAAAACAAAAAGATAGACAAAAAAGGTCAAATATAATATAAAGACACAGAAGATAAAGTTTAAAGTAAATGTTAAAGGGCGCAGAGTGTGTGTGTGTGTGTGTGTGTGTGTGTGAGAGAGAGAGAGAGAGAGAGAGAGAGAGAGAGAGAGTAGACAACTGTGCTTTCATAATTACCTGAACTATTTGTCGCGGCTGTACCGAAAGCGTCGGGAAGTTTCCACGTCCGTGAACGGGAATCGTCTCGCCAAGAATAGAGTCCAAACGTTGCACCTGCTCCCAAGATAACACGCAAAACCGCCGACACTGCTCTGACACATCACCGGAGGACATGGCGATGGAAAGAACAACCGAGTTTTACACAAATGCACAAACTTGTGGATTTATTCCGACAGTTATCGGTGCCTTTCAAAGAGTAGAGTGGATATCTCTTTAGATAAATATCCTAAGCAAATGTGTTGTTTTTGCAGAAGCTCTTATTATTGACTAAATCTGAACGGTTCTTGAAGTCATCCAGCTGCGCTCACGACTCACTATTCCCAATCCCCGTGCAAACAGCCGCTGACACACGAGAGACACAGTGTGCTAGAAATGAACTGTCCTAATGGTATTTATATCCATGAGATTTGCATACGCGCACGTCATTGGTTTGCTCATGAATAATATTTAACGCTGTGCGTACGACACGCCCAGTTGACCGGCCGAAGCAGCCGTGTTGGACACGCCCACTCCATTAAGGTCCTCTGTTCTCGCAACAGACTGAAGACACTGCAAACGTGTGCGTTTTAAGTATAATTTAATTTATGTGTCTAAAACCAAATGTTTCGGGTATTATTTCAATATTTCGAAAGGATGTTAAACAGAAGCAGTTTAAAACAGAAGTGCTTACTCTCCTAATTTGAAAGAAAATTATAAAAACATCTTGTGCAAATTGTCAAAGACCTGTAATAAATTACACTTGATCCTCTAAATATTAACATACTGAGCCTATATTTACTTTGTCTTTATTTTAATCAACCCTCTCAGTCTTAGATAAATAGTTAAAAGCAATTATATGATTAATGAATATCTAAAACACACATATTGTTATTGTAAATATTACATCTAGGTCAATGTTGTAGCCTGTAAAGACTGCTGTGTTTTAATCATGTTTTGCTCTGGTCAGAAAGAGAAAATGTATTGTGGACTAATAATATTCTTTTTCAGGGATCTAGATTGTGGTCTGCACATATATGTGCAAAGTCTATTTTTATAATTCCTGATTTCTGTGTGAAGAATTGCATATACATTTAGATATTATACACAGGCACGTTTTATACACCAGTCTGGATTTTGCTAGTATAATACAGTTCCTAAAACTGCCCTCAAATAGTTCTTATGCAGCTAGTCATTGTTAGTATTTAAAATATTGAGATGAGCAGACCGAGCATGTACACTTTGTTCCCAGTGTCACATGAGCAGTTTTATGCTTTTATGATTATGATGTGAAGAAAGAACTTTTAACTATTTTGATGTGTTTTCAGAAATCTCATTCCACCACTGTGCAATAGCCATCAATAACACCTGAAAATGGGGGGGTATGGAAGTAACACCTTTTTAACCAACCCATAGTGAAAAAACATGTTAAGTTTTGTTAATCTGTGTAATAACACATAATTTTAGAATAAGGAACTAAAGGATAGGCGTAGCGTAAGGTTGCATGACAATGAAAGGTAGGAATGTACAGAAATCCATATACCATAGGTGTAGACATACACTAATATTTGTGTATATTACATAAACATTTACTAATGCAGTATTTATTCACCTTGGCTTCCAGAGTAAGAATTTGACCTCAGGATCAGTGGTCTCGGATGTTTCATCAAAAACTATGAATCCAAACACTGTAAATGAGAAACAATCATCTCAATACTGGAATGTTTACGGTCAATGTCTACTGTTAAAACTGCAAATACTGTAGACTGAAGGACATCACAAACGTATTATAACTGTTTATATTCCTAAATCTGATTACTTATGCCTCATATGTATTGGTAATGACTATTATTGCTATATGCATTGTTATCAGTTCCCAAATGTATAACATTAACAGCATGTTGACAGCATCCAAACATCTGTTCTGATTGGATTTATTTGACTAAACAAAGGATGAAAAGCGAGGCTGCTAAGGGATGATTCTCTGCAACGTGGCATTTATGCACTTCATGGGATGACTCACAGCTTGCAAGCTGTTGAGCAGTCTTTGGGGCAACAGCAGCGAGGGGGGTTAGTCATAATAGATTTGTGTGTGTGTGATCAGACGGTTGAACTGCATACCTTTTTAATAGGGGAGGTCCCGACAGTGTGTGATGTCAACCAATTTCAGTTCCCGTGGTAACAGCATCCCACCGTCGCCAGGCAGCATGGAAGTGGGAGCCCTCATCAGCGTTCTGAGCAGGTGGTGATATGAGACACTTGCGTCATCAGCCTAAAAATAGCTTGCCTTGAGGTAGGAGGGCATTGTTGGTAACAACCCTTGACTGAAATGATTTAGAAGGGTAGCAAAACATTAAAATGGGAGTAAAACACAGAAAATGGGGATACTGGGGCTAGTTGTGACACTTTGACTATTGTTATTATTTATCAGTGTAGGTTTATTTTCATGTGACAATTATTGTTTAGCTAAATATCTTAATGGCTAATGAAAAAATGCATAATTAAATAAATAAACAACAAAAAAGATACCAATGCGACTTTATTATCTTTACTTGCTTACCTTAACAGCTACAGCATATATATGAAATTAAGATGCAAGCTTGAAGTATAGATTTATAATTTTCAAAATATAATTTTGGAGGGTTTTTAAACGTGCATACAGGCAACATAAAACACACAATGTGAAAATACACATTTATGCAATTGACTTCTAAATGCAAAACTTACAGTTACCAAGACATGGTGATAATAGCGACAGCTTCGGCCTCTGCTAATTGATTCTCCCATTATTGTTGTCACTGGCCCTGCTGAACAGGAACAGATGGGCAAAGGTAACGACAACACATATAAGGGTGTACTACAAAGAAAAGCATAGCAATTTGTCAACACTGAGAAAGGTGAGGCAGCCTCACACCCTCAAGAGAGTACATTTAATTGATTTCTGTTTTGTTTGTAATCCATCGCTTGCACAAAGCTTTGCCTCCTTTGCATGTTTGAGACTTATGGGTGGAGAGAGATTATTGATAACACCCTGTATAAATGGTACTTAAAGTAGGTTGAACAAAGACAACAGAGGCAGAACTCATCAGGATTAGTGAACCTTGGTAACATCATGCGTGATTCGAAAACTTCAATAAAATAACTGTCAACTGCGATCCTAATCATTGTTTTAGAGTATTTTTTACAGGTCAGCCAAACAAGTTCATGTCACACAGAAGTTTACAACTTAAATCCCACTGTTTTTCAGCGTTTTATGGCAGTTTCTGACAATGACTTACTCAGACTAACAGACACAAAGGGCAAACGTATTGAATGTAATGGTGCGGAACGCACCAGACTCCATAAGGTACTTTTGTTGCTTGTAATAAATAGAAGATGACAAACAAGGCTAAAGTGTTTTTGGCTCTGCGTGACCTTTGCTATATCAGGCGTAAGGTCCATGTAAGACTAAAAGAATGTACAGTTTCTTTACTAAGATGACACAAATCCTGGAGAATGTCACAACTTGATGAAATAAGGTTACATATGTAAGTGACTAAGTTGGGTTTGACGTAATCATGAGTACACATAATTTGGTGTAACTTTTTGTGAATAGATTAAAAAAGCATATTAGCCACAATTATGACATACCATTATATAACACAACCACGGGCAGAGCTCATTTCACTTTTATAAAGTAAAACTGGACTTCCTTGTGTTTCTGCTGTGTCATAACATACTGTCTGGAGGACAGTATGACAATACAAAACTGCAAAGCTGAAAAACAGGCTATAATCTATGGGGATTTTACCTTTTGGCAGTAAAGTTGAGAATGGATTACACTGATAATACAACATTAAAATAATATTACTAATATTAATAAAAATAAATATGTGATAAAGTATCTGAATAGAGAAAAATATCAATGCAGACAGAATCATTTCTTGACAACACCACTGTTTGCCTTCCAGTTTTGATGTTACTAGGCCATTTGTGTTCTGTTGCAGGCTTTGCTCCTGTCAATGTTTGATGAGATTCACAAGTTCTTATCTAGAAGTCCCATGAGGCTGTTCAACTTCTGGAACTGTGTTATGTAACATAGCAGTATCTGATAAAAAAAAAACCCTCTCAGCATACCTTTACGGTACTACAGTGTTGTTTCAAACGAAGAATAAACAGTCACTTTAACAGAGTTTGAGCAGGGGAGTATATTACCCAGCATTCACCTCGTCTCATGTGGTCACTGGTAAACAACCAACAACACAACCGCAGTCCATTAGTGCAGTTTAGTAACAATCGCACAAGTGTCTTCTATACCTGGACACAAAACCCTAATTCTTTGTGAAACCAAACAGACAAAGGAAGAGCCCAACCCTTTATAAAGTTCATACAGTTCATCTAACACACAACTCTTCAAGTGGCCTCCCTATGTGATTAATAGCTTATACTGGCATGTTTGCTTTCGACTTGCGTCACGAACAACCAGGTGTGCCACCTTCATGTCCTTAATTAACAATGATTATTTATTTGTAACTAAGATTTATTCTCAATTAACATCGTCTATGGTATTATTAGGAAAATAATCTTAGACATATTATGGCGGATGGGGTGAATGCTCTAAGCTTTGTTATAGGTGCTCTTTTAAGAACAAGGGTCGGATTTATTGCCAGGCCTCTTGTTGCGCAAGGCCATCTGAATTTGAATGTCGCAGAGGAAACTAAGCGCGTAGGTGGAAATTGACAGACAAACATGTTACCGGTGCAAACAAAAGGCACTCTTTGAGGTTTAAAAGCTTTTTCATATTTTTGAATATGAAAATGCTTTCTCATACCAAGTCATATCTTTGTTATAGGGAGTAGAATAGTTTGAATATATAACTGGATCTATATATTAATAAATATTAATATGAACAAATACTGGCTTTGTCATCTATCGCAGACATTTTCAGTAGTGAAACGTATAAGGAAGTAAAATAATATTTCAATTTTAAAATACAGAATCTCGAGAGTGACTTTTATATTGTGTGACTGATATTTATATTTATGAAATGATGGATTTAAACCTTCTTCTGCATGTGATATCTTGGTAAAGTAAGGAGTGCCTAAAAATATATTCAGGGTCTCCCCTGAATGGAACATCCCGGAACAGTGAGAGAACCCCAGCCATAAAAGGAACTATATTAGGAGTTACACAACAGCCTGTAATCCTATATTTCTGCTGGATCCTCATGGTCCCTGCAGACGTGAAACAAGAGAAGCAATGGTGCTATAATAATTTTGCCTCTCACCACCAGAGGAATCCTGTAGCATACAAAACCTCAGCTCTTACATCTATTGCAACTCCATAGAAAACTAATAAATAATAAATAAATATTGTAAAATTGGGTGTTTTTTATCCAAATGCTCTGTCCTATGCTGATTTAAAACTACATTTGGAAAATTTTTATGCATTGCTGGCATATCTAAATATAGTTGAGTGATTCACTGCCAAAGACTGAAAATGTGATCTACTCCACTGTGAATAGATCAACATGTGGCTCAAATCTATAGCGACTCCTTCTAGACTCTTCCTGGGGACAAACAAAACTGGCCTAGTATGCATTCATAAAGTCATCACGCTTGACTGCAGCTGCAGATCCTATTAGATACCTGAATTTGCATGCAGAAACGCAAGGGTGAAGCAAGTGTCATAAACCCAACAACCCCTGCAGAGGAAAGCTTTAACTTGATTCCTCGAATCATCTGCCACATTGGAATTCAGCCTCACAGGCGTAAAAAAGCATTTTTTAGCGCTTACAGACATCAGCACAACCAGTCTGACAACAGTCAAATGTTTTCAGAAGTTGAATGACAAATTGATCAGTTTAACACATTTAGGATTATTAAAGGATTTGGTGCTAAAGATTTTAAAGTCATGTATATTATCTTTGGATGTTCGCCACTTCTAATTCACAAAAATAGAACAAAGAGTAATGAAACAACCTAAGCAGACTAATGTAAGGAAGTTGCGTATCAGCTGCAGCAGTCTAACTGGAACTTGCGGTTGCCATGTGCATCAGGTTTTGTATGCCATGTGCATCAGGAAATGATAGGGAATAAAATACAACAAAATCTTCAAACCTGCATCTCTCTCTCACGAACAGGACAGCTGTCAGAGCACACGGCTCTGATGAATATTTTAGGGATGCTAAAGATGGTCACAAGCATTCAGGGTTCCTCCACAGATTATACATCAGAGAGCACATCCATCTTTATACAGCTGCCACTCTTTCTCCTGAAAGCAAAATATGCTACTGTTAACATTTTTCTAGTCCATAATGACAACTCATGGCTTTCCAATGAAAACAGTGAGATACTATGATTTGAAGAACTGAGTTCCATCTTTAGTGCCCACAAGCAAAAAGCATTGACAACAGGTCCAAGACAAACGTCTATAGTTGCCTGGACATTTGCATGCCACGCTCATATTCTTCAACCAACTTCAATGTTTTTGGCTATTGAATTGTTAATGAATGTATATAAGAAATCAGAGATTAGGAGTAGCCACGTGCAACCATGTCCAACAATGTTTGTAAATAAAAACCGACTTACATATGTCGTTTTATCTATGAAATCACAAGATTTCACTTTGTTATGTTTAATTTCGAGAACTGATGGTTGTTCAGTTAATGTTTTTGTAATTCAATTCTAATCTCTTCAACTAACCTCAAACAGCATTAAATGAATTTAATCAGGAAGAAATGACTAAGCGATGATTGACTCAGTATCTGTTTACTACGTTATGATGTCAGTTTATGAGCCCTGTAGACACGCATGCTATTTAAAATAACTTACAGGCATCGCTGTTGTCATACCAACCATGATTTTGAATTAATCAGACATCACAGTATGCATTTATAAATATGGCATAAACATGTAATAAACATGGTGTTGTGGGTTTGAGGATGGATGTTTGTTCATATAGTACACACAGAGATTTAACAATCCTTTAACTGGAAGTTATTGCTAGCCAGTTAAAAACACAAAAAAAGTTTATATCAATACACTTATCAGGCCTTAATCTAAGTCTTACATTTATGACAATCGAATAGGTAGCACTCACTGGCATGTTACATAACCGAATCACATCACCATCTCACTGATATATGAATTTATTAGTCAATGTAAATAGATCCTATCAAAAGAATTTATCGCAAGAGAAGTAGTAACCAAGCAAACAAAGACGTCACATTACACAACGGTGACCATTAGTCTTTCTACATTAGTCGACCTTTCAACAGTGGTTTTATGGCCATTTTGCAGGGTTTTATGACGATGAGCAGATTGTTTTGGACGCAAAAGGCGCTTGTTTAATGTGTCACTGTGCTTTTAGATTTACGGGTTCAAACACACAACGATTCATGATTTTCCATGAACGCATTAAAGAAAAATGTAAATGTTAAAAAACAAATCTAATTCCTTAAACTACTGAACAGCATACAGTAGCTGCATAATGTACATGCCTCATCTCCCTGCACACACAGCATACCGTACACAGATGTGTTTACACTTGCTCTGCAGAGAAAGAAAGTGCCGATAAGTTTTTCAAATAAATGTTTGCGTTTGCGATCCAGCCGTGGTAAGGAATGAGCCCATTACAGATGAAGAGGTATCATATCAGCAAGAGCCGTGAGATTACAGGACTCAGATAAGGTCTGACCTCCCAACAAACCAAAAGACTTTCCACGGCACGTACTCTCTACTGAGAGCACTTTTTAGTCTTATACAATAAATCTCAAAGCACTTTGTTCTTTAAAAAAAAGTGTTATCTTTTTGCAATACTGCCAAAAACCATAATCCCACATTCCTTATCATTTACCACAATCACACCTTGGTTGATAAATACTAGAAGCTATTAAAAAAGATTAAGAACCAGGTTTTTGAACAATATTCTATTTTTTGAACAATATTATATATATATAACGTCATTTATAAAACCTTACTGTTTTACCAAAATATTTTTTTTTCAAGAAATAGTGGAGCGAGAACATTTTGAACATCATCATGTGTTCATCTATAGTAACATTATGATTAAAGACATCTGTGAGATCAAAATATCAAATATGGCATGCAACATTTTGACACAGATTGTGTCATCTGGCTGGGCTGCACGTTAAGCCACTGTTTAATGTGAAAAATACCACATATTCGATATTATTGGCCCATAGTGCTAAAACAAAACAACAAATGCTCAAGAAAGTCAAGATCACTGATGTGGTACAAGCTAAAAAGTCAAATTTTTGATGGTTTTTTTAACCCAACAACTTTTCAATGTTATTTTATGTTACATAACTTATCTAACATTTGAAATAGCTTTCACAACAACAAAACCAAAGAGTTTGTGCTTTAAAAAAAAAGGAGAAAAATGAATAAAGGACCAAACTGTGCCACACTCAAGTGTCACACCTAACACTAGTGAGGAAAAATCGTCACTGGATTGCAACAGCTATATAGATTAGATAGATATAGATAGATAGATAGATAGATAGATAGATAGATAGATAGATAGATAGATAGATAGATAGATAGATAGATAGATAGATAGATATAATATAGATATAGATATAGATATAGATATAGATATAGATATAGATATAGATATAATATAGATATAGATATATGGATATAGAGATAGATATAGAGATAGATATACAGAAGGTAAAGACAGCTACTACCTCAGGGCAATTATTTGACTTAAAATAAGAGAAACCTTTACCCATGGACAGTGTTTCACAGGGGCATATACAGTGCATGCTGTGTGGGTGGTCCACTAGAGCGCAAAGGAGGAAATAATTTAAACTCGAAGCCTAAAATGAGAAACTAAACATACAATAAAATGTGTTTGTTATAACAAGAATCACTAGACATAAATGCCCATGTGACCCAAGGGGACCATCCAGTTGAAATAGGCACTGCAACATGAGCATCTATATGAGAACTGTGAGTAAATGCAACTCGCTGTCTATTAGCCAGTTCTATCTAATCCTTTACCTGCCAAGCAACTGATCCAATTACAAGTGAAGAGGATTTGAGGAAGTTGAAGCCATTAACTAATCTGTTACAGGCATTGCCCTCTACACCGTGGCTTACCTTTGTCCCACATTCGTGGCCCATTCATTAGTACAGCCACTTGATTGAGCAAAGGCTTTTCCAGCCTCCTGGAAGGCAGCGTAAAATGTGAAGTAAATGACTTCTGGGGGAAGAAAATGCTAGGAGGAGTAATGTACGTTTTAACTGGTGCATTGCTTAAGGGCTCACTGTGTTTCTGAAGTTTTAGCACCACCATCTGTTTTCGTTAATAATTTGATAAGCAGCTGAGAGTGGCTGTGAGGAAATACCATCAACCTATACGTTCCCTTTTAATCTTCTCCATGTGTTTGAATTTGGTGCTCTAAGCACTTTGACACATAAACACACTGTTGTAACGCAAAACCTTGTCCTCCTGCAATGACACATGATCGCTGGATTCATGGTATTTCCCTCTCGGCAGTCTTTACAGAAACCAATTCAAATTCTTTAGCGGAAAAGCATTGCCTAAATGCCTTAATATCAATATCCTGCTAAATTTTAGATCCTGGGAAGTGTAGTAATTGCAGGGCCATGCCTTTAAGCTAACTGTGTTTGGCCTGTACTAACGCTACTCGTAAATCATGTTTATTCTAAGACCTGTTGTGGTTCTTTTTAAGGTGGTTATATCTTGAGAAATAGTGAATAAAGAGAAACATAACTCAAAACATCAATACCAATTCAAAACGATTGCTTATTCAAAACGATTGCTTATTCAAAACGATTGCTTATTCAAAACGATTGCTTATTCAAACCAAGCAACAACAGCTGTTTGGAAAAGACTGAGTATTCATACAAATAGAAACCAGCAACTATACTTTTATTGACTGAATCGATGTTAAACTCAGACACCGACATCAACAGCTTTTGCAATACTTTACACCCTGCCATCTTCTTAAGCTTGTAATTTATGACAGACGTCACAATATTGGCTTGGCTTCACCTCTTATTGACTGGCTGACACCCAGCGTATCTCACTTTTCGTTTGCAGAAAATTCAACATTATTCTTCTTTGCTAAACTCTGCTGTCAGTTCATGCAAGCCTGTAGCCCAGCTAGTGCAGGGAATGAATTGAAGACACACTTAAGCTAAGTACATGCATCTGTTTCAGTAGACACAGACGGTAACGGCAGTAAAGCGCTGCGACTTATTGCACATGGGAAGAAGGAATTTACAGACATCCTTAAGGTACAGAATCTGATAAAGCCTATGGGTCGAAAAACTTACAAATTTAATTATGATTCAATTATAAACTGAACTTTGATCACTTTCTGATACAAAAGAATCAAATATTCTAAAAAAATAATTAAATTCAGGAGTTTTGAACCACCACAAGCTATGCCCTTAATCAATGCAGGCTTGCTTTCCTGGCTCACAAAGAATCTATCAGAAAGAGTGAAGAGGACATAAACTCACATCTTGAAGAGCTACACATTCAACCCTCTGCATACAGGATAGACCATTTATACCTAACACACTGTCCATCTGAAGAACATTATGATTTTACTCTATATATCACAGGGTTTGACATCTACTATAAAATACTACCCTTTTCATCTGACCAGGGCAAAGCCTTTGTAGTGCCGATAAGGAATACCATCACGAGGTATAAGCATATAAACATGAAAGCAATGGTATTTGATTTCTGGACTGTTGGTTAACCATGATTCATTATTGCATGAAATCCAATGTATGGAATCAGAGCAATTTGATAAAGGTTCAGAATTGACAACTTTGGTTCATACGGTTCATTATTTGACAACTGCTGGATACGTTTCATTAGTAAGTAGAATTTAACTTGTGTGTTACATTTCAAAACCTACTTATTGCTTTAACCTACAAAATGCTTTCTGGCACACGTAAGACAGAATAAAGAGGTGAAAACAAACAATAAACATTTAATTCAAAATGGATACAGAGGCTTCTTCTCAGAACACTTTGAAGTGTAAATGGTTTTCTGACATGTGGTTCTGATAATACTGGACACAGATGCTGAGAAACCTTGCCTTCATATTTTTCTACGCCTGTAAATCTGTGGCTGTAAGCCTGCTGTTAAGCTCATGTAAAAGTATGAAACGTTTCATGGAGTGAAGTCAGGCTGAAATGAAATTCCAAGAAAAAACTAACACAATATCACCAAACAATCAATGTGAGTGGTTATTGCAGAACATTCCACCACAATGCAAAGGTGTTGCTATCCCAAAAGTCTGTACGTTTTTCTTTTTGTTGTATTTTCCACTAGTTGTAAATTGTAAATGATAATAATAATCACTTAGAAGTAATATTAATAGCCCACTTCTCAATAAGCTGCAAAATATAAGGCATCATTCATGTACATTCTAGTTTTTAGAAAGAACAGATTGGAACTCTATTATTAATAATGCTGTTTTCCTCCATTGCCAGTTCTTTCTCTAGTAAAGAAAAAGGATGCAAAAAGCCCAGCAATATGCATTTCCTTAATTTCCATTTGCAAGTCAGCTACATCAAACCAGAATAAGTTTTAGCTTAAGGGCCCTGTGGTAAAGCCAAAACAGTAAAACTGAATTAGTAATAACTCTTCATCAGATCTTTGCAACGTGCATGACAAGACAACCAGTTCTGACATGTCCAAAATAGTTCAAGTATTATGAATGTAAAATGTCTGATCTGGCAATCAATGACAGCTCCAGGAAAAGCAATGTGCTCATCTAATGCATTCAGAAGAGATGGAAAACTGCGCCATCTACTGTTTAAATGAATACACACAGCACAAGACAAACCACTGTTATGACATATTGTGTTTGTTAAAACCTGATCAAATTGTTTAGACTCGTTTTACACTAAAAACATTACAGTTTAAACCACACGATAAAAAAAAAATATTTAAAAAAATCACATGACCATAAGTGAAAAAGACATCTTTAATTACTTTATGGACTTTCACATCTTTGCGATGGATGAAAGAACAAAAACACAGCATGTAAGTTACAAAGTATATATACTTTTAGTTTTCCTCCAACACTTTAGGCAGTGATATATTAGATCTGTTTAATAGAAGCAGATCTATTTAAGATCTACTTCTTAAAGAAATGTGCAAGACATTGCTGCCAAAAGTATAACTGCGCCAGAATCATAATTCGCCAGTTTCCATTAATCTCAAGGCAAAAGGTTTCAGTTAAAACAGTTCTTCTCACACTTTAGTAATAATCACATCTTAAACCCACCATTAAAAACTTAAGAAATACTATCTGGGGCAGAAACGGTCTTCAGTGGCAACTTATGTACAGTCATCAACACGCAATGGTTAATTAATTACTGCAATTGATTAATAATTACATTTATTTTATGTGTAAAAAGGAATTATCATCTAGGCATCTGGATCCTTTGAATTTTTGACAGAATTTTCTACTTTAAATTGCTATGCAAACAAAATGAACACCTAATGTACACAGGACCTTTTTTTACTGTATTCATGGCTAGAGTACTTAAGCTGGGACTATTGCTTTTGTTTTCAACTAACAGCAGAAACTCATTTTCCTTTCATTGGGTTTCTAATAATTTAAGTAATCTCTCGAAAAGCCAACAAGGCATACAATAAGAAAGCATTAGAACAGAATTTTACTGAAGGAAAACTGATCATTTTATCTGCCCTTTATGGAAATCTATGCACTGAAGTTCAACATTGTACCAAATAAGCAAATAAGCATAAGCACATTTAAAAACCATGAATGTTTACCAAACATTTTTTGCTAAAATACTATGATGGCACACCGTTTTTCTCAATGTCACTGCCTATTGTTATTTCATATTTTCACTTCTTCCATAGCACTTTAAAGTAGAAAATTCACATTAGAATCCCATCCCGCCACACAAGTTTTGTGGTCTGTGTTGCACTGTACTGTAGGCAATACAGATAACTGATCTGACATAATTTACTCATGTTATTCCAAACCCATATGACGGACTGCTTTCCCTAGAACACCAATGAAGATATTGGGTAGAATGTTTGAGAGCGACTATCCCAGACACCACTGACTTCCAACCTTATTTCTATTCATGTGCTCCACGGGAGTAAAATCAAAAAGGCTTCCAAAAGCAAAATAAAAATTGTAAATGAGTACAAGATGCGTACATAAGTACAATGCATCCATTGAAAACAGGGGTGTGGAATTTTGCTTAGACGGCCCAAAGAACATTATAAATAAGGAGAAGTACTAAACTATGATACAAACCAAAAAAAAAATACATGAGCAGTTAATACATCTTACAACAATAAGCCTTAACAATAAACAGGAAGTAATAACCCATGACCAACAGTAACAGTGTACCACATAAATGAATGATATTCCATTAACACGTTAATTCTGAGCTCTCCAATAGACTTCTATCAACCTGTTGGTACAAGCAGTTTTTACCCAAAGATTACGTTTTAGAATGGCTTTAACGCCATACAAAATGGACACAAGCACACCATGCCTTCTGACTAAGACGTAAGGCTTTTCTTAGACCAAAGTGACCTTTCAAAGCATACCGTTATTGCATGAGGTCTAAGCGAGATGGCAAAAGGCTGAAAATGGCTCAAGGTTCTGTAAAACACTGATCATCTGATGACAACTTTGTGCAATACAAAGCATCCTCTGAAAGATGCTTTGGGTTTCTCTCCATCGAAGAGCGTATATAGGCTGATTGGTGTTAACCGAAGCAAATCTTAAACCACGTTTGCTATACAAAAAAAAATACCAAATTCATTCAATCCAGGCTAATTCTCATGCATTGATAGATGGCATATTTCCTGAGAGGATCCTGAGTAATAATGGTTGACTGTTCTTTAATACAGTGTGATGATGTTTTCAGAGTAGTAAGTAACACAGAAGAGAATATTTGCACAAGGCTGCTGGTGGCAGATACACTGCACTCAGTGCGGTGGAATAAAGCCCATGTCAGGAGCGTCACTTTGTAGAAGTGTACTGTGGTTAAAGGTGAACGAGGGGGCTGGGTAGATGTAACGTGGATTTGTGGGTGTGAAGAGCAGCCTGTTTGCTCCCTCTTTGAGGGCAGGACATGTCTATGGGGCGTTGGGCCTGGTGGCCGGTGCAGCCGGTAGAAGGAGGCCTGTTGGGCGGAGAAACAGTGATTGAGATGGTACGGAGATGATTTTCTTGGGTCACAGGGTTGGTTTTGGGTGTGCCCGGAGCACAGGTGCTCTGGATCACTGTGGAATGCGTCACGGTTTCTAAAAACTCCTTTGTGCCTTGTGTGCACTGTAAAAAGAAGGCAAAAAAGATGATAAGTGACAAAGACTACACAAGGAAAACTTTATTTTTTGGGCAGTTAGAAGATCAGTGGATGTTAGACAACACAGCAATATAATACAGAGCATGAGGAGCTGGCCACAGCAGAGAAACGAAGAAAGTTGGTTAGTTGAATAAATGCTACAAAATGTTAAAATGATATATGGAATGGAAGGATCTTATTTCTAAGTTGCCCACGTGCTCATGATGATGCAGCATGCGTTAAGGATCTCCAGGGGTATCATGATAATGAAGTAATGAAGGAAAAGACTTCCTACATATTAGGATGAACATCCATCATGACAGATGGACAACTGGAACATCTGGGCATGATAAGTACACATCATCTACAAAGTCCATTACCTCAGTCAACACAATCCCCAGAGAGCGGGTGACATTGAGATAAGCACCGGCGAGCCACGATGACACAGTAATTAGGAAACAATGACATAATGTAGGAAAGACAGATCAACTGCAGACCTCTGAAGAAAGCACTAATGTATGAACACATGACCATTACGAGATGGAGTGGAAACAGATGTCAGCTAATGCACTTGACTCACCAGGAGCGAAATGGGAACAGAAAGCAGAAAACAATCCCAACAGTTTCCTCTCACATGGCAAACACGTCTCATGATTGTGGTTTCAAAACAAAGAATGGAAGCCAAGCAGACAGTTCAAATAAAAAGCCGAATAAAGCCCAAGGAGCCATGAGGAGGCTATGGAATGGCATGCAAGCAGCCCTATGACACACCCTTACCATCATATTTCACAGAGTTGCGGGGACCTTCAGGCAGTGCATGAGAGAGCAAACTCCTGACAGTTATCCTCCTGTGTGAGGTTTATATCTTAAAACATCAGGGCTTGATACAAGGACATCACAATAAAACACAAGAAACTGATATGATAATAATACAGTACAGGGATTTGATGTAATTATGCTCCAGGCTAAAAACATGAAAGGTATATATACTAAACCCAGGAAATGACCAATATCCCAATGACCAATCTTAACATCATGCCATAACACTGTAATGAGCACCTAACGCTGAAAAAGCTTGGAAAAGTTGCATTAAACTTATTTTTAAGTGCTCATGCTTTAAATTGACTTTACAACTTTACACAAGTGCTTATGCAACTTCCTTACAGCGTAAAGCTAACATTAGGATGCGCTCTTACCATGCTGGTATCATTTTTGCCCATGAAAGGAGGAAGTTCAGCATCAGATGTGATGGCATGAGGTGTGTTTTCAGAAGGCAAAAAGCCTCTTCTGTCAATCAAGCTGCAGAACAAGGTAAAGGGTAAGTGATTCTGGTCTTCACAGAAAAATTATGGCATAATAAAAAAAATTGGCTTATATTTGTTTATTATTCATGGTTTCTATTAAATACTTATTTTGGAAGTAAATGTTGCCAGTAGATAAATGGTAAAGTACCTCACAAAAAAGACATAAACATTATACAATACTGTGCTAAATCTTAGGACACTGTGCCACCATTTGTTGTTTTAGCAATTGTTAAATGACCCATTATTAATATTTCTTAACGTCTTTATTAGAACATAACCACACAATACAGAACATTTGTATACAGCACCAAGTATTTAGTGTGACCTCTCCTTACATTTAGCAGCAACCTGACTCTCTTAAACCCAAATGAAATTCAATTCTAATTTCTAATTCTACTCTAATGATATAAGCACAGTCTTCCTAAAAGGGATCTAGATGGGTTTAGTGCCAGAGAAGGTCACACTGAATAGTTACGTTTGCTTGAAAAAGCCAGTTTGCTAAAAAAAATTGTGTGTTTCATTTTGTGTCCTTCCTGTTGCATAATGACACCTTGTGGTAAAATTTTTATTTTATTTATTCACATAGGTGTAGATGTAAGGATTATTGTCTGAAGCACTGACCTGGGTGGCATTGGTCCACACAGCACTACACAGCAGTTAGTAAAGATGTTGTTATAGCTGTAGGGATTCCCTGATTCTTCCCCTCTCTTACTTGACCAAGAGCCTTTGATCTACAGCCATCAAAAACAAGAAGAGCATTTTTGACTGAATACAACTTTGCATGACAAAATGTTGAATTAACGATACATGACATATTATTTTATTATTTATATTAAATATTTATATTTATACTTTTCTATTAAATTGGCATGATACTTACATCTTCGTTGGTTGTGAGATTGGAGGCCACCAGATAAGTATGGAACCCAGACAGACCAAGAATAGACCAGATGGAGAAGAAGCAAATAACCAGCTCGGCAACAGTGCATGAGGGGTTAAGGGTGCAAATCAATTGTTAATGTGTTGACATCAAAAAAGAAACAAAAATAATAGGTAAAATAGCAATTGCTTAAAAGCCATCTGGTGTAGTCATCTAGCAAAGTTGATTAACTCAAAAAAAGCTGACTTTGAGGTGGTTGATGGTAACCTGTGGCCTCAAGCCACAAAATTGAAAAAAGGCTGAACGTCAACATTCTGCTGCTCTGAAACCTGCATCTATAGGCAACTGTGGGCATGCTGACAGAAAGGCAGGGCGTGGTGGAATCTATGAGCTGATTAGAGATGAAAGGGATTAGAACAAAGACACAACCTACAGCAGTGGGTCTGTATTGTATTTTTAGGGATGGGTGGTGCTGAAAACAAGCACACCAAGAAACAGGAATAAAGCAGAAAGGATATCTGGCTGGTGTGTCTTGTACTGCCTTGATGATACCGTTTTCACGCTGGGATCCTGTTGACAAAAATGATTTAACAGTAAACAAGCTTGCCCCAATATTTTTTTCATAATGACTACTTTTTTAAAAGACTATCTAACAGTCAAACAAAACATTTTTCTGCACTGCTGTCTTTTCATAAGCTCATTTATGCCTGGATGTGGGACAGTAATCTTAGAGACAAATCACTAACATCTGTTTTTGTTTAAAGATTATTAAATATTGTTCAGCTTTCTTTCGGTTCTGTGCCATTTCAATACATAGGTTTGTGTCAGAAAGCTCCTCGCTGACAGTGTGTAACAGACCCGTTTACATCTGATACAAACATCTGTTTCAGCGGTAATGAAAAATACAAAACATTTTGTAATCAGATCGCTCAGAATACATTTGAAGGTAGTCAAAAACACATGTGACCACATTGCAGAACAACAGCAAAAAAAAACCTGCCGTGCGAGTCATCTGTTTTATTCAAATAAAGATATAAACCAGAAATTACATTTAAAAAATGTGGTCATGGGTCACGGTCAGATTTTTTTGTTTAGCTAATCAAAATGCTTTCTGTCTAGCAATCATTTTACATATTCATGGAGTGGCCCACATATGGGAAATAGGTGGCCAAGAGCATCTTGTAGTATGTGAATGTTATTTTCAAGACATACCATCTATACAAAATCAGTGTAAAGTTCAACACTTGTGTGTATGTGGGTTTTCTGTGCATTTGACATTAAAATGGCATGCTGTTACTCTCCTGCTTCACCTCTGATCACAAGTGATATGAGCTCACAGCTTCATTTGTATACGTGCATGTGTGTTACCCATTCCTTGAAATTCGATCACAAGCAGTAACATAAATGTATTAGAGATGTGTGCGTCTCGGCTGACCACTTATGATCAGATCAACCAAGACATATCATAATACAAGGTATTAAAGGTCTGTGATTAAAAACTAAAGCAATTTGTGTGATGCAACCTGAAAGGTTGGCCCTTAAAAAGTCCCCTTGACTGCAATGAAGAAGCATTGTGAAAGGGCAAACTTACGTAAAGTAAGATGGGTGATCACACAGCCAAAGATAAAGGAGGTCAGCAAGGACAGTGACACTATGAAGGTGTAAAAAAACCGATAGTTGCGCTTCCCAACGCAGTTTCCCACCCAAGGACAGTGATGGTCAAACCGCTCTGCAAGGGGAACAGAAAGTGCAACAATGTCACAAACTGGAAATGTCTGTGCAATTACGTTGAAAAATCATTATCTAAACCAGTGGACTATTTAAAGGGTTTCGATATTAATCATCACAGCAACATGATGCTAAATACGGAGATGCTTACCCACACAGTTGTCACAGAGGCTGCAATGGGATGTCCGAGGCGGACGGAACATCTTACAAGTGAAACAGTACTTCAGTTTGACCACCTGGTCATTTATAAGAATCTCTTTAGTGCGAGGAGGTGGACGATATGTTGAGGATCCAGAATTGTCTTAAGACACATACACAACAAAAACAACTTTAATGTTGTAAACATCCAACAAATAATACAAAGCAGATGCTTTTTAAAACAACTTATAGTGCATTCAAGCTCTACGTTTTTGTTACATTCTTGTAGCTCAGTTGGTAGGCATTGTGCTAGCAACACAAAGCTCATGGGTTCAAACCTAGGGAACAAACATACCGATATAAGACATGTATACACTGAATGCAGTTTAAGTTGCGTTGGATAAAAGCATCTGCCAAATGTGTAAATGTAAATTAGCAGGTGTGTTCCCCTGGGAACTGAACCCATCACCTTTGTGCTGCAAACATAATGCTCCAGTAATTGTTCTTGTAGTTCATCTGGTAGAGTGGTGTGTTAGGAACACAAATGTCAAGGATTTGATTCCAGGAAAACACAAAATGAATCTTCTAACAAACTCAAACTCCAAAATTGCTTTGGATTAAAGCATCTATCAAATGAATGAAATGTAGATGTACCCTTTTGGCTACAGCCTCATTGTTAACCTTAAATGTTTAAATGTGTCACAATTTGTTTCATTTAGAGATGTACCAATTTGCCTTTCAATGTCTGCAGCTTCATCTGGAAAAGCCCTTGGTAATATCCCTGGGTCTGTGAAACTGGTCTGAAAGAGTGTGACGATCACAAATACAAACAATACACCACCGATCACTGGAATGAAGATGGTAAGGTGCTCCACCAGAAAGGGGCAACTGTTAGGAATAAGACACAAAGTTAAAAACATACACATATATATCAGGCAACTACTGTAAACATGTGTACCAATGACTATGTGGAGTTAACTGGTGGAGATATCTCTATTGTCATACACTGGTGTGTGTGTGTAAACTCACTCAAAAGTAAAAAATAAGCCACTGGTGATAAAAATAAGGCCTATAGTCAGAGGGAGCACGCCACATTGCTTAGCCAACATAAAACGTCCATCACAATAAAAGCGATTTTTTCCAGGGAAAACTTCCCATTTCCTGCGAAGGCGCTGGGAGCTTTTCCTCCCGCAGGACAGGGTGGAGGTCCGGGTGGTAGGTGCGCTGAGTACCCGGGGGTCTATTTGTTGATATTCACAGGTTTTCATTGTTTATTACACAGACTGCAACTCCTAATTGCGAACAGGTGCAGCTTTTCTATTAGAAACCAAGCCTTAAACAGAAAGCAAAATGGTAAATCAGCTAGTCTGATGGGGGCTTTTGTTTCTTCTTCCGATCATCTGTTAACATGCACTGCATCTACTAAAGATCCCGTCACAACTGTAACGTCCCTAGAAAACCACGTCCAATGTTTTTGGATGGAAAGATGTCGATAGCATTTAAAGAACACAAAGCTAGCAAAACAAGTTAGCACCACAACAGAAGTCCACGAAGCAAAATGTGTCGCTCAGTGCATCAGTTTGCCCCAATATATCCACTTCGGGGAATATACTGATGAATTCATTATACGTTTATGACATAGTGATGTTTTCAAGCTTTATAAAATACGAGTCGCCATGACATTGTAAAGTCAGAAAGCTAAGCTAATACGGTTGACATTCCTCCTCGCGCGTCGCTAAACCATCACTCAAAACACAACGAGTTTCTCGCGCAGCTCAATCGTTCGTCTCGTCTTAAATATCTATTAGTTCAACCGTTATAAATATGTCCAATGCTGATACGTGGTTTAGACCGTTTTAATATAACTCCATGACCGCTAATTTACCACCCCGTTAATCGACGGTTGCGACACAATAATGTTTACGACAGTGCAACCACTTCCTTAGCACGGGATAACCTGAAGAAAAGCGACCAATTACAGGAAAAGCGTCATCTGAGTTGACCAATGAAAAATGGCTTCCGTGAAGACAAGCCCCGCCCTCTATGTAACGCGAGGTTAACGGCTAGACAGCATGTAACGTGTGTATGAAGAACAAAAGACGTACGTATGGGATGCGAACTGACATAAAAGACATTACATTTCGAAAATTGACCATGGTACCCAACAAATAAAAGTATGTGAAATATTTCCACTGTCAGACCCTTATTTACACTGGTACTCATTACACTTGGGCCACTAGATGGAGGTATAAACAAACAAAACGTTGAGGTAAACTGCAGATACTCGGTATAACAGAAACAATCTCATAAAAACAGTTTGATCTTCTGAAAAGGTCGGTTTCTTTACAGCAAACAAAAGAGTAAAAAAAAAACCATAAAAATGTATAAGTAAAACTAATTTACAGTCAAGCACAGCATACAATTTGGATTTAACATCTTCAGAACAACGTTTATGCCACACTAGAAATGTTTTAAGAGAGCAAAAGAGATAAAAATAATATAAAT
The DNA here is from genome assembly GCA_019155185.1 of Beaufortia kweichowensis. Taxonomy (NCBI): domain Eukaryota; kingdom Metazoa; phylum Chordata; class Actinopteri; order Cypriniformes; family Gastromyzontidae; genus Beaufortia; species Beaufortia kweichowensis. The sequence continues at coordinate 13,963,187 of CM032800.1, forward strand.
AACTAAATATAACTATGAGGTCCAATTAGGATATTTAATACTTTTAAAAGAATGCCAAAAAACAATTTTATTTAGCTGCCACAATATTTGTCAAGTACTGTAATTTTTAAATAGCCATTGGAATATTAATAAAATGTGAACATCTTTTATTTGGTCCAGCAAAGTTATTAAGTCCAGGGAAGGAAGTTACAGTGCAGAGCCAGACCTAAAAACCAGTATGATATGAAATAGCCCAGGATACAGTGAGTATATACGGAGCAAGTCTTCCAGTGCATCAAAAGGTAAACAACTTGATTATTTCTGTACATCCAGTCAAAACTTTTCACGACTGGTTTTAAATTATTCTTGTGCTTATGTCTTAGGTGAAGGTTAAAAACACTTTCATCTTGTAATAGAGGTTCGTACTGAGAAAGCAGGTGGCTGCTGATCCAAAAAAGCACAGGTGAAGAAGAAGCAAGAAACCTTGTCAACACCTGAGATGATAATAAAAAACATGTTAAAATAAACAGCCAATACATGTAAGCAAATGCTTTCACATTTAAAAACATGTTACTTTTCTTACCTGGACGTGCATGCAGAATACTCCAAACAGAAGTAGGACAGAACTGTGCACAACATAAACAAAGACTCTTGGGTTAAAAAAACCATGCGTCTTTCTGTGTTTTCCTTTGTCTCCCAACCCCAAGTACATACAAAACACTGGATTAGCCATTATGTATGTATATGTGGCTACAAACCCCAAAGAAGCAACAGGCAGTGCTAAAATGAAGTTGGGTATTTGCTTTAACTGGAAGTATCGAAGGAAGCCCACATCCCAATAAACATCTTGGATGTAGGAATACAAAAGTGGAATTCTCCACTGGCACCAGCTTGGTGTCGGAGATGATGCATCTGGTACACAGTATCCTTTTTGTTGGGCCAGATTAAGCAGCACAGGAGGAACCTGCTTATGAGTAACAGTGGGATAGCAGAATGTCTGGTAGCCATAGAACTGAAACAGACAAAACGGTAATGCCATGAGAGCAGCATAAGCTGCTCCTGTGAGCAAAAACCGAATAAATACCCATGCATACCTAATACTCCCTGCAGCTTCTTTACTAATCGTCCGGGTATGTGCAAAACCCTGCTGTAGGGTGAGATACAGCAGAAATCCAGCGTTCACAAGCCCATTGGCACGGGCGCTTGTGGCAAATCCAAGCAGAAGACAAGCTCCAAGCGTGAACTCTTTTTCTAGAAACCAGAGGCCTGTAAAGGTCAGACCTGCAAATAGAGTCTCTGAATAACCCGCTACCATAAAGACGTTTGCTGGTGTGAGACAGTACATTAGAACTGAGATGAGAGCAAGTTTTCTGTCTTGTAGCACCAAACGGCTCAGTTTGTATAGTGCCACAGCACTCGCAACAAAGAGAATGCTGTTGCCTAAAGCTACTGCCATAACTAAACGTCCATGCATTGTGAGTAATCCACGGAGAGGCCACAACACAGTGTCTGCTAATAATTTCAGGATGAGAGGAAACAAGGGAAAGAACGCAAAGTTGTGTTCATATACATAACCTCGTTCTGCAATGAAGAGGAAATGCTCAGCATCCCAGCGACTTAAGCCACCAAGCAATGTTTCAACGATGGGATCAAGCAGGAGAGGTGTGTCTGTTCGTGGTGGACTGAACGCATCTGCCACATGGTCTGGAATAGCCACATTCAGTGCAGCCTTCAGAACACACAAAACAATATTTACATACATACACCTGAAAATCACAATGTGTGCAGTAGGTGGCAGCCTAACCTCATATAACAAATCAATGTACCGAACTATTCCTTAACTTGACGTCTAAAGCATAGATTTATATATGTCCATGGTCTAGAGAAGTATTATCATCACTCCATGTCATATTTTATGACAATTTTACCCGCTTGTCTATGGCAGATACTTACTTGTAAAAACAGAGAAATCAATCGCGTAAGAATGGCAAACTTTGCAACTGTCCACAAGTCTTGATTTGTACAGCTTTTTGAAGTCGACATATTTAAAACAAAAACTTAAAATTGGTGATCAGATCAATCTCGAAATCGACTGTGAGCTAGTACACATGATGAATCAACCACAGAAACAGTCGAAAATAAAGGCATTAGCAAGCGACCAAAACAATAACAGTATATATATATTATATAATCTATACATACTTCACCGCACCAAGCCACTAAAATAAACGACAAAACTCTAATCAAGAGCTACATGCACTTCCGGCATGCTTCTTCTTTTCTTCTTGTTGTTTTAATGGCGGGTGACACCCAATGTTAAGGTGTATTACCGCCACCTACTATACTGGAGTATGGACCAGAATGACTAACAGAAACTTAACCCCCCAGAGAGAGAGGGAAGAAAAAATAAATAAATACATTTAAAAAAAAAGAAAATTCCTTAAATAAATAATAAATAATAAATCAATAAATACAAAAACTTCCGGCATGCTGATACGCACGTCAAAATAAAAGCCCCGTATATAAACCATAGACATATCTATATAATAACTAGACGCGACATTGGCCTCGGGATCGTACGTCAACGCCGCCGCCATCTTGGCTAGGTCAACGTTTCCATAACTCTCATTACTGGACTGGAGGAAAAATGCCTGTTTCTTGTGCTGCTTGGGGCTGTGCAAGCCGCCGCACAATTTAAAACAGTTTTCGGGAAATTATCTTTCACATGTAAGACTAAAAAGTTATTTTTGTTTGTATTTGGTCATTAAAACATTTTGTTGACACTCTGCCAGTAGGAGACTATTAACAGCTAGCGATAGCGCTATTTAGCTGTGAGTCGAGACTTCAGAAAGTTTTTAAATTCTTTCATACATAGTTTCAGCTTTTGTCATATTTTCTATTATGAAATAAATTGCGAGTAACCGAGATAATTCGTTTATACTGCATGCAGTTTTTCTCTCAAAATCGAGTATGCCAACTTACTAGTTCTATTATTATACATATATGCAATATATACATATTACTATTATCAATCTATTATGATATTATATTATGGTACTATTCACAGTATTTATTTTATTGTTATTGTTGTTCTGCAATTGATTTATTTATGATTTACTTTTTTGACTGTTGCTCATAGTTATTTATATAGTTATACTACTGTACATATTATTTGCTATTTCATATTAATATTATATTACAAATATATTTAATGTACCAGAGAGGATCCATCAGTTATTGTCTTTTTTTAAAATATATATCTGTAAATAACTGCAACATTTTAATTCTGTGAAAAAAATACAGAAAGGAGCCTGCCACTGTGATTGTATTTTTATTTGCCTGCGTTTTTTCTCAAATATGGTAAATTATTACTTAAGATGCACATTACTCAGTATTTCAAAGAGAACAAGGTATGTTCTGACCTGAAGCCCCAAAAAAACATTCTTTAATAAATATGGTCCTAAGTTTATATAAAACCTATTGATTGTTTCAAACAGTACTTTTTTTTACTATGCGGTAAAAGTACCTTAAGTACTTTGCAGTTTGCCTTTGATCATGGTCTTAACTCGTGTATTTATTTGTGTATTGATCCTTGATCATGTATTTATTTAACTAAACTCAACAACTTGAACTGTCTGTTCTTTTACCGTTTGTGGGAAAAGAGCTGTTTATTTTCGTAAGGGTACTCCTACACCTAAATCTGAACATCATTGATAAAAATGTCAGTTAATTGATATGTATTATTAGGGTTTGAACATACGAGTTAAATAAACGTAGAAAGTGTGAAGTACAAAGTGTATTTAAAACAAGAACTTGCATAGGACTGACTTACATTGTTAAACTTCAGGGATCAGGGATGTAGACAAATTTGTCAGTGTACTTTACTGCCTGCACGTTTTCTGTTACAAGAAACAATTTTAGCAGTGTTGTTAACAGTAAATATGCCAATATCACACTGCCCTGTATACCAATGACACTTGTTAGCTACATTGGGACTAGATTGTTTTGGCTTACCTAAATGCCAAAATGCCCAGTAAAGTCAGAAAAAATCTACTTGGATAACTGCCAAAATTACATTTTCTCTGGTGGATTGGAGCATCTTCAGGATAAATGAAGTCTATGTTTAAAGCAGGTCCATCTTAAAATCAATCATACTACTTTAGCTGACAAACCTTAATGTTAAAACAGATTTTATGGAATTTAGATATAAAACAGACTTTATGGAATCTATAGCAATTTGTTTGCATGTGTGCATTGGGTTTTCTTGCCTTTGGTGGGTTCTTCTCTTTCATTTGCTTTGAGGCCATCACCTGGCCTTCATTTTGACTTTGCTGCTATCTTGCTGAAAGTCAATTTCTATACTCCGGTGCTGGAATTGCTAATGTTTGGATAGTGTGGCATGGTGAGCAAAGACAGATACAGTGGGTGTAGCGTTTATTATTTATTATTATTTGGCTTATAGTCCCTGATTGGTTGATACACTGGGAGGGTGCTACCTGATTGGTCCCTATTTGTAAAGCCCGGCCCATACCTAATATTATCATACTGTAGTAGGGAGAAGTAATAATGATCTTAAGGGAGTCAAAAATATCTGTAATGTCCATCTGTAATGCACTGTAAGTCAATTTGGAAAAGTAAGTGTTAATGTACATTCCTGAAGTACATTGAGGCTCACCATCATGCTTGGCACACAATCCTGCTCACATCCATGTTGTATAACTGCATAACCCTGAGTTGGTTCGAGTGAGGCACGTTGGTTTTAAAGAAATCAAACACAAATGCTGGGTTGTGCCATTTATTTTATACACAAAACAGCAGATCTGTTTTTACGTCTTAATAAATCTTTTCATTTAAGGTATTTTTATAAGTAACGTTAACATTTTTTAATATTAGTTTTTTATGTTTATTGTTATGGAAAATTGTCAAATATTTTATCTTGAGTCTTTTTTAGTTTGTCAGATTAGATTAAAATTCAACTATGAAATATGAAAGTGAATAGTAAAAATAACATAGGTGTTCCTCCTGGGGAACGGTGACAGTTCACAGGTTATATCCATGTTTACGTTACATGTTGAATGTATTTTATTTAACCGAATTTCCTTTTCTGACCTGAATGCAGGAAAGAAAGGCATGTAGGTTTCTAAACATCAACTGTTCTAAAAACATGAATGACAGCAAATGACAGAAATTGTGAATTATTCCTTTAACAAGCACCACAAATAAAGATTGAAATGCTAATCAGCTAATTTCAGTCTGAATAACAGCTGCACCTACCAGACAACAAACATATTTTGGATGCAAAGTGGCAGATGCTGATTTCAAAGTAAAGCACATGCACAACCAGACACACATTGTCTGCTCTAATTAGTGTCCATTGTGTGGCATCACTCTCTCTGATCAGATACCCGCATGCTTCACAAGGCCACTTCAGGGCACACCTGTGAGCAGCTGGAACATGAACAAGCAACAGGCCAGACTAATGTGAAGTTAAAAGCTGAGATAATTAACCTCATCATCAGGGTCTAACTAGGAAAAAAGCCCAAATAGTGGCCAGCGAACACGAGCAGCTGTGAATAAATGCAACTAAAGGGGTACATTAATATTTGATTGAAAAAGGTTGTCATCTCTGCGCCGATCCAGACACAGAGGCGGTACCTCATCTTTGGATAGCACTATAGAGATTTTGTAATTATTTTGCCTGTTTTATAACCAAGTGTCCTATTTACCAGGGTTTCTCTGGTAAGCAAAGGCAATACAAACAAGGGCCATATATTAAAATAGATTTAAAGTTTTACTAACTAATATGCTTGCTTTGTTCATTTGATGGGTATATACATGAAAATGCATCTGAACTACAGTTTTTTATTTTAAGGTATTCAATATTTTTTCAAACATTTTTAAGTCTTTAAAAAAAATCATTTTAGGTAGGCAGTATTTTTATCAATTACAGTAACATTTACATTTTTTTGTTTATGATTATTGTTACGAAAAATCTCGAGTCTTATATCTTTCCATAAATGTATAGTTTTCAAATTCAATTATGAAATATTGAAGTGAATAGGGAAATAACATAGGTGTTCCTCCTGAGAAACTATTACTATACTATAACAATTATTTTTAAAAATAAAGCTGCTTCCAAAGGTTCTTTACAAAGATGCCATATGAGAGCCATACAACTATTCAGCCAAAGGTTTTTAAAATAACCATTTCTTTCTTAACTTTTTATACTCTAAAGAACCTTTTTACATTCAAAGAACCTTTTGTGAAACACAAACATTCTGCAGATGTTAAATGTTCTTAAAGCTCAGATACACTGCAGGTTCTTCTATGGCATTGTGAAGCACCTTAATTTTTTAGGGTGTGTTTGTGTTTGTTTATATTTGACCTGACCAGGGTTGAAACAATAATAGTATACAGTGTCCCAATATTGCATCTTTATTTGTTAAATCTTTTCTCAAAATACACTTTTACCTATGAAAAAAACTATATTCCACTTGTCAAAAAGTATACAGATATTTAAAACAATATATAAACTGTTATATATGTTGCATCATTTAAACCAAACAGTAAGGTTCACAAATTGGCTTCATGAATCTTTAAAGGTCTTGATGTCACATTATAAATTCTTCAGATTTGTGTTTTGGCTTCTGGTTTCTTGAAGCACCAGTACACAGTTTGATTTCAGAAAACAAATTTCATTGTGGTATTTAAAAGGTTCTTATTGCATCATGCTGTAAAGCCTTAAATTTTAATTGGCATCTTTATTTTGGAGAGTGGGAGAGAGCACAATATTTTACAGCTCTCTCCATAAGAATTCTTCACTCTCTTCCTCTCTTCTGGCTGGCATGATGATCTATGAATGGCCTTAAATCCCATCTGAAAACACAGCAAGCTTGTGACTCATAGCAGCATTTTGGCAGGTATTTAAAAGCTGTCTGAAATCCCTCAAACCATGTGTTACTCAAGATTAGCACTTAAATATCATTTGTGATACACTGTAAGTATTTGTATATGACAAGATAAGACAGCTTAAGATGACTCTTCACATGTATTTGATATTGTAGGTGTCAAAATAGGTGTTAATCATTCTTAAGTATAAAGTTGAATTGTCGGACCGCTTTATTTGTTATAAGGAGAAAGCCTTTAATTTGATTTATAAAAAAGAATAAAAGCTTCCTCCGCAACCCAGTTTAGCACATCCTTTTTAAATGTAAAAATCAATGCAAACACTCTATACGTTATCTGTCTATGCTTATTTAACACCCTTTAGTGAGCATATGCTTCCAGTCTGCTTAGTCTGTCCCATTTACAAAATAGAGATTATTTTATCTACGTCTTGCATGTGCCTGAATGTGCTCTCTGAATATGACAGCAGACTGCAGAAATACAACAAACACTCCATTTATAGCATTTTACAGTTGAAAAATAAATCATTTAGCAGATAAGCAAATGTTTTCTGACACACTTCGGCTTCGAATATGGGAAAACAGATTCCTCCCACTGATCCAAAAAAACAGGCGATCATCTCCTGAGCTACATAAGTAGCACTAATGTTTGATCTGTCAAGCCGTGTCTATGGAAGTGCCTCGGATAGCGGCTTAATCCAGCATCAGTAGTCTGTAAAAGGACTGGAAAGGTGAAAAAATGAAACACGTAGGCCTACCTCACACACAGGTTCTGCTTTACTTTGAAGAGCTGAAGAACTTGTCTGCATACCGAACATCAAAGCAAAGCAGGAGACAATCTTTGTTAATAAAAAGCAGGGCTGAGATACCTGTATGATGGCAGAAATGTATCATACAGTGATGAAAATGTACCATGAAATAAGATTGTGGTTTGACTGTACCATATAGCACACATCTACTGCTTTATTCATAAAAAGAATTACTATTCCTGTGTTGGGGTCCTTGTAGCTCTGCTTAAAATATATGAAAAGATGTTTTTTTAGCAATTTCATGCAGTAAAAACTGTCCCTGTTCTCTATCTAAGCCAAAAACCAAATCATCTGTGCCCAAAAGTGAGATTTTCTTAAAGACCCTTACAGTTTAAAAGGCAAATGTTTGAAGTTAAAGATGAAAGGATCGCCATCTGTTGATAATAAAAAACCCTGTCATCATCATTTATCCAAAGCAGAAATATTAACAATGGTACTGCAAACTTCTATAAGTAACATTTCTTAGTAAAATTGTCCCAAGGCCAAAAGACGAGCATGTAGGATAAAAAGGGAGCAGTTCTCATACGCACTACATGAACTTTTCTTTTGCAAATTTTAAGGTCACTGCACAATTACTTGCTCTCAGCACATTCAAGTATTACGATGTTCAAGAACTCAAATGTTTTGTGCAGCTATAATAAGAATAGCTTTGCTTTCCAGTGGCCTTGTCCTGCTCATGTCCTAGCAATTTGTTTGCATGTGTACATTGTGTTTTCTTGCCTTTGGTGGGTTCTTCTCTTTCATTTGCTTTGAGGCCATCACCTGGCCTTCATTTTGACTTTGCTGCTATCCTGCTGAAAGTCAATTTCTGTACTCCGGTGCTGGAATTGCTAATGTTTGGATAGTGTGGCATGGTGAGCAAAGACAGATACAGTGGGTGTAGCGTGAGGCCTTATTATTTATTATTTATATATAAAAATTATTTATATATAAATTTATATATAAAATTTTGGGCTTATAGTGTACAAATAAAGTAGAAAATGGAGCCCTTAGCATGATTTCACAGAGAGTTAACAACACTTGCCCCTGATTGGTTGATACACTGGGAGGGTGCTACCTGATTGGTCCCTATTTGTAAAGCCCGGCCCATACCTAGTATTATCATACTGTAGTAGGGAGAAGTAATAATGATCTTAAGGGAGTCAAAAATATCTGTAATGCACTGTAAGTCAATTTGGAAAAGTAAGTGTTAATGTACTTTCCTGAAGTACATTATGGCTCACCATCATGCTTGGCACACAATCCTGCTCACATATAACTGCATAACCCTGAGTTGGTTCGAGTGAGGCATGTTGGTTTTAAAGAAATCAAACACAAATGCTGGGTTGTGCCATGTATTTTATACACAAAACAGCAGATCTGTTGCACTTCTACTTAATGCCTCAGCTTGTGCATCTGTCTGATGTGAAATCCATCAGCACCACCAGTTAAGTATGATCACTGGGACAACTCCAACACAGTGGATCGATGACAACAAGATCTTAAACCATTATGTTAAGTGAACCAAAGGCCAATTTGTGTAGTGAGTGCAATATGCAATGAGAAAAAAAGAGCTAGATTTTACATTCTATTAAATTGCCGAAGGTCAAGACATGGTGGTTAATTCGACAGAAAAAGGATTTGCAGATAAGAGTCTTTTATGTCATCTCTCTAAAGTCCTGTTCAAATTACAGAGGATCCCATGAGGTCAGCCTGCACCATTCTGTTTTTGACATGAATGAGGACCAGAGAATAAAAGGGCAAAATTTGAATATGCCACGTTCATTGAAAGTAAACTGCAAAATGTAAAATTGCTTGAACAGAGCAATAATGTAGTTTACCGTGAACCACAAAGGCCCAAAATTAATAACATATAAAGTTGAACAAAATGTTTTGATTCTAAGTGTCGTTTTGCTCACTCCAGACAATAATTCAAATCATGGTTGGCATTAAATAAGTTTATTCTTGATGGAAATTAAGCCATATTTATTAATTTATATATGATTTTTGTCCATGATTACATATTTAGTTGCATTTTATTATTTCCATTTCACTTGTCTTTCCTGTTTCCCAAAATCTTTCAAAATACTCATGCGAGCAATCCACAAACTGAGAACCACTGAAACAAGAATTGCATTGATATTTGTATAGATTTATATAAAATCATGAATTTATAAGCATTTATTTTAGAAACTAAGCATGTGCTTGTCTGTCTCTAAGGAACTGCCCTTCCCCCTCGGCAGGTGACCTGACCTATTTACAAGATCCCTTGTGGAAACACGGGTCATTGTAGTGCTCATTTTCATCATCACTCTCAAGTCTCACTGGGAAAGAGAACAGCTTGACCAACGTCCTTGGCTTCAAACAGGAAGGATACACTCCTTTTTCCAGATCAACGAATGCTCCTAAAAATTAAGATTCCTACAAGATTCTGTTCAGTTTCATAAAAATGAAATAGGGTTGAAAAGTGTTCTACAGACAGTTTTATGTTCTTCGTTCTTTGTTTTCGACGATGTCACATTAAGATTTTTATTTTAGATGAAAAATGTTTGGAGTGATGGCTCTGAAACAGTTTGTCACCCAGAACTATTTTTCAAGGCAATGTGATAAAACACACTAGATACTTTATGTGACATTATTCTGCCGCATCAAATAGTCGCCTGCTGATTAAAAAGAATGTCTGCTTCTGTGTTTGCAGCGCTGAGAAATAGCATTGGCACACAAAGAGACTTGTGTCTATCATCCCACTCCTGATCCGCAAAAGGCGTCATTTTTATATAATACGGTTAATGTTTTCTTTCTCATCACTGATTTGTGGTGTCAAAATAGTTTTTCATCGAGGTGATATGTGGTGCATGAAGAGTTGGCCTGATTAGAACAGGGTAAACATAGCCCTATCTATCTATCTGTCTGTCTGTCTGTCTGTCTGTCTGTCTGTCTGTCTGTCTGTCTGTCTGTCTGTCTGTCTGTCTGTCTGTCTGTCTGTCTGTCTGTCTGTCTGTCTATCTATCTATCTATCTATCTATCCATCTATCTATCTATCTATCTATCCAGTCTGCTCCATTCTTTCTTCTCATTCATGCATACACAGATTCACAAAGGCAGCTAGACAGACAGCGCATTGTAATTGCATGTGCTCCGTTGCTTTGTGTCTGAATCAGTAAGACAGGTCGGGGAAGCATCAGTCATCTGGGAAACACACAGCCCTTATCTCTGTAGATCAAACACATTCAAATGTACTCTATATATAGCTCAACCAGGGTACTGTTTTCCTCTGACTGAGTCCACTAAGAGACAATGTATTTTTATTTTATGATTAAACACCTTCATGTTGTTCCAAGAGCATATGCTGCGATTTCGTCATGTTATTTTGGTTGAACACTTTATTGCAAAAAAAAGAATATAAAGATGGAATATACTTCATCATCATTACATAATACTCTTTAAGGCGACTTTAAGTTTGCATGTTAAAGGAAAGCCAAGCACTTTCTGATACACTTCATTGATTCTCTATCTTACGTGCAATGTGTAAGAAAATCTAGGACAACCTTCAAAAGGCGAAGGCTGGTTTTAACATATTCTGCAACAAAAAATCCTACAGTTTCCCAGCTGAGAATAATTTGCCAAAGACAGAAACAGGACAATGAAATGCAGTCTCAATACATTTGTTTTAGTATTACAGTAAGTCAAGCACCAACCATAATGGTTGTCATAATATCTCTAATCTTAGATATAAATGGTGTGAATAGAGTTTAAAATTCTTTAAGGCATCTTTAACACTGGAAATATAACCAAAATTCCTTAAAAGTGCAATCTGTGGTGTCAGGGAATCAAAAGCACCAACCTGTAGTTTGATGTTTGAGGTCCAGACTGTAGATATTGCATTCAGTGTATTTATAAATAAGTCTGATAATGTCTTTTCCATAGACATGGAGCTTATCTGTTCATTTTTGCTTATATTTTAAAACTGAGTGGAGTTCCTAAGGCGCTCTAAAAGGTTGTAAGCATGTTGATAAATGGTTTCTAGAGTTCTATATGCTTCTTTTCTGGTCAAAGTCAAACGAACCCACACTCTGGTCCTGAGATTCGCCTCTGATGTCATCTTCAAAGCACATCTGTGGGATTTTCTCGAACTCTTCATCGAATGGTGACAGCGGTTCTTCCGTGTTACTGTGTTCCACAAAATAAAGAAAGTCATACAGGTTTTGAATGATATTAGAGTAAGTAAATTATAACAGAACTATCCCTGTAAGGTAAATTGCACTAAAACTACTACCACATTTTTCCTCAACAAACCACATTTGTTCAATATCTGAAAATATGTCACAACAATCTTTTTACTGACTGATGGGGCTGATGGGCCGGTCACATTAGACTTTTAATTTCATTAACTTCCATTCATACGCATGCAAATGCGACAGACTAGAAACACAGGCTCTGTGACCAACAGAAGACTAATATGCCACTTTGTAGTTGGAGGAAACGCCAATAGTAATAATATTATTGCAATCTTATATTGTACTATAGGCTACATCTTTAAAATAGCAAAACCAAAAACAACAACAGTGCAAATACGTTGAAATCCATAATGTGTGGAAAAATAACGTTTTATCAACGTTCTTTTCTGGTTTGCGCAGAAGTTTTGCATTCCGAAGGTCTAGTGTGACTGCCCCATTATTATATATTTCAATGTCTCTTTTCATTAAAAAAAAAACGTTCATGCCATGCAAATTATTATCTAGCGGTACCCAGTGAGCCAATGGATTCTGTCTAAGCTTTTAATCTCTGAATGTCTAGCTGTAATTCTTTCAGAGCAACGTGTCAAATAAACCATGCATATTTTAGACAGGTCCATTGGCTCCACTATCTAACAAGCTCATTGTAATCAATAGGAAACTGTTGAAAGTTTATAAAAGGACGGGTCGTAGGGAGTACGTGCAGGGTTAAAATGTTGTTTTGTGCAAACAAAGTGTTTGCAAATGCATCCCCAAAGAAACAAAAACAAGCAAACAAAAATCAAGACATATTTTATTACATATCCTTAAATATTTACATTACATATAAACAGTCAATCTGTTGCACAAAGATAAACAAAACAAGGTTGTGGGAACTTTAAAAAAAATTGTTATAGAAATGGTTGCATTTAAGTCACCGCCACAATTTATGCAAAAATAGATGAAAGATTTTAAACAGAAATTTGCTCTGCTTGTTTCAAGACCTGATATTATGCAGAGACAATGATAAATAAGCCATTTCCTCTATGAAAAAGAAAACATTTGTCAGCATGCATTGTGTTGCCTTCAACGTTACAGCAACACTGACTCAACCAATGACGTGTTTGGGGTGGGGACAACCTGTTTGCCTGACCAAATGGTACTTAGAAAACCTGTTTAAAAAAAGGTTATTTTTGCATTTCTGTTTGGTTCACTAGTGTCACAGAAATAACACACATTTAGCTGAAAAGGTTTTGCTGTCCTTTTAAAGACCTTTCTCTTTCACACTCACACACACACACTTTCGCTCTTTGTTAAGTATGTAGGCCTTCTGTTACCACCAAAGATCTCCCGCGCTACTGCGTGTGCTCGCTCGCTCTCGCCCCTGCAACCGCAGCATCTCCAACACGCTTCTGGCGTAGGCGTCACGCAGGTTCACCCCTATCGCCGACACATCAGAGGCCGAGCTGCGCGTCAGCCGCTTCAGAGCCTCTCCGTGCCGAAGCGACGCCTCCTTCATTTTAAGAGTGAAGTAGCAGGCGGAGAAGCGATCGTTAATGATGGCGATAGGCAGCGCGAGGATGAGTATCCCAGAGAGGATGCAGATGAAGGCCATCACCTTTCCCAGGACCGTGTCGGGACGGATGTCTCCATAGCCCACCGTGGTCATGGAAGTGGTGGCCCACCACCAGGCGCTGGGCACGTTGGTGAAGGTGGTCTCTGGCATGTCGTGTTCGATGGCGTATTCCACCGCGGCGAAGATGGAGATGCCGACGGAAAGAAACAACATCAGGAGACCAACTTCTTCGTAGCACTGAGCTATCGTCATGCCTAAAGATTTGAGACCTGATGGGAAGCACATAAAGACTGAGACATTAGTACATTAATCGAAAACGTTTTCATTGTACAGTAGCATTATTTCTGTGCATAATGAGGAAAGAAGATTAAAGTCAGCATGAAATCAATTCCTGGTCTCATTGTGCTTGATTTATCAGTGCGAGTTATTATGAAACACGGTTGTCTTTGGAAACTTGTAATAATCAAAATGTAATAAATTGCTTTGACTCTGAAAGTGCCTGGGGCATCTGGGGCAATTCCATGCAAATGTCAACTTTACCATTTAAAAACAAGTTTTTATCAAAGGTTTTCATCATACTGATAGCTCAGATGACAATATTTGGTGGTGTAAATACCCATGTGGGTTTTAAAGCATTTTTTGTTTACGTAGTGTATGATTTTTTATAGTTAGGTAAAGTGCTGTTTTCAGAATTGTCACATCCATAACAAATAGACACATGAAAATAAAACAACTATTTTATGTTCTTTAAAGTCATTCACCATTTGTTGGGTATTATTGCTTCTGCTTTGTGTATTTAAAGTATGTTGCCTCTCAAAAACGTGTGTCCTTTTTGTCACATCAATAACACATTTTTTTAATCTAATAACCATAACATCAAAAGTAGCCTGAGTCTTTTAATAGCTATCTAACATGAAAAATATGAGCGAATCAATGATAAAATCACATAAACGCTGCTCCACCTGCTATCAGGCACTGTCGATAGAATTTGAATCAGTGACCACAAGATTTTATTTTGGGTGAGACATTTTCCATAGGGATAAAATTTCTCTGGGTGATGGATGAGATGTGAACCGATTTTCCTACACAAATACACCAAAACATTAGGGGATGCATACAGAAATGTAGAGATACTGTTTCAAAATAGGCATGAAATATAGGCTGGCTATTGAAAGACGGTAAAGCTGTACAGTATTGCTTTCATAGAGCCTTTAGATGCATAAATTGGGCTGGGTATTATATAGGTTAGATCCCACTGTGCCATTAATAAATCTCTCAGGCTCAGTCAAGAAGTGATATAACATTAATCAAAGCATATAGTCCTTAAATATAGACCTCAGAACAGCTGCTTCACTTTCTCACTCCAAAATGGCACAGAGAAAGGCTTTATTTATCATTTTCAACAGCCTCACTGAATACATTTGTGAAAAGAACATCATGTGTCTGGAGTCAGCACCGCGCCTACTTAGCGGGTATCAAAGTGTCTTCTTTTATTTTTGGTTGCGGGAACTGCATTTTTTGTTTTTAATAAGCCGTCTTTCACAGCCCCCTAAAGTGCTAAAGACAACAATAGGGACTGGCATCCTTCAGTTTAGAGAAAATAAAAATGCAACAGTCAAAAGATTGATATTGAATTAAGTTTCCATACTTATCTATTCATTCTTTTATCCTGACTGCTGTCACATCGAAACACCACAATTATGTCTGAACAATATTTGATGTTTACTGCTTTGGTGACTGGTCTGTCTGGTACACACAAGGCTTGTTAACCTGACTATTCATTGTGGTTTGTCTTGTTCTTATCAGATTACCTACTACTGATAATAAACACCTTCAGAAAGACAGAGAAGGCCACAGGCGAGAGAGAGAGAGACTACATTATTATAATGTGACGGATATAAAAGTAGGCTGTCTGCCGTTCCTTCAGTGGATTATTTATTATATTTACTTTATATATTTTATTCAGCAGAGCTGAAAATTTAAGATTTAAAGTTTGTTAAAACCACAACAAAATAACAGTAGAGTCTTTATATTAAGTTCAGAAAAAGTTATTTTGCAAAGCTTAAGGTCTCATATTTTTACTAGCAAATCTTTTACCAAAGCAAAGTAATATGAAAGTCTGTTTTTTCCTTATTTTTAATTTCTAGCAGGATGTTTTGGTGTGATAAACCTAATATCCTCCTCTTTCACACCATTTTCTTTCTTTATTTATGACTTTAAAGCTGCATTTTAGATGATTTTTCCCTCCATATATATAAGATCAAAGCAACGTTCTGTGTCTATGGATCTGACTCTAGCTCATCGTTTAGGAATACTATCAAGATATGAATAGATGATTAAATGTACTCTTAAGCTAAAAATAGTTAGATGGAGTTCATGAATTATTTAATTCCCCAGGTTGAGACTGTATCCGGAGGTTTTTGCCTTTTCAAAAAATGTTCTTTGCTGATACCATCTGGATGTTGTATGTTTTATTCACGTGCACATGGGATTTGAGAACTGCGATGGAGGAAAAGTTTTTCAGTGAATATCAACTTAAATTAGGGGTGGGCATTATGACCAAGAAGCTGTTTCACTATACACTCTAAAAAAGGATGTGTTATTTTTTAACACATTTTTTGTGTTATGCTGTTTAACACATAATATGTCATTTTGTGTTAAATACATAAAAGGGACAACACATGTTGAGTTGAAAGTAACACAAGTTGAGTTAAAAGTAACACAAAATGTGTTGTTTTTAAGTTAACACAAAGATGTGTCTAGTTAACTAGACACATCTTGTGTTATTTTAACACATCTGTTTTTAGAGTGTATGAGTTATTTTGTCACACTCATTTTCACTTGGTCTAATGTGCTGGAACACTGCATGTGAATTAGCCACACCCACTTATTTACATACCGCGGTATACACTGCACAGAAAAATCAGTTGTGGTTGACATTTTACTTTGAGCAAATAATGAATTAAAAGCAGCCAATAAGAGTCCAGGATAGATAGAAATTCCTTCAGTGCTGTTTAAAAATCTTCTCAGGTTGAGACCTCAAGAAACTGAATGATAAAATGTCAAGAGTATGATTTTACCAATTCTAGACAAAGTGTGACTACTTTTGAAGATGCTCATATACAACATAGTGTGCAGTGTGTAGGGTAAGAATTACTAGGTGTGTCACCTGTGGAGTGTCGGCCAAGTTTTAGCATCCTCAGTGACCTCATCAGTCGCAGGACCTGAACTACTCGTCCAACGTTCTCCAGCTCCGTAGACTCCCCGTGCAGACTCTCCACCGCCAAAGTCACATAAAATGGCAAAATGGCCAGCAGGTCTATGATGTTCACCACACTCCTGCTGAACTTACACTTATCTCTTACACACAAGAACCTGAGAACCAGCTCACCTGTAAACCAGATAATACAAATGTATTCAAGAATGTCCAAGATGGGTGCTCCAAAAACAGTGAAGTCAAGCGAAATCAGAGCCATGTTTGCAATAGACACCACCACAAAAAACATGGACAGTGTGCCAAACGTCTTGGCCGCCTTGGAGGAATCTGGCTTCTCCATAAGGTCCCAAAGGCGTTGGCGCAAGTCCTGGCATACAACTCCGGTGAAGTCCTCCTCGTCATTATCTATTACTTCAGAATCCTTATGAATATCCAACGACTCCTTCATTTCCTTCCTTCGGTAGTATTTGTCCCTGCAACAGCTGTCTATTCGGAGCTCATCAATGCCCCAGTATTCGATCTCCTGCAGGAAGGAGATCACGCACAGCTCCTCGCGCACGTGCAAGTGACCCGTCTTGTAAAAGTTCATGATGTACTGGAAGGTCTGCGAGTTGCGGTCAAAGAAGAACTCGTTCTCCATGAAATCCGCATCATCGCACAGATCTAAAGCAGAGTCTCGCGTGGACAGGGCCAGCTTACCCAGACGCGTCTCGGGGTAGGAGGCCAACAGTTCCTGAGAGAGGATGTAGCGACTGCCTCCAACATTTATGATAAAGAAGTCCAGCGGATCTTCGCTTGGCAGAATAGGTTCACTGAAAAATACGCTGGAGTCTGAGGACAGGAGTGAAGCGCTGTCCTCGTAGTACTCCGCTGGACTTGATGAATTAGGGATCATGGTTTTCTGGGTAACGTGAAGCCCTGAAAGATCCAGAGGGAAACATGTAAAGTGCATTATTATATATTAGTGCATCTGACAGACCGGAAAAAGGAGTATCAGTAGTAATGAAGATCAGGAAGCGAGTCTGAGTCTTTCAAGTGAAAAATGATACGCATAATGTCTACTTTATCTGCCATATTGATAACAATTGCATACCAGACCAGATTCCTCATAAACAAGCACATGAAAATACATTACCTGAGAATTTATATTTCAAGTTTAGACAGAAAATGTCACATCCATAACGCTGGAATTGCTGGAAGGTACAGTAAAAATTACAGTTTGGAGAGACTGTTTATACAGTAGGTAAAATATCAACTCATTTGTATTCCCTTTTCACCATCACTGTTCAAACATTATACACGAGAGGAGGGAGAAAATCCTTTGGCAGTGTCCTACTTCTTCAAAGCCACTCGTTGAGATTTAAATATTTTAGCTGGCCTGTCTAATTAATTGAACTAATGGTACTATTCCTGTAATCATTAATTCTCTTTGGTAAGTTCATCTCTATAATATTGTCATGATGGTCATTTTAAAGCCTGCATTTTTAACAAGATCCCTTGAGATGCCACTACAGAAGTCTGAGAACAAAAACCCACAGGTGATTGAATGAACATTATCTATCAAATGTGAGTAGTACATTTAATTTCACATTTAGTTTCATTCATGAATTCCTGACCTTTTATTCCCCATAGGTAAATAAACCTAAAGCAAACCACTCTAGCCATCTAGTTTGGACATTTTAGATTTAAATGTTTGCCTTACTGTCTTGTTTACAGCTTAATGTCAGCAAGCAAACTGGTCGCAATTAAATATTCAAGAATACTGAAGTAAAGATTTTGTAAAGTCACTTTGGGTAACAGCATCTGCTCAATGACTAACTAAATTCAAAGACTTAATGTAACTATTCTGAAAATAACAATTATGCCTCAATTAACATAAAAGCTCTAGAAAACATTATGCAGAAATGCAATCAGCTGAGAGGCTTTCAAAAGTAATCCTGTTTAAAGTCAGTGGATAACATAAAAGAGAGATTTGTGTGGATCCACATAACAACTGTAAATTATTTCATTAAACATCAAACATCTTGCACAAATTCATGCACTATATAGATTGTTGCTTAGACCGATCTATTATTTAATGCTGGAAATTTTCGAATAATTTAAATAAATTACAGATTCCTGCATCACTTTGCACATCAACCATATCTACAAATATATATATATATATATATATATATATATATATATATATATAATATTTAAACATAAAAAACACATTTACTAATATTGGTTTAGTAAGTGAAGACACCCACCTCCAGACTATAAGCCCACACTGAAAACTCGTGCGCTTGTATCCATTTGTCTCTTCTTCATTCTTTCTTTTCCCACTTCTTAAGATATTGAGGCAAACTTACGTGCATGACGCAAATGCGTTATAAAATAATATCCCAAATGTGTCACAGTGAAGAACTGATGCAGTTCAGGTTTCACAGGTTCATCAGAGTTGGGAACAGTTCTGTAGCGCGCTCACGCGCCGTTCACGAGCGTTTTAAAACGCGCCTGGAGAGGGTGCGAGTCATCAACCAATCAGGAGACGCTTTACGCTGCTAGGCAACATACTCCAGACACTTAACACAAGCTGTAAAAATTAGACTAGTTTTAATCTTCTGAAATCATTAAAGTCTTCGCTGTCGTGCGATGTGCACCTGTACACGCAGCACATGTAACCGAAAGCATAGCGTGCTTGTTTCTCGTGGGTGGGTCAACTTTGCCCTTCAACCTACGCTTGATTCAAATAACTTTTCCCACACATTTCAAAACAAAGTCCATCTCTGGGTATCTGGCTATAAACAGGGATGGACATGCAAGAGCAAGCTGTATCAAACTCACACTTTATAGTCTGAAACATGTGTTTTGAGGATCTATAAAGATTGTGTGTATCACAACTGTAAAATTAGTATAGCAAAAAGATATGATACACGTGTGCTATCTGCAAGAAATATAAACATTGCTGATTTCACTATCCATGTAGTAAACACTGCTGTGTTTAAAGAATGAATGAGTAATTACTGAATCAGCATGAGTAAAATACACTAGAATGAAATATGTAGGAGGTCATCGTAATGAATCACAACTTTCAAGACAGCTGATGCTGTATTGCCCCCTTCTGTTAGTACTGTTGCTAAATGGACACTAGTGTCAGCATTTTTGGCTATGTAAGGGTTAGTCACATACTTTGAAACCCAGAAAGACAAATAAATTATGAAAAACAATAGAATTTAGCACTGGAAACGATTCCACGAACCTTTAGGGCGATTTTAAAGGGATAGTTCACACAAAAATAAAAATTACACTTACACTAAGCATCTTGTCATTGGTAAATGCCTTATTCATTTACAATTTAAAAGCCTTTCTTGTGGCGCCCCCCTGCGTATGCCCTTATTTCGCGGAACATGCAACCTTTTTATTTTCAACAGTTTAACATCACATTTATAAAATGTAATAGCTTTTTATAAGTTTTTAATTGATTTGGATTTTTTAAAGATTTTTTTTTAATGATCTTTTCACTTGCGTAAGAGTCCGCGTGGTCACGTGACAGCCCGCCCACTCTTTTCAAACGCCATGTTTACTGCGCACCTCCATCACAACCAATTGGCAGAAGCGCTAACGTATGTGAGTATGTTTATAAAGTATGACTGCAGTTGTTTTACTAAGGTTTTAGCACGTATAACAGGTATTTTACCTGTATGCATGTAGCCCTCTGTACGGTTTGCGTTAAGTGTGAATTTAAATGTGTTTGTGAGCAAGTGGGCGGGACAAATAAGCTAGTCTGATATCAAGCTCCTGGCGCCGAAAAGCTGTGAGTCAAGAGCCTTTAGATATTAGAAAGTGTGATATACTTGCATGTTTATTTATGCTTTTTACGTATATTGCAGTTTTTGCCTAGTTTATCTTGCAATGGATAGTAACGGTTAGCATGCAGTGGGCTAAAGTGCTGGATCTACAGAATGGAGCAACAAACACGCGCCAAATTTGTATAAGGCAGATGAACATGAATAGAGTTGGTGTGATTATATGTTGCTCGATCGCAGAATGCAAGTGAGTGATCTCAAACATGAATGAAGCTGTGGATACTGTTAAGAAGGGGGATATTCCTCCTGTGGAAGAAAACTTGGAAGATGAAGAGAAAGATGCAACGTGCGATGTGGAGGATGAATCAGAGAAAACTAAACCTAAAGGCAAATTGAGTAAGTTCATTTCACTTCTTTCAAGATGTGTTGTTCTTGGTATAGGGTCATTTAAGTATTGCTTTTTTGGTCAATTCCATGCAAATGTCAATCTTCCCATTAAAAAAGAGTTTTCAGGATACTGACAGCTTAGGTCAATATTTGGTGGTTTGAATACCTCTTTAAGTGTTTAAAGCATGATTTTTCATAGTCAGGTAAAGTGCTGTCTTCAGAATTGTCACATCCAGAATAAAAATAATAATAAAATAACCATTTTATGTTATTTAAAGAGTAATCTCTTCTTCATTTGTTGTGCATTTTAATTCACAGAAATCGTAAAAAAGTATGTTGCCTCTCACATCCACAACACATGTATGTTTACATATTTTTAAAAATAGGTAACCGGTGCATAGACTGTTTTTTTTATATCTGGACTCTTGTCAACATGGGTTTAGTAAAATATAAACAGAAGCTATACTGTTTTTAAACAACATGAGGTTTATTAAACTGACAATTTTCATATTTACATTTTTATGTATTATATGCTTTGATTGTTGTCGTTAATCGCTTAAATGGTGTTAATTATCTTTTCACATCAAGGTGAAATCGTTGAAGGAAAAAGAGAGAAGAAAGTCATTCAGAGACTTAACATGCAGATAAGTGCACCAAAGGAAAAGCTGAAGATTGGAAGCACAGGAACAGGTGTCAAACTGGGAGACATTGCACGAATAAATCACTCGATTGGAAAGCTGAAAGCCCCTCTGCTCAAACCACTGCATAAGATTGTATATGATCGACCAGGAGCAGTAAGTTTTTCAGTTTGGGAACTCTCCTAACAAATGATCATAAACAGGCTGTTATAACTAAATAATACTGCTTTTTTCATAGGCGTCATCATTGCGGAAAAATCTTCGGCTGTTTAATGGATTCACTTTTGAGGTTGACAGTGACCCATACAACAAAAAGTTGTTAAAGGTGACAAGGTAGCCTGATTACTGAACAGTAACTTTTGGTTATTTAGATTATTAAATTTAGCAAAATGAAACCCTGTTTAAACATTCTTGAGAAGTCTTAATACAGATTAACGATTTTGTGTAGACATGAGGATATATATTTTTTTATTTCAGCTGGTGGTTGTTGTTTGATGGGAGGGTGCATTAATGAGGTTTTTCTTTCTGCCAGGCTTCTGAAAGCACAGCTCATAACCATCTGTCAGACTCTTGATTTGGAAAGGTCTGGAAAGCAAAGTTTACTTGCTGAAAGGATCATGACGTTTCTTATGTGTCCAACCAACTCAGGGAAGGTAAGATGCATGCTTGATACAGACAATATGAGGCAGCGAATAGGTAATAGGTAAATTTTTAGTCCATGCAGATATTCTGGATTTCTCAAACCTCATCGTTTAGATCTTTGTATGGTAAAAAAATGTATGCATGTTGCCTGTTGGCCAGTAAAATAAACATTTTGTTTACTTTTTGCAGCCTGTTATAAAGAAGAAGAAAAAAAAGACTACCAAAGATGTCAAGGGTGAAAAGTCTTCATCCAGAAGTAAAAAGCCACAAAAAAAAGTGGAAAGTGGGAAGTCTAGAGCTATCGTCACTGATTCTAGCAGTGATGATGATGACGATGATGATGAAGAGAAAAAAGAAAAGAATAAGAGTGCTGAAAAGTCAACGACAGTGATTCAGAAGCGTAATAACAGTGAAAGTCAATCTTCTGATAAAGAAGATGATGATGATGATGAAGATAGTGAGGAAGAGCTTGATGTTCTTGAAGAGGATAGTGAGGAGGAGGAAGTGAGTGAAATTGTTTATTAGTTCTCCTTTATATTATGAAAGACTAAATAATAAATAACACATTCATGGTTTGTAGGTTTAGAAAACAATTTTACATTGTGCAAGTGTTTGTGTTAACCTCACAATCAAACTCCAAACAGAAATCTCCTCGTAAAAAGAAATCTCCTGCCAAGAAGGCGACGAAGAAATCTGAGCAGAAGTCTGATGCGTTAACAACAGATGACAGTGACCAGGACAGTCAAGAAGACAAGACTTTCAAAAAGGTTAAATGCTGCAAACACGTAATCGTGTTATTTTTGAATGCTAAACAGTGTTACATAATAGAAATAAAAGCTGTTTTATGTCTGTAAATTAAAAATCTACTGTCAATTAATAGATAACTTCTTGACCTATAAAAATGTCTAGGACTTTTTTGTAACGCAAATTGTTCACTATATTCTATGAAGTTTTTTCAAATTGTTCACTATATTCACCATTTTTCTAGACAACAGCAAAAAGAAAAACTCCAGTGAAGTCTGTCCCTAAAACCAAGAAAGCTGACAGCAGTAGCAACAGGGGGAAAAAGACTGCAAGCAAGAGCAAACGTGGTAATATAGATAAAACCAAAGATTTGAAACCACCTAGTGTATGCTCTATTTTCTCCTCATGTGCTATTACGTCTCACAAAATGTATGTCTGGCGTAAACATGAGCACAGGCTCTCGATCAATGGAGTGTATTTTACAAGGCCAGCTCTTTAAGTCTGACTGCTGAATGTGGCATGTTTTTTTACTCCAGTTGAAAGTGAAAGTTCTGATGATGATCAGCCATTGATCAAGATGTTTAAAAAACCACCCACCGATGACCAGCTGAAGGCAACAATTCAGGATCTACTCAAAGATGCAAACTTGGAGGAAGTCACAATGAAGCAGCTCTGCCGACAAGTATGTTATTTCACAACATATACTGTGGAAAAAATGTTTTTAAAGGGGTGAACTGTACTCTTTCAGCATGGTTTTGTTGGCATGAATCCTTTAAAAGGCCTTTCATATAACGTCAAGAAGTGTTTTTATGGAAGATTATCATATTGACATATTTGTTGTGCTTTGTTTTTGTTGTAGGTTTATGACAAATACCCTGACTTTGATTTGACCAGCAGGAAGGAATTTATCAAGGAGACTGTTAAAAGTGTAAGTTCAACAGGACACTAGTTTAGGTTATGTTAAAGTTTGCACTATTTTTATTTGTTGTACATTGTATATTTTTTAATGCTGCATGTTCTTGTTTTCTTAGGTAATATCATGAAGTGAAGAAGCTGGTTTATTTAAAAGGAATTCAAGGGTGTATCAAAAAAACTTTTCATTTCATGTTTTTCTTTTTATATGAAAGGTGTTACTCAGCTTCTTTTTTTTTTTAATAAGTATTTTGTGTTGAATTTAGAAAATTGACCATGAATATTGTGTATTTTATTTGTATTTATCAGCTAACCAAATGTTATAATTATATATATAATTATTAAAGGTGCTGTAAGTGGCATTTACGCCAGGTCACTACTACAACACCTTTAATAGGCATAGTTTTACAAAATCCACCATGTTTTATTTTGTCAGTTTAAAAGGATGTCAGGATGTAATGTCTTAATTGTGTTCAGTGAGGATTGCATTTCTGTTTATGTTACAGCATTACCAAGGTACTGAATGCTTTACTGAAAGTCAATATTAAGTCTGCCAGGCATGTTTCTCTTGTTCGATTGGTTTATCAGCTGTCAGTAGCACTGGGTTATGTTTTCTAAGGTCCTGAATGTAGGAAATCAACACATTTATGAACAAGTTTGTTATTATGTGTGATATAGATCTCAGTATAATTCATCATTTAAGGTTTCACAGTGTTAGTCTCTCTCATTCTTAATGGGGGGATTAGGCATTTTACTAACCTGTATAAAGAATTACCTTTTTTGATTGATCTCATCTTAAGCCTTGTTTTATTAGTTTAATGTTTGTTACATGCTCTTATTTGCATTTAGTTTCTTATTGTATTTTAAATGCATGTCATATGGAATGAACATGTTTTCAATCTGTTAAGTTACTCATAGATGCAGATCAGTTGTTTATGATTAGATTCTGTCTGTGATTAAACTGGGATCATATTTGATTTGTTGCACTAGTAAAAAGAAAGCTTAGCATTAACATCAATCATCCTGCTCATGATAATAGTTTCAATAAAACTGATGTTATGGCAAACCAAAACACTGAAGGTGTCTACTATATTGAAGCACATTGAAGTTGTGTTGTTATATTTAGATTTTTACCACTATTTAGAATAGTAATAAACTCATTAAACCATGAAATACCACAGTTTACAACTGTGGGAATTATGTTGTGACTAAAAGCATCCAAATATAAATGAACACAGTTATATTTGATCATCTTTAAAAGTATTCACCCTTTGTATAGAATTTGTAAAATTATACATAATTTCTGTCTGTGGTGGACTTCTATTGGCTGCTTTTTATTCATTATTTGCTTCAAGTAATCCATTTGAAAATATTTTAAAAAATACTTTTCTAGTTAGGGAAACGAATGTGTTGGCACCATTATGTTTTTATCTACAAAAGTCATTTGAAACGTTGAAATATACCTTCAAATTTATAGATTCTTAAGAGCATGAGAAACATTTTGTCAATTGTGTCTAAATTTTGATTGGTACTGTACATGCATATGCAAAAACGTTTACAATGTTTTTAACACTATGCAAAACTTAATAAGGACTGAAGCTGTCAATTCTGTCAGTCACAAAAGTTTTAACTCAATAAATAAATGGTTAGCAAATGCCAATTTAGGATATTTTTAGAAGTCCAAATAGTTACAATTTCAGTACTAGTGGTGTATAGAACAAGACGCACAAAAACATATCGTTCCCTGACCGGGAATCGAACCCGGGCCGCGGCGGTGAGAGCGCCGAATCCTAACCACTAGACCACCAGGGAAGCTGCAGCAATGAAAAGAAAGTTTCCTTACAAATTGTGTATGTTTATGTACGATTCATTTTGTGACCTGAAGTTTGTTTAATTATTTATAATTTTTATTTAATTTATTTAAAATATTTATTAAGGTACAGCCACCAAGAACCCTAATCCTCAACAGAATATGTATCATTGCTGCACACTTGCCTTCTTGTCTTTCCCTCACGTGTCCAGCAGAGGTCACAGTTTGACGCGTGTTTTGTTCAGTGGTGGCGGAGGTTGAAGTTGAGGGTTCATGTTGGCTACTGTCTTACTGAAGCTGACATGATGCACACAGAACAGTAGAGACCTACAGCAACCTGACTGCTGCTGGACATTACCTGCCGTTTCACCATTAAAACAAGATCTCGGAGAGGAAGGGCAGAACCTGTTAATAGGGTAAGCGATGCTCTCAGCGCTGCTGTTTCGATTTACGAGTTCATTTACTAAGTCAGAGCATTTTTGAAGCATGGCAGGGCCCCCGGTTCTTACTGTTACTCCTGTAACATGAACAACTAACAATCTGTCAGATCGCTTTCAAGACACGTGTTTATAATCTCGACACGTTAAAAAGGCGAAATGGTGTATTTTGTAGCGGTTTATTTTCTTTGACGTCTATCTTCGACGCTAAGCTCGCAAGTGCTTTACACATGAAGTGTTGCTAATGCTAAAGCGTTAGCCGCTCGGCTAAAGTTAATGCCATGGAAACGTGTATCAGGTTCATCCCCAAGAAAAACATAATAAATAATCGATGTCTGTTGTTTTATGACGGCCGTTAACCCATGATGTGCTGTATTATACAATGCACGTCACAATAGAGCTGAGACAACAGGGTTGAAAGACTGTATTTACAGTATATGTCATTCAGTGACTGATAGCTTTATAGGTGGCATTGTTGTTTGCTGGTTCCCATCTGTTCATTTACAGTCACTTTACAGTTATTTTGACAAAACCAGAAGAACACTGTAAAATGCATCAGTGTGTGCACCTGCTCTCATTACATTATACACATGAGCCTGTATGGGTTGGATTGTGCGCTAACCAAGAAAGACAATGTAAATACTACGCAACATGGACGCAGTACCATGGTATTACTATGCTGATGTTTAGCAATGAGGTGAGGGTGTTAAATTAACTGTACTTTGCAAATAAATTTGACTAATGCAAATTCACTTCAAACGTGACAAGGTTTACAAACCACTGAGCGATTTAAGTGCTGATTGTTTTGTCCACTGGAAAGACTTTTCATCGTGTTTTCTGCTTTGCTATAAAATGTGGCTATAAACGTTGAAACTGAATGCAATGTTTTTGTTACATTCACTTTTATTGTTTATTTTTAAAGTAAACGTGGATGTAGCTAAACGTTAGAGTGAAATCATTGCTGTTGACGTCATCCGCATGAATTAAATTCAAGTAAATAAATAAATAAAATGGACACACTTGCATTTATTGACAACATATTTTTCTGGCTGATGTGTAATAAAATAACTATATAGTTTTAAAATATGTACGCTTTTTTCCCTCTACAGCTGTGGTCCAACACGCACGGCAGCATTATTAGTTTGTTGTGTCACCAGACTGCCATATAATGTTGCTTTGCACAAACCGGTTTTTCTGTTGAAGCGCAGCTGGACGTGTTCACCAGCCCATGCCTGCACAATCCCTCAAGAATTTTAAGTTTGTTTTATTTGGCATTGCCTTGCTTGTTTGCTGTGAAGCCGTAGTATTTGGGTTTGGCTGGATGATCTGCATTTGAACAGTGTCTCTGGATTTGTTGTTCTCTTGTAAGACACTCCTGACAATAAAGAGTGACTATGGGAATGCAGTAGAAAAAGAGACTGTATCTGATTTCATTTTATTTAGTGCTGGTTACTCGAGTCCATAAAGTTATTTGTTGTACATCTGTCCTAATGTTATAAACATGCAAAACAATATGTTAATTCACTCAATTTGACACTTAAAAATACGTTGCAGGTGTTGTTGTTGTTTTTTCATTTTTGCCCCAGGGTTCTGAAAATAGGGCCCAGACATGTACAAATTACATTCCGAATTACTGATCTAGTTTCTGGCTTTTACTTCCAATATGACAGCATTGTCATATTTTTTCCTTTAAGGAATAATTGAAATAACATTTGTTAAGTTGTGGCATAAAGAAGACAATTTCCAGGTTGTTTTTTAGCACCGTTCAGTTATATCACACATTTAAGCTAAACTTTTATATACTCACAGTGTAAACTACATTCCCCTGACTCCCAGAATCTCTGACACCAATATTTTAATAGTTCATAAACAACGAATCGCTAGATAAAGGTTAGGATTATGATTTTCATTAGTTTTACAGTGTGCTGGAGTGTACAGAGAACAGGATGTACGTTAGCATTATTTGTTGTTTGCTTTCGGCATCTGATAGAGACAATGTTCTCAAATAAAAGACAAATCGTTCATCCACAGATTTATTTCTGTGGTGTTGTGAAAGTAACCCACAAGACATTGTTTTTCAACACTTTTAACACTTGTTTTACACAAATGAGATGTTCCCGTCCTACAGTATTTCTTATCCCTCTTAGAAAGGATGATTTGCTGGTCATCAGATGTGTCTGTTTTCTTTTGATACAGTTTCATTCAAATAGCATTGCTATGGTAGATTGTATCTGTTTTAAGATCGTAAATAAAGTACTACCCAGTGTTGTTGATATCAGTTATGTAACTATTTATATTCCCTATCAGATAATGTACTACTGTAAGACATTTTTTAAGATCTGTATTTTTATAAAACTTCTTGCGTCATGCTGTAGTGCAATTTTGGTAAGATGTATACGGCTCTTTGTGTGTCTGTCTTCTTGTTTATGTAGTATTTATAGAAATGAGTTGACTGTAGCCACTAAGGAGGTAAATTCCTCAGAGGTTTGGTGCTCCGCTCTGCCGCAGGGCCAGTTGTTGACAAAAAGGGCTCTCTCTGTAAGCCGTAAGCCACCAGTACACCTAATAACTCTTGAAAACTTCCGAGGGACTCTTTGGGACAAGTCAGGTTTGAATCTCAAGAAGAGCAAAATGTCAGTGAATACTTGGGAGCAATACTTACACTTACACTGTGTTTTCTCAGATCCCTGGATGCCCGCCGGTGCCCTCGCCCTGGCCGCACACGCAGACCCAATGGCCATCAGCTGACCCCTTCCCCCAGGATGACGGTGAGAGAGCGGCTTCGGCAGAACATCTCGGCCGCCTTTTACCGGCACGGCCTGCTGTGCGCCTCCTACCCGGTGCCCATCATTCTCTTCACCTCGGCCAGCATCCTCACCTGCTGGTTAGTATCTCTCTGACTATAATACACTCAGCAAATGTATTTCTCTTGTTATTTACCCACCCTTTTCTGTTTTCTCTGGAACACAAAAGGAGATCTTGTAGGGACTGACAGCCTCAGTCACCATTCAGCTTCATTGTACAGAGAAAGGATACAATGAAAGTGAATGGTGACTGAGTCAGTCCCAATCCTTCACTTATGTTTTCAATGAAAAAGTCTTTCCTGATTTCTCATCTGATTTGATGAAAGATGAACAAGTCATGATACAGTTTTCATTTTTGGGTAAACTAATGTGCTTCTGTGAGCCAGAGATGGCAACTTGAATAAATCACTACGAAGAAAAATTGCTCTCAGGTCTGAATATAAAAGGGTGAGAGAGGTCAACAAAGGAATGAAGCTGGTTGGCAGTGGAATACTCTTCACAGTTGCATTCGAAGGCGAGATTAGTCATGAAGATCTCATGCCAGTAGGACCGTGTGCAACACAAACTCAGCAGATCGCTGAGAGAGAGAGAAATCTCTTTCTCGTGTCAGCAAAATGTGAATTAAATCCCTCACGCTTCAGTTAAAGAAAAGATTTTGTGTGAGAAAGTTTCTCGAAGAGCAACCCAGTGTCTCAAGCTTCCTAGAGGAACAAAACCAGCCTTTGTTAAGAGACAGTTATGTTACTTAAATTCATGAAATTGCAACAGTGGTTTCCTTTACCCCACGGACTTCCATTGTGCATTATTGTACATACAGTTTAACAGTTTGAACCCGCAACAGTCATTCAAGACATTCATATTATCATTATTCATTTTATAATATATGGGTGTTGTATTAGAAGTGAATAGGAAACTAAAACTGGAAATTTAATTAGCCAAACTTGAATTGCCACGTTGAACACCAAAGCCAAATATTTGTTTAATTTTTAGTTATTTTCTACAATAAGTCTGTTAAAATTGACTAATAAGAACAGACAGAACATTAAAAGATAATGACTTCTGCACAGTCATTAGTTCCTCTGATGCCATTAGTGTCATGCGTTTATTACCTGCTAACTAATTCAGCATGTGATTCACTTTGTAAAATCCTTCAGGGCTTTTGAAGAACTTTGAAGCAGAGAGGAGTAACAGATGTTCCTTTTCTGAGAAACAGAGACCGGTCAGACGTCCATCTGGAGGCTGGGTTTTATCTGTCAACAACAACTTTTTTGGAGGACGTTTTTATTTTTTTTTACGTCAGGGACGTGCCAAACTGCATGTTTCTGAAATAAACTAGTAGGCAGTCCCAAAAAGACCTGCGCAAATCTCAACCTTACCATGAAAAAATAAAGTTTTTACTGAAGGTTTTTTCACCATACTGATAGCTCAGATGTTAATATTTGGTGGTTTAAATGATCATGTGAAAGGTCTCTCTTACAGTTTTCATGAACAGACTTGTTTAGGGTCATCAAGTACATGCATCACATGCATTTTGATGTATGGACACAAACAACAAATAAATCTGCTAAATAACCTTTGGCCAATGAGAATGGCCCGGGGCCAGTGTTGAAGACTTTGGGTCCAGTTGGCAGAACTGAATCTTACATTCATTGATCTTGTACATGCTTTTATTGACTTACAAACGTAAACATCTGTTATCATTACTGGAGCAGTTTTACTATGTTTACACCTACTGCGCTTGCATGTGACCGAGTACGTTGCTGTAAAACTGTCTGTAAAAAAGCAAAAAAACTAACTACCAGCTTTTAAATAAGATTTGTGTTATGGCCTTTGCATGAGCTTCCATACAGAGAAAACCAGTTCTCTGAACTGTTCGAAAGATGTCGGAGAGACAGGAATGCAGACGGACCGTAGTAATAGTGAGTGATTTGTAATCATTATTTCTTCTACAGTTATCCTCTGCTGAAGCTTCCTCTTCCTGGAACAGGACCGGTGGAGTTCACCACTGGATTACGAGATTACTCCATCCCGTCCCATGAGCCTCAGGGTGACCTGTCTGAGCGCCCTGATTGGGTAAGACAGTTTTCTTTTTTACCTTGGCATGTAACCATGCTTATAACCTGAAAAATATTATTATTAACTCAGAAGAACAATGCCATTCTTGCAGTATCGGGGTCCTCCTGTGGCGTACATCCAGCAAGTGTTGGTCAAAGCAGCCGTCTCTCCATGGGACAACAGCCTGGTTCCTGTGGATGTCTTCCGCTCTCCCCTTGGACGTGTTTTCAGTCTGTTGGAAGAGATCAGAAACCATGTTTACACTGACAGGTCGAAGCTCTCCACCTTACCTATTGTTCTGCCCTCATGCCTTTGTTACCGAACATTTCACAAAACCTCTTTCCTTCCTGTTTTTCTCTACTTAGAAGTTTGGAGGCGCTGTGCTTGCAGGTGACAGACCTGTTGCCAGGGTTACGCCGTATGCAGGCGGTCCTTCCGGAGCACAGCTGCCTGCTGGTATCCCCTGGCAACTACTGGCAGAATCGGCGCGATTTGTTCGATGCTGATCCGGACCTCCTGAAGACTGTGCACCAGCATGAACCCAAAGGCCTTCACACGTCAGCCACTCTGAGAGGTGGAAAATCTTAAAGCACATTTGAATGAAAAGTGATCCACTGTTCTTTGAGGACCTGTGTGCTTAAGACAGTGTCGCCGCGTGTGTTTCAGACCTGCTGTTTGGAGTCCAGGGAAAGCAGACGGGTGTGAGTCTGTACAGCAAGAAGCGAGTGGTGACATACACCGTCACGATTGCACTAAGCACCTATGATGCAAGGTCAGATTTAGCAACATCCTGGCAACCACCCACCACACTGACCCTAGCAACCACAGAGCAACTTCCTAGCAACAACTTTTTACAGTACTGTTCATTTATATGTGTGTGTTATGTGTGTGGATGAGCAGGTTTGTAGCCAGTCTCCGAGCCCGTCTGAAACATCTTCATCCTTCGGTGAACTGCAGTCTGCGTGAAGATCACATGGTACACGTCCATTTCAAAGAGGAGATCGGCATCGCTGAGCTCATCCCTCTAGTCACCACCTACATCATCCTCTTCGCTTATATCTACTTCTCCACCCGTAAGCAACTGCTGCAAACGTATAGGGGCGGTTTCCCAGACAGGGTTTAGATTAATCCCGGACTAGGCCTTACTTAAATGTGACCCTGCCTGTGAAAACCCAGCTTCATTTTTTGTGATTTACTGTTTTCTACATAAAGTCATCCTACATAATGTAAAGTGAAGAACCCTATAGCCTTAATATCTTTAACATTGATTTCGTAATGAGATGTCAAAGACTATGAAATCATAGTGGTATTTATAGGTGAAATCAAACTTTGATGCCTGTTATCTCAGAATTTGATTTGAGACTGTAGACTAGTTTTCACAGACAGAGTCACAAATTAGCACAGGGATGCCCAACCCTGCTCCTGGAGATCTACTCTCCTGCAGAGGTTAGCTCCAACCCTAATCAAATACACCTGCCTATTTTTTTTACAAGTAATTTAGAAGACTTTAATTGGCTGATTCAGGTGTGTTTGATTAGGGTTGGAGCTAACCTCTGCAGGTGCAGGGTTGGGCACATTTAAGTAGTTTTTGGCTTACAAAAAACATTGCTGATATGGCAAAGCAATGGCACTGATCTATTTTAATATATGTCAGTGTAAGTTTTTTTTAATTTTTTTAGTTAAGACTGCGCAAACATGCATTTTAGTCTTAAACCCTGACCTGGAAACCGCCCCATACTGTTTTAGATTTGGATAGTAAAGAATGTGCCTTTTTCATGTGACATGAATTCATTTTTTGTTTCTGTGTGATTTATATTCATATGTAGTCATTCTAAACTTTATTACATTGTTTTTATCAACATTTGGCAGTGTATTGACAAGAAGTGTAAATTGGCCATGTAGCCAGGTGCTCTCTGAGCAAAGCCTTTTAAAGGGATAGTTCACCCAAAATTTAAATTATTTACTCACCCTCATGTCAAACCTGTATGACTTTCTTGTCTCAGCAGAACACAGAAGAAGATATTTTGCAAAACGCTGGTTACCGGCACCCATTCACTTTCATATGGAGACAAGGTACAGTGGAAGTCAATGGGTGCCGGTAACCAGCGTTTTGCAAAATATCTTCTTTTGTGTTTCACAGAAGAGAGAATCATATACAGGGTTTGAATGACATAAGGGTGAAAAAATTCTGACATAATTTTTATTTGTGGATGAACTATCTCTTTAAGTTGTCAACACAAAGCTCTTAGATTATTAAAGCTGTTCAGTTTGTCAGCAGGGGTGTTACAGTCTGGATTATCCTCAGAACAGAACATTCAGCATTAACTACTCACCTAAATCCAGTAATTGTTCTTGCTCTTGGCAAAAACTTTGGTCCATCTTACTTTACAGGAAAAATTGACATGGTGAAGTCCAAATGGGGTTTGGCACTGGCAGCCGTGGTCACGGTTCTCAGCTCGCTCCTTATGTCTGTGGGACTCTGCACCTTGTTTGGCTTGACGCCTACGCTCAATGGAGGGTAGGAGCTCAGCCAATACACACCTTCATACATTAACACTGTGTGTTTTCTCTTATTCAGCTTTATCAGGCGGCTAAATAATTGATATATGATCTTATCAGGGACATTTTTTGCT
Source organism: Beaufortia kweichowensis (assembly GCA_019155185.1). NCBI lineage: Eukaryota > Metazoa > Chordata > Actinopteri > Cypriniformes > Gastromyzontidae > Beaufortia > Beaufortia kweichowensis. The sequence continues at coordinate 13,996,719 of CM032800.1, forward strand.
GGAATCAAAATGTCACAATTGATCTAGAAGGCGGGTTGATGTGTAACTGATTGCCGATAATAATGACATCATGCAGATTTAGAAGAACGTCTTTGCTGGGAAGTTTTGGGGTGGGCAGGAATAGTTCTCTGTTGGCCTATAAGCTTTCACGTATGGACTTACAGTCACAGTGGTGTGAGCTCAGGCTGTCCAAACAAATTCAGGCTTAGTTCACCAGGTCATCCTACAGTCAACACTTACACACTGTGTGGGCCAAGATACAGTTTGCGAAAGGTCATGTCTTCAGTGATTTACTTCATTACATAAAATTCTATTCAGTATTGTGTCTTTTTTTTTTTTTACATATGAAGCTTTTTCTTCTATTTCATGATATTTAAAAGCATACTTGTTTTGTTCCTGTAGCTCAACTTCTTATGCACAAGGTCATAGATTTACTTTCCACAAAACACATTGATTAAACGTATATGACTTTGAATGCATTGCTAGTTGCTTTGCATCAATGTAAATGTCATAGAAATGTTGTATCTACTGTTGGCTTGCAGGGAGATCTTCCCTTATCTCGTAGTGGTCATTGGTTTGGAGAATGTCCTTGTCCTCACCAAGTCTGTTGTGTCAACTCCTGTCGACCTTGAAGTCAAGCTGCGCATTGCTCAAGGTCAGAGATCCTCAACACAATCACAATGTTTGTGCTGGACTTTAGACCATACTTAGGGTCGATACTATAGTTAATTTGGTGCCAAAAAGAGGCTGTGAGACAATTATGGTTCTTTTAATATGTTGTCTTAAAGGTCTAAGCAACGAGAGCTGGTCCATCATGAAGAATATGGCTACTGAACTAGGCATCATCCTCATTGGATACTTCACCTTTGTTCCAGCAATTCAGGTACAATTCGTGAGAAAATAAAAGAAGTACTACCAGTACATTTTTAGTGGTGATTGTGCATTGGCTGATTGCGAGACTTCCTCATGATTTCATGATTTGTTTGTGCTTGTAGGAGTTTTGTCTGTTTGCTGTGGTTGGTCTGGTCTCGGATTTCTTCCTTCAGATGTTTTTCTTCACCACTGTGCTGTCTATTGACATCCGCCGCATGGAGGTGAGAATCGCCCACGCAGTGCTCGTTTAATGTGAAACACATGACTCATTTGTTGCTTCTTCTTAGTATCTTGGTCTGATTGATCGGTTTTATGATCTTGACTCCCAACGCCGTTCATATGCCTCCCACAACAGTTAGCAGATTTGAATCGACGACTTCCGGCTGAAGCAGGAATGCCCCCACCTAAACCTGGCCCTTTACGTCCACGGGAGACACCCCCGCCGCCCCGGCCCTCCCCGCACACCATCACCCTACATGCTCCGGCCTTCCGGAACCTCCGCCTGCCAAAGAGACTCAGGGTGGTGTACTTCTTAGCCCGTACACGCCTGGCACAGCGAATCATTATGGTAAAGAGATTACTTATTTTATTGCCTAAATGTAATCAATCAGAATTGCCTGATTAACCAGGTCCCGTCCCTTTAAGATGTAGAGATATTTTGTACGCCAGACAACATAAGTAAACTGAATGTGTGAATGTGATAGGTTGGCACTGTAATCTGGATTGGCATCCTGGTTTACACCGACCCTGCTGGTTTGAGAACTTTTCTGGCTGCACAAGTGTCAGAGCAGAGCCCTCTTGGGGAGGCGGGGCTTCCTCCTCACCTGGGCGTGGCTCCGGTATTTCCTGGTGGAGATCCAGCCAGCACACTGAGCGTTCTTCCTGCCCCTGAGCCCACCCCATTACCCGAAAACCAATCCCAAGGTCACGGGCCACCCCCTCCAGGAGATGCCCCTGTGTCCAGCCCGCAGATCACGTGGGGTCCTGATGATGAAGAGCTGTGGAGACGACTCTCTTTCCGTCACTGGCCTTCACTCTTCAGCTATTACAATATCACTCTTGCTAAGAGGTACGATACTCTTTAACTTGCATAACATAGAGTTCATGCCCTGTTTTAAAGGGATAGCATCCAATAATGAAACCAGTTTAATCTGTTTCTCTGATGTCCACAGGTACATTAGCATTCTGCCAGTCATCCCTGTTACACTTCATCTCAGCCCACAAGAGGCCATAGACACTCGCCACCCTCAGGATACACATCACGCTCCTCCCCCGAGCATCAAGACCTCTGATCTCCAAACAGACCTCACGCTTTACAAGTCAGTATCTCTTTGTTCAGGTATCCAATAAGAATTTTGATTTCTCTGGTTTGGAGTGTTGTAGGCTAGTAGCCAAGAATCATCTTGGCAACACCCTAGCAACCACTTAAATTACCCAGGCAACTACATAGCAATACTCTGACATAGGTCTGTCAAATGATTAATCGCGATTAATCACATCCAGAATAAAAGTTTGTGACTAGGGATGCCACAATTCTCAATATAATATTGAACCGTTCGGTACGACATCCACGGTTCAATACGCACTTGTGAACTGTGTTTTTCGGTTTTCCGTTTAAATAATTTATGTGTGTTTTATTTCTCTCCGCATTGACTGTTTGTGTGTGCCTGTAAGTCTACGAGCTGAGATGAGGAAACTCCTCCCCGCGAGTAAATATTCAATCACTATGATCTAAAGAACCATCATTCCATACTTTAACATGGCGAGCGGCGGTGAAGTGATGCTACAGTACGAGGAAGCGCCGGCGTCTTTCAAATCCGTGGTGTCGAGACATTTCAGTTTTGCCGTTGAGTATAATGCGGGACATTGTAAGTGCAAAACGCTCTCGCCTTGCTGCAGAGAATGTTGACAGGCTTATCTTTTTACAGAAGAACCTCAAAATACAGGAATAGATAGCTGACCTAAGTGAAATTGCACTTTACATTCTGAATGAAGGATACTGTACTGGAGGACTGTTAAGTTTAATTAAAATGGTTTATTTATGTTTACTGAAGTACAAGTATGTTTATTTGAAATGGTTCATTTATGTTTACTAACTTCACATGTATGTTTATTTTCAAAATTTAGGAATTTATGTGTTCCCTAGTTTGTACATGGGCTACCAGCAGCTGTGAGATGTCAGTGTTCATTTTAAAATAAAAAATTATTTTATATTAAACAATACACTAGGAACTTAAAATAATTAAAATAAAATAAAGGAGTATTGCAATAAATCGTTTTTATTTTTTCTTCTTAACCTCTTACTGTTCCTATTGCCTAAGCTTAGAATAACAAAAAAACACTCTTATGTGTCAAGCCATCAGAACCGAACCGAACCGAAAACCGTGGTTAAAAACCGAGGTATGTATTGAACCGTGGGCTAACTGTATTGTTGCATCCCTAGTGTTTACATAATATATGGCTGTGTACTGTACATATTATTGTACTTCTAAACACACACATACACATGCAAATATAAAATAAATAAATGTTTCCTAAATGTCTATACATGTTTGTTTATAAACTCAAAATTTGTATGCACAGTATATAGACATATATTATGTAAACACAAACTTTTATTCTGGATGCGATTAATCGCTTGACAGCCCTACTCTGACAATCAGAGCATCCTAGCATTGTAGTTTTTCGCAACATTCTCTTCAGCAAGTGTTGCAACATCCCTAAAACAAATTCCACCCTTCACGGTCGTGCGATAACAAAGACCGATTCTGTTTCATTAAACTCCTCCACTGTTTGTGTAGTCGCCAGAAGGCTTTGAGGAAGATCTAAAAGGATTTTCTTTTTGCTGTTTGGCCTCCCACCTTGTTCTATATATAAAACCGACAGTATTCACTCGGTCATTGTGTGACGCTCTAGTTGCTCAGTAACTTTTCTCAGAAAACCTCAATAACAGCTTCCCTTTGTGTCCAAACGTCAAGAGCTTTCAAACCTCAATGCTGAAGTATTCTCTCAAACAACAGCGCTTTCAAGTTCATTCATACAGAGAAACAACTGACATTGATTAACTAAGAGCTCACGTTCGTATCTCATACGAACGACCAGCGATGTGACACTGGAGATAAATAATAGCGTCTGTCACACAAAAACATAAACGCGGTGTTCAAGGTCGTTGTTTCAAGGTCTCCCGGGTCTGTTATCTGGAAGGCCGATGTGGTTGAGATACACATCTATGCATGTAGATGTGGGTCAGCTCACTTTTAAAGCTGTTTTCTGAGTAATGCTTCCATCGGCCCCCTGCTTGAGTTTCTTTATCTTACATACTTGAACCCTGGTCACGGTTTGTGTGCCGTGTTTAGATTGAGTTACTGTATGTGAACATGTTCGAACCTAATGCTGACCTTTGAGTTTGCAGACGTGAGTACTGGAATTTCGAGAAAGTCTTGTAGTTACACGTGCCAGTATTTTATTGATGTCAATCATCAGTTTTGTCTCAGTTTCACTTGTGCGTAGACAGCGGCACCGCATGGAAGTGTTGATAAGAAATACTTTATTTCTGTTGTATCTGTAAACTGCGATAACTTATAAGATTGTGTTACTGTGTGTGCACACAGGGTGGCGGCTCTTGGACTTTTCTCCGGCGTGATATTAGTCCTTCTGCTTTTCTGTCTGTACCGAGTGCTCTGTCCTCGCAACTACGGCCAGAACGGGGTGTCCCACGGTCGGCGTCGCCGTGGAGACCTGCCCTGCGATGAATACGGTTACTCGCCGCCGATCAGTGAAATCTCTCCTCTGCTGCTGAGAGGTCACAGCATGGTGAGAGTCCAGATGAAATTTTCCATTATTGCTGGTAAGATGAATGCGGACTGATGTATATAAAGTAACTATGAAACCTCTTCACAGGACATTGAGTGTCTGGCCAGTGATGGCATGCTGCTGGCCAGCTGTTGTCTAGCGGGACAGATTCGTGTGTGGGACGCGCAGACGGGAGACTGTCTTACTGTTATTCCTAATAATGGGTAAGAAATGCTGTTAGAGATGCAGCTTATTTTTCCCACAAGACATTTTATGCACGTGAAACATTTCTTGTATGTGGATAATATAACATGATAAGACTTCATATGTGATGACACAATGAGCCTAAAAAGCAAATAAAAACGACTACATAATACTCCATTATGTACATCAAAAAAGCATTTATTTTTAATAAACTATATACATCAAAATTAGGGCTGTCAAACGATTAATTGCGATTAATCGCATCCAGAATAAACATTTGTGTTTACATCATCTGTCTTTGTACTGTACATGATTGATGTACATTTGAGTTCATTGTGACTTTAAGAATGTTGTTTTTGTAAGATTGTGTACAGCATGTCCCTATTATGTTATTTATGTTTAAAGTATTTAAGTAAATATTTCCAGAGTTAAATATATTTTCACTAAGATAAACTGTGGTGTTGTTTTTGTGTTAGTCTGCGCAGGAGCAGCAGCAGTGGATGCTGGGAGCACCGTGATGGCTGGGATCACATTAGTGCTTGTGAGCCTGACGGCCTCCTGGGGGCGGAGTTTCGTGAGGTAGGGGGTGTGGCTATGGGAGGACCAGATGTAGATATTTTCCCAGTAAGGAGGAGGACCACTCCCGCACGTCCCGCCCTGTTCGGAGACCAGCCGGACCTCACCCCGCTCATCGACACCAACTTCGGAGCCTTACCCCCATCTCAGAACACGAGCGGCTCCGGCTTTGACTTTGGTGAATTGGTGGTGAAGGCGTACCAAGAGCATGAGACCTCGCCCCCTCTGTCCTTCCCCCCTTCTCCTCCAGCTTCACAGCAAAGGCGACGCAGCCTGGGGGACCAGCCCGTCCCGCCGCCAGAAGTGTTTCTGCAGGGCGGTGGAGACTGGGACAGCTCGGTGTGGGCCATGGAGCTGAGGGGTAACCTTATTGCTACAGGACGGAGCAGCGGCAAACTGGAGGTCAGAGTCCACCTGAAGTCCATTCTCCTTTTTGTTGATTAATTAATTAGCTTTATGAACACATAGGATGTACTGTATGTACTGTACTTTCAAATTCAGAGACCCTCCCAGTCAAATCCAGACACATGAGATGCATTTTACTGCCGAGTGTAACCAGATACATGTTTTATCTTGCCCATCTACCAGTTAAAGATGATGAGGGCTTTTAAAGTAACAATATCTTGAGCTATCCGTGTCATTATCCTGCCCTCTCTCTGTTTTCATCAGCTGTGGGATGCAGTCGAGGGATCATTAAAGTGCTGTAATGAAGATGGTGTATCTGGTATCACTGCATTAGCTTTCCTCAATAACAGGTGCATTTCACAGCAACACACAACTGCGCACACCCCAAACCAGTTTCACACCCAGCCATCCAGCACATGTTCTCCCGCTTAACGTCATGTTGTGTGTTGCAGAATCGTGGCAGCTCGTTTAAATGGCTCATTGGACTTCTTCACCGTGGAGATCAACAAGCCTCTTGGATTGCTGCAGTATCGTGGTGAGTTTGAAAAAAAGGTTGATGTCTGCATTTCCACACTGAATGGAAGTTTAGAAACAGCTTGTTTAGGTGTCCCTGATTTTGTTTCGTTAGGACCCCCAGGCCGGGGCAGTCTGCCCCCTTCACCCTGTTATAGCAGTGAAGATGTGATCAGCTGTCAGCTGACACGCTCGGTCCAGTGCGCTCATCAGAAACCCATTACCGTGCTCAAAGCCGCTGCTGGACGAGTGGTCACCGGCAGTCAGGATCATACAGTCAGGGTAAAGTCCACAACACGCATACAACATACAAGTGATCAAGCACTTTTGGTGCATTGATTGTGGGGAAAAATGTGCAGAATTTTGCTAAATAGATCTTAATGATCTTAAGTTAAGATCTTAAATAGATCTAATGGTTTAATGTGTTCTTTGTAGGATTAACATAATCCAAAATGGTTAAAACCTACACTATTCCACAATATGACATTGGTTTACTGACCCGCATTAACAAATGTTTTACATTTTGTGGCTTTACTAAATTATCCCTTATTGTTTAGTTTTCTAAATTCCTTTCTTGAAATGTAGCTTTATTTTTCATTGGCAGATCTATTTAATTTTTATGAATTAATTTAATTTAATTAATAAAATAATTAATTAATTTACTTACAGAAGGTTTAATTAAACCTTGAATGTTGTTAAGTATTTAACAAATTTTATGTACAACCAAAATGCTCTATCAAACATAATTTTAAACTTAATGAGTAATATTGTTAAGTATTGAAAAATGATGATTTGTTGATGTTTGTTTTGTCCTCTTTGCTTGTAGGTGTACCGGTTAGAGGACTCTTGCTGTCTGTTCACCCTGCAGGGCCACTCGGGTGGCATTACCGCCATCTACATAGACCAGGTCCGAGTCGCATCACAACCACATAGACACAAATCTCGCCAATCGCATGTATATCATAGCACTGTTGTTTAAACGAATGCCGTATTTTGTTTTATCGTTTTGTAGACCATGGTTCTAGCCAGCGGGGGCCAAGACGGAGCAATCTGCGTGTGGGACGTGTTAACCGGCAGCCGCGTAAGCCACGTGTACGGTCACCGTGGTGATGTCACCTCACTGGTTTGCACAACTTCCTGTATCATAAGCAGTGGGTTGGATGACCTCATTTGCATTTGGGACCGTAGCACAGGCATAAAGCTGTACTCCATACAACAGGTGTGTAAATGTGAAAACAAATTCTAATTTAAACAGATGAGGTGGTCTCGTTATTAACCTCATCCGTCTCTGTGTCAGGAGGTGGGATGCGGGGCCAGTCTCGGGGTGATCTCTGAAAGCTTGCTGGTGACGGGCGGTCAAGGATGCGTGTCGTTCTGGGACCTGAACTACGGGGACCTTCTGCAGACGGTGTATTTGGGTCAGAACAGCGAGGGGCAGAGCGTAAGGCAGCTTCTGGTTCTGGATAACGCCGCTATAGTCTGTGACTTTGGCAGCGAGCTCAGCTTGGTCTACGTACCCTCTGTTCTGGAGAAGCTGGATTAAAACACAAACAAATGTATACACACCAGCGGAAAAGCACTCGCCCTTTAACCTGCATCTCAGCAGGTTCCTCTCATCCGCTGGCCTTCAGGAAGGAGAGAGGAAATACCGTCAAGGTCTTTTGATTCATCTCAAAAGTCAGGCAAAGGTACAACCTCATCTGTTCGCCTGGAGCATTTCGGACCTTTAAGTAGAACACGACTCGTGTTTACAGGACAGTCTGTAAAATGTTATTTCACATAAACAGCTGCTGATCGTGAGAGGTGGCTCACATGGCCTGCCTTAAGATGTCCGTTAAGATGTGTGCGAGTTATGACAAGCACGTGGTGCGAATGCAATGCTGCCTGATAGTAACTGTGACGTATTTAGTCTTCATGTGTGAAGACAGGGCTTAGATCGTGTCTGGTTAACACTGCTGAAAGATATCGAGTCTGTCTTGGTGTTTGTTTAAAGAAGTTTAATTCTTCTGCGAGTGGATGTGTTGTAAGATTGTCAGCGAGGCATTTTCTAAAATTGGACTTGCGAGTCTTTGGGAGGGTTGTCATTTTTAATGTTGAAATCAATTATTTATTAGTAAGAATTTCTAACAGTTCGTATGGAACTTGGCTGATAGTTAAGATGGAAATTTCAAATTTTATTATGCAAGTAAAACTGACTAACTTATGCTTAATAATATGATTATTGATAAAGTCGGTAACTGAGAGGCTGTGTTCCCTTCATAGTCAGTTGTCATTCCAGCTCTGCCTTAATCACACAAGAACTGTATTCCAGGAGTATATTCGTTCATCATCAGTACAAAGAAGTTCAGAGTCAATGAAATCTGCAGAAATAAGTGAAAAGGGCTGATTTTTAATGGATGTGTATATTTTTTCCTGTCTTAAAATGTCTGTTTACAGGCTTCACTGAGATTATGTTGATCTTTAGTTATTACTATTACTATTACTGTATGTTTAGGTATGATGAAATGCAAGCAGCCCTGAAGATCCCATTGAAAACCGCGTGTCTGGCCCGGCTTATGTTTGGTATAGCCATATGAACCAGTTTGTCTGATGTGCTGAGACGAAACAAACTGAAATCAAAAGAAATACTGAAGCGTACTATAACTAGGATGATACAAAACTTTAGCAAATGTTTATGCATTGCTTGTTTGATTTGATTCTTGACATTTTCTACACGTCTTTGAGATTGATATATACATGTGCATTCCATTGAAATGTTTAAGCATTTTGGTTTATGTGGTTTATGTGTAAATGTGGACCATACCAGGAATGTCCCTTTCAATGCAAATATGTTTGGGTGGTTTATATCGCACCTTAAAACAAATTATAGCATGATGCCTAAAACAGAGAGTTTCTTATAATTATGGATTATTGTTGTTTTTATAAATTGGACTATATTTTCCCCTGTCTATTAGGATTATGTATGACTGTATGCTGTAATTTTGGGCCAAGATTTTTTTAAACAAGATTTTTGGTAGCTTGGGACAACCGGTAAAAAGATTGTAAGTAAATTGAAATCGTGGATTTCTATTTATAACACTCACTGAACATTTGTTGTATGTCTTACTATCCATGTTTTATGAATGTAAATATTAGATTATGGAAAGACAGGTGTTTTTAGTTAATTTCATGAAAACTTCATTCTTCAAACATGTAGTAGCTTTGGTCAAAATAATTTTTGTTAAATATTTTGTTTTTATGCCCTCTTTCCTCTCTCAATGGATTTGTGATTATTGTGGCATTGATATGGCTGTTCTGGTCTGATTTTCCAGAAAAACTGGAATATATTCAAAATATTATTAAAAACATGAAAGAAATGGCAAAAGGCAATCACTAAAATGACGTAAATGTGTTGCCAGTTATCTAAAGAGCTATAAAGCAGCATATAAACACAGATATGGTTAGCTGCTGAGAATATTTATGTGAGCGGTTAGACTTTTTACCATCTTACTCTTAGTACATCAAAAACAAGATTAAGTGTTAACCATGTGTACGCAGAGTACTATAATTTATAATCATTTTCAAGACGAACATCACTTTTTGTTGGCAGGATTGCCGTCACATACAGTGACAGCCATTATTAGTATATTGAAAGGAGTGAAGTGACACCAAGATGAATAGTGTTCAGTTTACTTTTGTCTCTCTTCCCAGATGTTTCTTAAACTGATGAGTGATGTGTGCGGTGTTGATGTAGAATACTGATCTCATCTCGCTGTGTCTTACGATTACTGCTGCTGATGTACGATTGGGGTGGAGGATGTTTCGAGTGATGTGAAATGCCTGAATGTTGCACTGTTTATTCAGACGGGAGGGCAGAGAGATGTCGGGTGTAAATATTATTCTGTGTTTTCTCTGTTTTCCCTAAATACACTACACACGTGTAACCAGACAGTGGAGGATGTAACTAATGCTCTGTTCTATTTTTAACACAGGAGAAAAACCTTTGTACTAATTTGCAAATAAAAAGGCTTTGGTACCATGTCTATTTTAGTTGTCGGTTCTTTGAAGCGATTGGATGGATTACATTTAAATTGAGCAAATACCATGCTTGCCATAATGTTTTACTAAAGGTTTTTACCATACTGATAGCTCAGAAGTCATTATTTGGTGGTTTAAATACCAATGTGAGATGTGTAAATCATGATACTTCATAGTCAGGTGTTTTCAGAACTGTGAAAATTAAAATAGAATTTCATGAAAACTAAAACAAAATAACTATTTTATATTTTTGAAGTGTCATCCCTTCTTCAGTTGTTGGGTATTATTGTTTCTGGTTTGTGTATTTAAAATAATAGAAATTCTACAAACCTCTTTCAAAAACATTCTTTTTGTGTCACATTCATAACACATGTACATTTCATTTTTTAACTCATGCATAGACTTTTTTGATATCTGAACTTTTTCAACAGGGACTTAATAAACTATAAACAGATGATTCAATAAATTGTTAATAAAAACATATTTCAAGTTTTGACTGAAAATGTCACACATCTTTAAACGTTTTCTACCTACAAGAATCCATGCCTGCTGGATAACCACTAAATATTTATTAATGTGGATTTTTCATATTTTGAAAAGACCAATCTTTAAAAGTAAAAGACAACAGATTACTGGTATTTGTTAAGATTTATTTACACTGTTTAAAGAATGGCAAGTTAGAATCAACTCATAAAAATGCTATGATTTCTGAAGAGCTTCAGAAATGTAAGTGTTTAAACTAAAACGAGTACATCAAGTCATATCAAGTAGTATTTTCATCACCAGCTTGAAATTTTCCCTACATACAAGTTGCAGATGACTGTAGCGTAAGAACAGGTGCGAGTAATTAATAATATACAATCCACAGTGTAAAGTGGACAAAGGGCAAGCAGACACTCAATCTGCTTCATACAATGACAGAGAAACCGTAGCCTGGATGTCAGTTTATAACGCACTGAACGTTTACATTTTTGGTGTAAAAGGGCAGACGTTCACTACAGAGGAGTCAGGCACCTTACAGGCAATCACAAACACCATGGCATTAGGAGTGCATGCTGGGAGACAAGACTGGATTCGCGGAATGTAACATGAAACGCCAGGATAAATGTTGGAAAAGTGCCAAGTGGAAAAACACGCCAGGACAGACACGCACATAGTATGGTGATGAGGTCCTAGAGGCATGAACATGGGCTAGTTATAACAGGGGCTCAGAAAAAGTTCACGGCAGTGCCACCTGTGGGGAAGAGGATGAAAAAGAGCTCCAATGTGTTGTTTCAGCTTTTGTTGAGTGTCCACAAAGGATCCAAACTACTGAGTGGATCGTCGCCCTCTATAGGACCTTGAAGACCTTTGCCCTCCTGCGGTTGAAGAAAGCTTTGTTTGCTGATCCGCTGCTTGCCTCGATGGGCAGCGTCCAGCGTGAATGCTTCAGGTGTCAAAGAAGCCAGAAGGTCTAGAGATGAAGCAGTGGGTGGAGAGGGAGCAGCAGGCGCTACTTCAATAGACAGGTGGTGATTTGAGATAGGGGATGCAGGTGTGGACCCAGTAAACCCATTCCCATGGCTGCTGGGAGGTGAAGGAGACTTGCTTGGAGAGGAGGTGCAAGAGAGGGGGGGACTGATGAAATCAGGCACAGCTTCGTAAGAAGTAGGATCCTGAGTAGGTTGAAGAGACCCATCTGTGGGCTCTGTGTCCCCTATGCTTGGTGCTTCAGAAGCAGAAGACATTTGGTCTTGGTTTGGATCTTGTTCATGGTCAACGCTGGGTGGTCGAATGCTTAGTTTAGCTACGGTGGCCTGTATAGAGCTAATGGGCATATCTCCTCCCAGAACAATGTCCTGACATTCCTGTCGTGAGTATGACTAGAAAGAAACATAGAACAACATTGTCAGTCATGCTGCGTAGAAGCAGGATAAGTGTGTAAAAATAAAAGGTTACCTTTACTGCAATGTTGTTTGGGGTCTTGGTGCAAGGGGAGGTTATGATGCCATGACGCTGCAAAACCTGCTCTGTATGTTTTAGAACGGCCTCATAGCAGAATTTAAGGTGAAGCTATAAAGAAATTTCAACAAATGAAAAATTCATATATATATATATATATACTGTATATACACACTGTGGTATATTTCTACATTTGCTATAAACCCATTGTTGTCCTACTGAGCATAATTACCTTTTCTTGCAGCATGTTCTTCCTTTGCCGCCTCATCTTTCTCACCAGTTGGGTCAGGTCAGGTATACCATTACCAGCCTCAATTTCTTGCAGTGCTGCATAAAGCAGGCAAAAGGCACCGGTACGGCCAACACCAGAGCTAAGAAAAACAAAATCATGTTCATTTTCCACATTCCTGGTATTGTCTGTTTAATGCTGTGTAAATGTCAACATTGTAAACATCTGGTACCTGCAGTGCACTACGACTGGAGTGTGTAGCGGGCGCTGAAGTAGGTAATGTCCATGGACCTCTTGAATGAAACGGATGAGGTTGCTTTTACTTTCTGGAAGACCCCTTTTGAAAAAAATAAGCCCAAACAATTTTATGTCAAGTTGTCATAAATTTAATGTACATGGCTTTAGAGTTTTATTTGATTGAGTCTAATTAATTAAGTAAGTTTTCCTACAGTTCAGGCCATGAAGTAAACTGAAGGTGTATGATGGTGCGTCTCAGACTCTGGTCCCGGTACTGTAGTCCTATCATGCGCTCTATATGGGTAGGAGTGTTCTTTTGGGTGGTCAATGTAAGGGTGATTGGTCCCTGGGCAAGCTGTTGCCCCCTCTCTGTTGGAAAGTAGCGCAAAACCTTTTGCTAGAAAAAAAAGGTTAAATTTTTTTAACAATGACAACTTGGTTTCAAAAACCAGCTAAATTTATACGCCACCACAGTATCACATTTACCTTCTCTAATTCTTGCTCAGACACAAGCATGACAATTACAGAAACCTTTTGCTCATAAACCATGAGCCAGAAGTCAGCTGCAGTGCCAGTAAGGGAAGCCTGTGTTGTAATAAGCCGGGGACAGTATGGAGACAGGTCCTCAATGAAACTTGCATTGATATAGTCATCTTTACCAGACTGCAAAATAACACGATTGCAGTCGTATGGCATTACATCCTGATGGCGATTCTTCATTGTGTAGCATCGAGCAATGGCGATAGAGAGCTGCCGAGTATCCTTCTCCTGCTGCTCCTGCAGGTCTTTCCATCGAGCATCAAGTTCTGACAGACCTCCCTCCCCTGATGGACGCTCTAGGGATTGGACTGTTGATCGAAACCGTTCTAGCTCTGCACTGAGCTTTGAGACCCTTTCTGGTGCTTGGTAAGGGTCCCCCTGAATGAGTTTTACACCCTCTGCTTTCTTTCTGTGATGTTCCTCCTGAGGATCGGCTTTGGTGGGTAGTAGGACATTGGCAGTGTCCTTAGTACCTCCATGCTGGCTCTCTGGGCTTGAGGAAAGCAAGTCATCGGTACTAGAGTTTTGCCGCTGAAACAGGCCGGAGTCTGGAGGAGGCACTGGACCACTAGAAGCTGGAGCTGTTAATGAGGACTGTGGCAGTCCTGGCCCAACTGGGGTAAGAGCAGGGGATGGTCTCTGAGTGAGCATACCCAGGGAGGGAGGACCAGGAGAGGGAGAAGGTGATGGGGCGGGAGAAGGTAGCACACAGGGCTGTGGAGCCCCTGGTGCTGCTGAGGATTGAGGTATCACAGGATGCTGCATTGATCCAGGAGGAATGTTTCCACCTTGTGAAACAGCATAAGAAACTGGGCCTCCTGGGGGCAGTTGTTGTGGAGCCAATGGCTGTGAATTAAGCGTTTGAGAGTGAGATTGTGAAGAGGCCACAGACTGGCTGGGATTTATAGGAACACTTCCTGGATAACTAATTGGTGCAGAGCTAGGAGGAACAGTTGGCTGAGGGTTGTAAATATTGTGAGGGAGCACTGGAGGACAGGGCTGGGAAAGGGTTGGGTGCTGTAAAGGAATAGTGCTGGGGTGCATTTGTACCTGTGATGAGAGTGGGGCACGTGGTATCTGTGGTTGAGTTGGAACAGTAGGCCTTGGAGGGAGTGCTGAATATGCTGGTTGATGGTTGTATTGATGGGAAGGAATTACTTGGGACTGGGGATGGTGAGAAAGTGGTTGGGAGACAGAAGGCATTTGAGGATGAGAGGAAGGAGACATGTGAGTAGATGGAGGAAGAATTTGTGGCTGGTGGGGGGGTGGCATCTGTTTTAAACCAGAAGGTATCTGCATATGAGGCGCAGGGCCTAAATGATGAGAGGATGGAGGTACTTGAGGAAGAGGAGCATGGGGCAACGGCTGATTGACAGGTGGTGTTATGGGTTGGGAAGCAGGGTAAATTTGCTGATTAACATGTGCTAAGTGTGACATTGACACAGGAGGCACGGCCTGGGAGGACAGTGGTATCTGTGAAGGCAAGCCATGTTGGGCCATCTGACCTTGGGTGACTGTGTTAACTTGTGGAGGCTGAGAATTTTGAACAAATGAGACAGGGGGATAACCCTGGTGGGGCTGCACATGGGTAGAAGAGTGTATATTAGATCCAAACTGTCCTTGGATTGGGGGTTGCTGAAAGTTTGATGGTCCAGGTTGTCTTGCTGGGGCCATGTACTGTGGAAACTGAGGCTGGGTATGCTGTGGAGGTTGAGGCCCTGTCAAAGGTCTGGGCATTTGCTGTGCAGTTGGTGCAGGTGGATAAAATGTCTGTGCTTGGGTTTGACCACCCTGGTGAGCAAAAAACTGCCGAGGCTGAGGGGCCGGGACTGCCTGTGGAGGTTGGCCCATGGGAACTCCAGGCTGTTGCATGTACTGGACAGGAGGTGTCATATGAGGTGAAGCTGAATACAATGATGGGACGGAAGGCGGTAGAGGTTGGTGTTGGGCAGGGGGAGGCATTGGTTGGTGTTGGGCAGAGAATGGCATGGGTTGGTGTGGGGCATGGGAAGGCATAGGTTGGTGCAGGGCAGGCATAACTGCTTGGGCAGATGCAGGACTGTAGCTGGGAATAGGTGTTTGTATACTATCCACTGTGGTGGTTGAAGGTCGGACAAGAGTACTTGGTGGTCCAGGTTGGCTCTGTGAAGATGAGCTGTACCCAGACACAGATGGTGGTGGTGGTGGATAAACCTGACGATTGGGCATCCTTGGGAACTGATGCTGTGGCAGAGGAGGTTGGGGAAGACTTTGACTAAAATTTTGAGATAGCAAAGGTGATGGAAAATGGGATATTTGAGCAAGAACTTCAGGAGTAGGTAAATTTGGGGGAAATCTGGGTTGTGCATACAGTAAACCTGAGGCAGCTCCAGGCCAGCGCAGAA
Organism: Beaufortia kweichowensis; assembly: GCA_019155185.1. Lineage (NCBI taxonomy): Eukaryota > Metazoa > Chordata > Actinopteri > Cypriniformes > Gastromyzontidae > Beaufortia > Beaufortia kweichowensis. The sequence continues at coordinate 14,012,430 of CM032800.1, forward strand.
CAGAGCTAGCAACTGCCCCAGAAAGTGTGGCAGGGTGACTAGAAGGTGGAATATCAAGTTCAGGAGGCAGGCTGCGTAGCTCTTCTGGTAGATCCCCGCCAAGGGCTAGGATAGCAGCACTCAGCTGGGCAAGTTCAGGGTCATCTATCATGGCAGGATCCACATTCTGGCCTTTCTTCTGAGGTGGCTTTGGGGCAGTCGGTCTTTGGGGAGTCTTCTTTTTTAGCTCTCTGTCAGATATGAAGCAGTTTTCAATTAAAAGAGTTGAACAAAAATTTCTTAAAAGAAACAAATACAGAAAAGTTTGAGAATAATATTGAGTATCAGAACTCTATAGTTACTTTTCCATAATGGCTTGTCTCTCTTCCTTTCGGGACTTGGAGACTGTTGTGGCTCTTTCTAGTAGTCTTGAGGCCTTAGTTTCCAGGTCTTCGTAAAATTCTTTTCCTTCTTGAGATTTCTTCATCAGGTCTTCATAGGCCTCATAGGAGGCCACAAGCATTTGTATAGTACTGTTCCATCTATAAAGTAAATACATCAAATATATCCATGTAAAGTGTTCACCTGGAGAAACACAAATTGACTGCTTATGACAAGTCTTTCCTATTGATGTTTTTATCACAAATAAATGTCACCCCTTGGTCTTACTTCTGTTCAGTTTCAGCCAGGCCCTTGCGCACAGAGGCGTACTGGACATTAGCCTCTGTCAATGCTTTTAGTATATTCTCCTGAGCTGCCAGGTTCTGGTCAATGTATACTTTCACCTGCTCATACTTCTTAAGCTGCTCCTCAAACAGTTTCTATGAAAAATGAGAAATGATCTTAAACTTAATTGCACAATTACAGATTAACGATACAATCCCCTCTAAAAGCAGGTGTTACAGGCCCGTAGGGTCAATACCTTCATGTCAGCTCGCTCAGTTGTGACCAGAGCACTAGTGATGTCATCCTTTTGGATGAGGTCTCGAAGCTGCTTTTCCAGGGAGTTTCGCTGGTCCCGCATCTCTTGAACTTTACCCAGAATTCTCTTCATATTCTGCAGACCTGCTATTTCCTCTGAAAATGTCACAAACAATATTTCTTAGATGTTTATAACATGGCTGTTTGTGTGACTTATGCCATAACAAAAAACCTACCCTCACTAAGTTGAGGCCTTGGTAATGCCTCTCTAAGGGTGTCTAGCGGTCCACCAAGGAGTCTCAGATTGCTAATGTGCAAATTCATGGCTCGATGAAGTTCTGTGTTGGTGAAGCTGGCTTTTTCGTGTGCTTCCAGATATTTCTCCAGGTCCCTCCTTAGCTCAGCCATGATTGAAGGCCGTTCTGGTACAGACTGCTTCCCAGCAGCCTCCTCTAAGCTCCGCTCTCCTGCCTCATCCTCATCTAATACATCTCGAATCTCCCGCAAAGAGGCTTCTACATCAGTGAACACACCTGAAAGGACTAAGAATGGTAGGGGGAGAGAAGTAGGATCAGAATGAAAAATGTATACTTTGTTAATCTGATTTTGATGCTGAAAAGCACATTTTCAAAAAGACAATCACAGAAAGTACAATAACATGAAAAAAAAAAAAAAAATGAATGGCCAGTATCGGAGGATGTCACTTACCCTGCATTGACTGTATGAGATTTTTCACAGTATCTGGTCTCACACTCAATGCAGCACATTTCTCCATCAACACATTTGGGATGGTGTTATACATCTCCATATTATCTACAGAGTCTGAGTCCAGCCCAAGGGAATCCATGAACTGTCTATAGGAAAACAATGTTTGAGATGTTTAGATACATAATATGTTTTTACATGAACAGTATTATTTTAAAATGTTTACACTCACTCTAGTGTCTCATTCTTGTTGTCTATTTTTGCCATGGCATCTCGTAGCAGCTTGGCCTTCTCCTCACTGTAATTTTGACAGAAGAAAATAGCAGCATATAATGGCAAAGCCTTGACTTATTTTTTATTGCCCTTAACAACTGAGGACCTACACAGTGAATATCTCAAAATGTTTTGAAATGTTAGCTGAAATGTTACTTTGTTACAATGGATTTTGTGACCATAAAGTGTAATAATACACAAGGTATACATATAAGATTTTAACCAAACCTGTAAAGAGAAGAAGCCTCATGAGCAGCCATTGGCACCAGCTTGGAAAAAATGTCTGGGCCAGTGACACTGGGGTCTGTTGGGTTCACAGGCAAGGCTTTGACCAGTGGAGCACCTGTATTAGTCAAAAAAGTGTTAATGACCTTAAAATTATTTTAAATGGAGCAATGTTTACCACTTTGATAACATAACTTCTAATATAATAATAATTATAATAACTTTGTATTGTACTATAATAGTACATAGTCTAAATTCAATTCAGACTGCACTGCAACAAAATTTTGCTGGTGCAACATAACAGTGGTGCTGTAGATTCAGAATAGTGGTATAAGAAACAGTGCCCTATTCCCTTGTCATGCCTTCGGCTATTCAATTACATCCACAGTAATTACAGTGTACCGAAACATATGACTGCCAAAATACCTTTTACTGACGTTAGTGTTTCCAGAGATGGCACAGAATCGTGGTAAATAAAGTCATTATCTTTCTTGGCAGAATTAAATCTGAAATGATAAGTGACAAAAAAGTGTGAATTTAGTTAAGAAAATCCTATGTTATCCAGGTCACACATTAGAGACATAAACATCATGTGTGTTTGCTTACTTTCCCCCAATGACATCCATGGTGAATCTAAGGGCTTCCTGTACACTTTCTGGCTGACCCTTAGCCAACTTAATGGCCTCTGTGAGTTTGTCTATTGAGCTTTGAAGGTAAGCAACCTGTCAAAAATCAGAAATAAAATGTGGGCTGCTGATCGATTCTGTCTCTGTCTGTGAAAACCAGGTTATAGTGTCAAATTCAAATTACGAGATAACAAGCATCAAAGTTTGATTTCACCCATTAATATCACTACGATTTCAATTTTTGACATGTCATTACTCAGGCAATATTAAAGAAATCACGGTTATATTTTCACTGAATGTTCTTTACATAATGTAGGATGATTCACAGTGCACGTTACTTGTCTCACAAACATGCAAAGAATCCCCTGCAAAATTCCCACATTGCACAGGAAATGCTCAACACAAATGACATCTAATAATGTCTAAAAAAACTATATTTAAAAGATTTTATGAACATTATTTACTAAAAGGCAATACAAATGAAAATGATTTACCCTCTCTCCATACTTCTGCTGCTCTTCAGCCTGTTTCCCCATGTGCAACTGTTGAGATAAGGTGGATTTAGTACAAATTAGCTTTGATTAATCTAAAACCAGCTTTCTATAGTTGATCAATTTTTAAAAAAAGAATACCTACATGAGCAACTGCAGCAAAGTAGTAAATCTTCATTTGCACTAATTTCTTCCAGTCCTTCTGTATCTTTCCCAACATTGAGGCAGTTTCAGAGTTCTCCAGAGCCCTGCACGCCTCTTTGTAGTAGTCCACCACCTGAGAACAAAGATGAAGAAAACATATATATACAATAGAAACATATATATCACAAATAATCTCAAAATTAGGCATAATCAATATCAAAATTATTGAAATATCGCAAATATGCATATCGCAATGGTTTGCAAAAAATGAGCGGTTTAATTTTAATACTTCAAAAAATAACGTACGGTCAAAGGTTTAGGCCGAAGTGGATAATATAGTATCTGGCACATGGGTGTTAGTTAGGATATGCGTGCGTGTGGAATAATAGTGTGCTGTGCGAGTGCTCTGATGCAAGACAGTCAAAGCTTTCATAGCCAGCTGATGCTTTCTTATCCATGTTGGTTATATCATTTTTTAAAATATATTTTAATATCATTTAAATGGATTTTAGGAAAAAGAAATATCATATCGCATTATTTAGCATCCTTTTGCAGATTGCATTTGTTTTCAATATCGTGCAGCCCTACTCAAAATAGCAAACAACTTAAGCAAGTATATATCCACTAGCAAGTTAAATCTTGCACCGCATGACAAAGGCATGTTTTTGCAAAAATGTTTCATTTTATTTTATGAAAAAAATCTTTAAAATCAAATATTTTTCTCTACGTTTTAGTCATCTGTCTACAATGGGACAGCATTGTCAATGAAAGTGAAGCTTTCTAAAAACGTGTATAAATTTACATCTATTTTTGCATTTGATGCAGTTGCTTTGTCTGCCCTCTAGTTTGATAGTGTTGTTCAAGATTAATGTCAGTTTGTACATCAGATTGCATTTTTTCAAAGAAGACTAAATGGCCGATTGCAAAGTCACTTGCTATTGCAACATTATAGTCTTGTGTTACCCGCAGCAACAACACCTCATTATATGCATACATTTAATGCCTTTCCTCTACATTGCTGTGACATTTAAAGATGCGTAAAGTAAATAAACACCTGTCAGACGCATTTTACATTTAACTTAAGCGCTGTACAACAGTGTTTTCAGACGTTTCAGTGTAAATGAGCAGCTTTTGTAAAACGCTTAAAGAGGGCTTTTAAATGAAAACTCAGTTTTAAATTGTATCTGGATTAGTCTAGACGCATCCTCAAGCAGAGCAGTATAAAATACCTGGGCACTAATCCGAGCTACAAGGAAGCTCTTCCTGTTGTCCAACATGGATTTTTCCAGCAGGCACTCTTGGGCCTGTCCCTGAAACGAGCAGTTGGGATTTAATTAAGTGAAATAAGTCAATTTAGAATTGCTAATATGAATGCCCCTATAAGAGCAGGTGGACGAGAGATCATACCAGCATGAGGTTGATGTTGAGATTAAGGATCTGGTGGCTCATGTCTACACTGAAGTTGTGGCTGAAGTGATCTCTCAGATAGGTGAATGCTCCAGCTGAGCACTGGAAATGTGTGCAAGATACTTTCATTCCCTAAACAGAGAAGGAAACACAGTTAAAACCCTAAGAAAGTATTATTTTGTTGTGAATTGCTGTAATGCAGTTTATTTTGTGTTTTAGAGAGTATAAAAAAGATTTAGTAACTGCTCAATTAGGATGAAATTGATATGCCAAGGTGATGTGAATGCAGCATTTCGATTGGTGGGTTCAGCTCACCTCTTCGGATACCCTGTTGTCCATGGCTCCCAGCATTGAATGCAGTGCTCCTACAGCATGGAAAACATGACTTGAATCAGGAAACAAGTCTGACCTTGAACAATACTCTTTCTCAACAACACCGAAGTCACACACAATGCAGCCTATTTAGAGACAGAATAAAAAGTATCACTGTCTGGTACTAACTCACCCAAATTATAAAGGATGCAGGCTTGCTCATAGCAAATGTCGTCGTGGGTCACTGTCTTCCCAGAAAATATTTCAGTCCTATGTATAAAAAAGAGTGAAGTGGAAATGGATGTTGTCATTATAGTTGTCAAACTATAATGAGAGGGTAAAAGGGTGGCAGGTTTGGTGCCCTCACCAGGAGATGGGGACAGCAGCTTCTTGCCCCGGTCCCAGAGGCACACGACTCTGCAGATAATGCAACTGCCCGAAATACTTCCTTAATGTACTGCAGCCCTCAAAGTCTCGTGTGACATTCACAGCATTCTAGTAAGACATGGAAGGAATACATTAACCTAGACATCCTAGATTAAATGCTTTCTTATTTTAAGATATAATGTCATTCATAATGTAAAAATGTGATCTTTACTGTCAACCTGTAGCTCAACTGCCTAAAAAACAGCAGCAATATTTGGTAATTTTGGTAAAACAAATAATTTCTTCAACTATTAATAAATATGTGTCAGCTCTATAAATCCATAAAGCAGCATTCTATAGATATCCCACAAACACACAAAAACAAGTACAGATGTCATCTGGGTTCGATTATCAGGAAACACACCTTGAAAAAGTCACATGATCGCAACACTTACCTGTCGCAGTTGCTCCAGTTTCTTTAGCTGCTCATTATAGTTGTCAGGATCTTCACCATAGTTTTTCAGTATGAACTGAAAAAAGCAAATTATAACAATGTCAGGAAGCAAATAAACAAAGTCACGATGATGAAGAAGATGCAAAAATTAAATAAGCTTTATAATAAAGGCTACAATAACACCTGCTGTCTTCTGATAGAAAGCATTGTTTTATTTCAGCTTTCGCATTAGACACATTACTGTCAATAAACAAACACCCTTTATCAACTTAAACCTGATATTCTTCCTGTGGCCTAGTTTGTTAGGAGGTAAATCTGATAACTAACATGACGTATGCTGAGAAATTCCTGATTGCTTAAAGGAAATACAGAAGGGCAAATCCATGCAAGTGTAAACATTGCCATTAAAAATCTTTTAATCAAAGATTACTGATTGCATAGATGTCAATATTTGGTGGTCGGTTGGTCAAGTGAGGTCTATTTCAAAGCCTTTAAAGCATTTTTATGTTTAAAGCATGATTTTTCATAGTCAGGTAAAGTGCCGTTTTCAGAATTAAATGTATGTATAAAAATTAAAATAAATTAACTATTTTATGTTCTTTGAGGAGTCATCTCTTCTCCATTTGTCGCTTCTGGTTTGTGTATTTTAATTCACAGAAATCCTACACCCAATAAATAACGTTAGTTAATAGCGTCTAGTTATGTCTGGTTTACCTAGTTATGTCTGGTTACCTACGTCAGACTATTATAAATGTAATGCGCTCAGCTAGTTTACGATAATAGGTAAACGTTAAATTACATCAACATGTTTCCCATCCACCCAAACAAAGAGTAGGTCACATCATATCTAAACAAGGCCACGGGCTACAACGAAACTTTTAGGATAGATTATCTATATCAAACATGTTATTCTGGTTATTTTTAGCGTGTATATGATAAATGACAGTATTGTTTGGCTGCTTTAGGCCTGTCTGATCCCTCACCTGTCTGACAGTCGTACTGAACTGAAACTCTCCAGCCTCCTTAAGATCCAGCCAGATCATCGGCATTCGCGGCACGGCCTCCATCCCAACCGCCGATTACCTTCGGCCGAATAAGGTTAAATCTTGTTATAACGTTAAAACGCTCGAAAAAACACCTGGTGATGTATTATTTTTAATATTACAGCCCTAAACGACTGTGTCATGTCCCCATTTACATCCATACAGGAAGCGATTGTCACCCCAGGACGTGACGTCATGAGGGCTGAGTTCTGACTGTGGAATTCTGGGAAAGGTAGTCCTGCACTGAGTGCCGTTGTTTAATTGTGGGTTTCTGAAGGGGTTTGGTGTGGCACTCTTTAATACAAAAGGGATTAACAACTGTTTTTGAATAACAGCAACAAAACTGCCAGAAATACAGAGCAATACAACACAATAACCACAATTAGAAACGAACGTGATATTTGCCTGACTGTAGTTCAGTTTTAATATCAGTGTAAAATGCTTGCTTTAACTGACATGTATAATTTAAGTTAAATATTTAAAAAAAAAACACCTTAAAAATAGTTTTACAAAAGTGGTAATGAGTGAATTAGAAATGTCAGGTCACCCACAAAAAAAAAAAAACACTTTCAGAAACTTAGTAGATAGACACCACTTGCCACCGCAAATGAAGAAACGTCCAGAATTATATACATAGTCTATTATTTGTTAGTTTTACTCTAGTTTTACTCTCTATCTTTTTGTTGTATTCTATTTAGAATAAAGTAAGAAGAGATTGTTAGTAAATGGGGGAAAGGTCTGGAAAATGAAGAGAGTTATTAGGATGTGACTTAACTAATTAAGAAAAAACACACAAAAATGACTGTTTTTGGTTACTAAGCCAGAAAGTGGTTACTAAGCCAGACTCACGTAATCAAATTTTTTTTTTTTTTGCATTTTATTGAGATCATTAGGAAGGAAATTACTGAATACAAAGGAAATTGACACTAGTGATGTTACGTTCGTGAACGAATCGTTCTTTTTGAACGAATCTTTTAAGTGAACGAATCGTTCTCGTTCACGTAATCCATTGACTCATATTTCTCGTTCACTGAAATTCCTCCGCCCGCAGCAGCGCGGCGCTATTAGCAGCGCATGCGCACATCAGTGAACCGGGTAGTGGGACTGTTTCACCCTGTCAAAGAATGACTAAACCTCGAGCCAATAGCCTTCGAGTATGAGATGTGACGGAGCATGTGATTGGTTGAATGTAGTGAACGAATACGCCCATCACTGACCGAGTCGCTGTTGTGAGTCTGAACGAGAGATCTCGTTCGTGAACGAAATGACCGAACTGGTACATGAGTCATGACATGTCGTTCGTGAATGAATGTGTACCGGGTAGGTCGGTCATTGTAGCATGTGAGTCAGTCTCGTTCAGCAATCAGCAGAAAGTGGATGCAAAGTGCAGCAGGTACTTTGGTAATGTGCACATATATACGCTTGTTTATATATATTCATATTTAACATAGGCTACAGAACATAACTCCACGATTTATGAATGTGTAAAAGTCCGACCAAACAATTAAAAAGTTAATTATGCAAGAAAACCTTGTTTTGGTCATCTGAACCTTATTTTATTTATTTAATGAGTAGATTACACATTTTAATAAAGTCAAATCAGTTTTTTGCAACAAGTGGTAATGCAGTACAATCGTTGACTTTAGACACATGACCAATAAGACACTCTTTTTTCGCCCCCTGCTGGCGTATATATGTAATTTGAAGAAATGGTTACTGAACGAATCAGTGAACGAATCTGAACGAATCATTTTGGTGAACGAACTGAAAATGAACGAATCCCTGGAAAGAATCAAAATTTCCATCACTAATTGACACCTTTGTAACGGAAATGAACTTACAGAGCCCATGATGCAATGCCACAAGTAGGAGGAGTCAGTAGTTAGAAGGAGATGGAGGAAATCAAACCCATTTAGAGTCAGGTGTGTGTGCATGTGGGAGAGAGGTCTTTCTTTAATTTGTTTCTTTCACTGAGAGCTAAGGGAAGATGTTTGAACTGTCTGGAGTTTTAGATGTTTAAGATGTGCTAAAACCAAGGAGGAACTGAAGATTATCACATCACAGGAGTATGCTGGTTGCACAGTGGACGAGTGTTTGGATGTCTGTGTGTGAACTGCATGGGCTTGGAACGCTGTGACTGTGAGTGAGTGTTGACTTGTATTGGACAGGCTGCAAATCTTCAGACTGTACGTTGGTCTTCAGGTAGGCCTTGAACAGTTATCCTTGCTCCTCAACGAAGCCTTCAAACATCCCTGACTCTTGGAAAAGATGGGTTTAGCGGACATTTAACTCATCCTACACACACACATACACCTACACGAGCACGCAAACCTCAGAGACTGATATCTTAACCACTGTGTCTGAATATGTACAAATTTACAATAAGATTTACGATTGAGGCTTGTGTGATTTATTTCATGAGATCATTTTGTTCTTGTTGTTTTATTCTTTGATATGTTTTGAATCCACTGACGCTTGTGTGATTTATTTCATGAGATAATTTTGTTCTTGCTGTTTTTTGATATGCTTTGAATATGCAATGTACAGGGAAAGTCCCCCTTTTGAGTTAAATTAAACAAAAGTTTTTGCATTTGTTAAAGTGAGATTAGTTTGTATTTGTACTGTTCTGTGAAGTGTGATTAAGTAACTGGCCTCTCTAGACTCACTACGTCACACCTTCTGTTAAATTATGTGGAAGTGGCTCTAGTTCTTTCACTTTAATGTTCTTGGACTGCTGACACGGTCACATAAACACAGACTGTATAACCAAGAGAGTGAATTAAAATGCTACACATTATTTTGCTTCTCCTGCCTGGTAAGAAGTGATTTGATTGGTTTTTACTTGTTTGTCTGTTGTCTTTTCTAATGTGATTTAAATCAGAATGTTAAAACATAAAATCCTTATTTGTTTTTTATTAAGTGTTAAATTGTTTAAAAATGGTCACATGGTGAAATGATGTGTAGTAATATGACACAAAAGATATGGTCATATGTGTGATAGACGTGTGCCATAGACGTGCTGTACCTCATTAATGTCATTAAAATTGGTTTAAAACAGTACAGTAAAACTGAATGTACTATAATCTCCAGGTGTTTTTAGTGAAAATTGGACTGTGACAAATCCTTCATTGATCTGTGGAGTGCGAGGAACCAATGTCACTATTTCCTGTAATTTTACATATCCAAAGAACCAGCAGCAAGAAGTAACACAGGAGTCATGGTGTTTTATCACAAAACATGACAGATGTGATGTAGCGGGGCCGTATGTTTATAATAGTTCAGACATAAACAAGCAAAGCAACTTTCAGTACACTGGTAATAATATTTCAGACTGTTCTTTGTTGATTTGGAATATTAACTCAACATTTTCTGGAGTGTATTTATTTAGATTTATAACCAATTTGCCACATGGACGTTATACATCTAATCCTGGAGTAAATGTTACAGTCACAGGTGAATTAAAAAGTTATGTTTGCAAAATAAAATAAAAATAAATATACTTTAAGTATCTCCTCATGTATTTCTCTTGTTTTCCGGTAGATTTAAGAGTGTCCATGACCGGGTTTAAAGACAATGAAAACATAACTGTTGGAAAGTCTTTGAATTTGACATGCACTACTGTCTCCTGCACTGCTTATTTACCACAGATTCAATGGTTTAAAAATAATGATGTAATGCAACATTCAGGACCCATCCTCACCTTTAGCAGTTTAACTACTAAAGACTCTGGAAATTACTCCTGTTCTATAAAAAACTTTAAATCAAGTGCATCAGAACAAGTCCAACTTTTTGTTCATGGAACTGGTGAATATGAACAGTTTCACCTTAACACAATTCAATACATTTTTATTATGTCTGAAACTTGAAAATATATGCTTCTGTTTTGTCATAGACATCCCGGAGTCCACGTCATTGTTTGGTATACTAAAACATGCTGGAATTGCTGGAGTGTTTTTAATCTCAATTATTTTTGTGGTTGTAGCTGTGATACTCATAAAAAGGTGAGTTGTTTCTTAAATACTGGTTTTATTTGTAGCTTCGAACACCAGTCTGAATGTGACGCTGACTGACAGCACATAAGAGCTCTGCTGAAAATTAAAAAAATGAAATGGTCTTAAAAGATGTTGGGTAATGCATTTTGTCTAGTCTGAAGTTTTTGGCCAGTGGTTATGGTGGTTAAAGTTGCGATACAGAGTTTGTCTGATATATGTTTGAGATATGTTACTGATGCCACAAAAGATAAAATGTTGTAGCTAAGAAAAAAACAAGAAATACAAAATAAAAATCTCACAAATTTTGCATTATTATCAATCTAATATTGTTGCTTCTTATTAGAAGAAGAGCAAAACCTCAAGAAACACCAAAGGAGGAAGTAAAAACAATCCAGGTTTGATCATTTTTGTAAATGATTTCTTAAACATCAAAGATGTTAAAGATGATCATCAAAAACATCGAAGATGTAGATTTAATACTACATTTGGATTAACTGGTTATCTGTTTTTTTAGGCAAACACAGTTACACAGACAAACCTGCAGAGAACAGTGGAAGTACTGCAGGATGAGGAAGTGCAATACTCATCTATTTGCATCAAACCCAAAGAACTGTGAGAATTTGAGACACATACTGTAACCAAATACTTCTTCATATTACATATTACTCAACTATCTGAAAAGTAGTTTGGACATTTGATATGTTTTATCATTTTATACTGTTTGAGAAAAAGTACTGATCCATAGAGATTGTGATTTTTTTTTTTTTTTTTTTAATACTTTGTGTGTCTAACTGTAATGTATTAATTGTAGGTCTGCCAACGACAAGCAACAAAATGAAGATTCAACCATCTATAGTGCAGTGAGGGTACCTGAAGCTCACTGACATTTCAAAGGGATTTGCAGTACTATATCTGCATGTTAGCTTTACAGTATGTGTAAACTGTAATTATGTAATACATGTAATGCATTACACAAGGTAAACAGTACACAACTGTAACCCTATTTTAAAACAGAATTGTTTTTTATTATATTAAATAATAAATTCAAATTAAAATCTTTATTCAAAACATTGTAAATTCTTACAGTAGGGGTTTGTATAACATTATATTTAAAAGTTTGAAAGCGTAAAATACTTTTAAAGTATTACAAAGCACATGAACTTGCATGAACATAAATAAAGTGTCGCTTATATTAAAAAACACATTTTGTACGATAGGTTTTTTTTATTAAACAATAATATACTTGATTATCCCAGGCTCTTCCAGACATCCACTCAAATTTAGCTTGTTTTTGATGACTTTACTCTACAGTACTCGTTCCCAGGTATCTTTAGGTAACAGAAAATGATATGAAATTTAATGTCAGTTTTTTAACATTTTACACCTTCCCCCAAGATACAATTTGTATAAAATCGGTAGTAGATTTCTCAGATTATTTAAGGGTTAATTAGAAAACATTTGCTGATGTTTTGCTGACATTTTAATGATTGGCAAAGCATCTTTAATTAATGGAAATGAAAAAAAAAAATCTATGAAGGCATTTGACATAAATATATAGACCGTGAAAAGTATTTTGAATATTTGTCGACAATATCCTACTGATATTCAGATAACTTGTTTTGTGACAGAAAACATTAAGGCAGTATAGTATTAACACCGCACTTTAGCGCCATCAAAAGGAGAAAAGGCGGTACGCTGTTACCATGACAACGGAAAAGAGCACGCGGAAGTTCAAGCTTTTTGGTCCGCTGAACTTCCGACGGGCAGGTGAGGTGAACCTGCGTCAAATACATTGACTATTTTTGATTTAAATATAGAGGACAGTTTTTTTAAATAGTTAGTGTTTTTAATAGTTTAATGGCCTATTTTTGTGTCATCGTCTGTGCTAGATGCTTTGTTTTGTGTGTGGTTTGTTTTGCGATGTTATTGTTGTTGGTGTTTGTCGACGCATTGTAAAATAAAACGGCTTAAAAATGCACGGACATCCCAGAATACAAAAGACAACAATAAAAACAATCACAGTACTTTAATTTCCACATTGCTTTTCCATAAGCACCATCACGTGCATGAAAGGTCGACTTTGTGGTAATTTACATATAATATATATATATATATATATTAATGTGCATTTTAAGACTTTTTAAGAAGGTTTTGGATATTATGTTATTGTGATTTTGATATTATGAATAACACATTGTTGAACTTTTTTATATAATTTATAATTTTTTATAACTGGGAGGGAATAAATTTGTCATTTGTTATAGCAATGTAGGCCTACTTCATTATTACCCAAAAATATTTTTCTGCCAAAAGTATTTGAGTATGAAGACCAACAAATAATGTTTTCATGTCACTGTTAATTGAAAGATTTGATTAATTCAAATAATTGTTGCAATTTGTAGTTGATCATCATACATAAACCTAAAATACCAAAATTCAAATCAATCATTTAGTCGGAATAATGTCACAACAAAACGTTCCTGTAACCTTTTAGATATTTTCTCTCTACCTTTTTCTCTTGATTACAGAAAAATGCCTAAATTTCATGAGCGTCCAGCCCAAGTGCCTGACCTCAGCAGTCTAATAGCTAACAGATACATCATCAAGCAAAGACTTGGGAGGGGAAGCTTCGGCACGGTTTACCTTGTTAAAGACACAAAGACAACAGAGGCAGATAAACTGTGAGTCTTATAATATTAATAATTATTCTGACCAGTAGTCTAGGTACCAAAAATTATTTCTCTTGTCCAGCCACCAGGGAGCAGCATTGATCCTTGTTCCTGTTTTTAGAGCTTGTTGTGCAAAGATTTATGTTACTGTGATCACATGTGCTTTCATTGTGTGCTATATTATGCTTTCATTAGAGGGCGAAATGTTTACAATTCATATCAGTGTAATTCTTCTCTTAATCTCCTTACCTTTGAGTAATAACTTATAACTTTTTAAAAATAGTATTTGTTCATCTTTATGATGTAGCAGCACACATCTTATTCAATTCTCAAGATTTTTTATGTTTAAAAAAGTTAACATAGGTTACGGTTAGGTAAGGTTGGTATGTGACATTAAAATATGTTGATTTATTGCTTTCATAGAGGGCTGGGAGGACAGCTTTGCTTTTGCAAAAAGATAAGAAAGATAAAAGGAAATTGCCAGTCATGATTGCAGGAGGCATTAGATGCTCCGGCGATCATGGCAAAAAAAAACTTCTTACACAGATATGGCTCACAATAAAGCCCTCGCAATAAAAACCAGCATGTCTTTATAACGATATTGCTCTTGACCAAGAATATTACAAATATTTAGCTGTGTCTGTTTTTTTATATGGGTTTATCACGTCTCGCTGCAATACTTGATTCTGATTGGTCATTGGTCAAAGTGTATCATGTCAATCACTCTCTGCCTGAGATGGAGGTGGAAATAAAAGCCAATTAGTAAGAGCTCCATACTTTACTCCAGCTGCCCACAGGCGGGTGGTGTCACACTACGTATTACCGTTCCTTTGGCCCAAGCTTTCTGCTTGTTAGACCATCGCAGCTGTTTGCCATCCTCTGACCCGTCACACGCAGAGTACCGGCAACAAACCTGAATGCCCACCTTCAGGAGACCACCAAAACGATTATCTGTATCTTTTTTCTGGCTTGCACAGGTGTCCTAAAAATCCTGCTGGGTGTGTGTTTTGTTGTGACTGCCTTGGTGCCTCTTACAGTACTATGAAGTCTTTTGTTTCTTTGTAAGATCCAAATGTCATTGCTGGGTGCTGTGAGGCTCTTCCCCTTCTGCTTTTCAATGGGCTTTATTAGCTCAGACAAATGGCTTCTTATACCGGTTCGCCCCAAAAGTAGGTCTCTTTGCTCAAGTGCTACAGTATATTTGCCATTATGCTGAAATGTGTAATTTTCGCTTTAAGTGCTGTTGATTGTAATGTGTGATTGTAAACGTGTAACACCTTCGAATTGTTTTACAGTCGAATTGTTTTACACTTATCTCAGCATGTTGCTTAGCTCTGGTTTGAATTCGCTTTTGCACCACAACAGAGAAAGAACACACAGACACATGTATAGAAAGGACACAAAATGGACGAGTGGTAACATTTTAAAATATGGTTAATATGGTAAACTATACTGGTTAACATGAAGTTGTAATGAACAATACTACAGAATTTATTAATCTTAGTAGATTGGAATTTTAATATTTACAATATTTAAATTTTTTAAATCAAACGTTGTGTTGTATCTGTTTACAATAGTTCATTTATAAAGAACTATCATGAACAAACAGTGAACAACTGCATTTGTATGAACTTAAGATAATTAAATGATAGTTAGTGATTTGTGCTGCAAGATTCAAAAAGAACCAACAAGCACTAATAAACTGTAGTATCAATAAAAAAACATATGGCCGTGAATGATATGTATAAAATGATTTTGAATATTCACACATTTTGAATATTGCCACAGTCTAGGTCAAACAGAGAATAAAGGTAATCCAGATGGGGAGCCATTTTAGGAAGTGTGCCCTTTACCCAGCCAACATCTCAATTAGCAAAAGTAATATGAGGAAAGGAGAGCAGCCTGTTATCCCCTCTGGTGTACACATTATTACTTTCCCAAAATGTGGCAAAACTACCACTTTGGGCCACAAGGATTTTTACGTAATATTGTTTCTAAATAAACATCCTGCATACTTATAGGACAAAGGTGCCCATTATAAAAAAGCTTGTATTTTAGCCACCTTGTCCTAGTTTTTATATCACAGTTATCATTAAAAGGGATAGTTAAAAATATATAATAATTTACTGTCATGTCATTCAATCCTGTATCATTTTCTCTTTCTTGTATGGAACATAAATGGAGTTACTTTTCATTTCACCTGTGGAACTGAGATTCTCTCCATGAGAGAGAATATCCCTTTATAATGGGGATTTTTTAATAGATTAAGCATATTGTACACAATGTCAAAAGCTTTCACAGATATACAAATATAAATACTGGAAGAGCCATCATCTACAATGATGAGATGTAAATATTGACAGAGTTTTTACTTTTGGGTGAACCTAATTGTTCAAATGAGAAACACACAACTTGTATAAACAAATTTGTAATTTTGTTTATTTAGTAATTTATTTAAACAGCATGGTGCAGTTCAGAATGTAAATGGTTAAAAACTAATGCTTTGCTATCTTTCTTGTGCTGATTGCATCTCTTGACCTTTTGACCCCACATGTCCAGTATCTCCACTTTAATGAGGAGTACATGTAGGTGTTTCTGCATCTCTATCAGAACATCAGTAAAGCAGATTTAGAGCAGACTGAATATCATGTGCTTCCTTCGCGGAGGCCAGAGGCAACTAATCTCACTCAAGCAGGGAAGGGTTACTTCCTTCAGGCCTAAAAGCCCACTTTCAGCTTATCCTCTGTGGATTTCCAAGTCAGGCGGCGTTCCCTGGAGACAGCTAGCATCGGTGCTTCTGTCTCCTCACTTCAAGATCCAGCTCTCAGTAACATCCCACTTGGGTCCAGGTCCACCAGAACACTCCAATTTGTCTTTAGGTGTCTCATGCAGGCTGCTCGCTCTCTCTCGGACACTTAAGCCTTTCCTGTTACACCACAGCATGACAGATTTAGGGCTTCCATGGTCTGTGTTGCTACATCTGTTTGATTTTAGACCTTTAAACTGGTTCATTCCCTGGCCTGGTTCTTGTATCGTGGGGATTCTGTTTCTATTTATTTCTTGCATTACACATCATGGTAATTATGACCATGTTAGCTGTCTTGATAGAGCATCTTAATACAAAATATTTTGCTTATATTACTTTACCGTGTTTGTTGATATTTATACAACGTAACATCTACTTGAAATGAGGTTATATTTACAAAAAAAAAATTCATTGATATTGTAGGCAATCTGCATTTTCTAAAATTGGTCTATTTGAAATCCTTCACAGCCTCATCGTAATTATAGGTTTACAGTCTAATTTGGGTCGATGCTTTCATTATATCAATTCAAAGGATATAGACTCTGAGCAGGAGTCAGTTAGCAGAGCTCTCTCATTTACTGCATATTCATACCTGTTTACTTTGATCACTGGAAATGGAAAGGAGAGCCGTGCAGGTTATACTGCAATGGATTGTGGTAGGTTATTTGCTATGCTCTCCTATATTCTTAGAATAGATTTTAAATTGCCGCTACGCCTCCAGAGAGAGAATACGAAATGGGACATGAATGTGTGTTCAATTATTCACCACAGGAAAATTTCAGTAATTGGTGGGTTTTCTTATCGATTATATACCAGCTTTACTTACTTAGAGCCACTTTTACTGGTGAATTTATAAGCAAAACCATTCAACTAAATTTGTTGAATTCGATACAACACAAATATTTACATTTAACTAAATTATAAAACACATTACATTACTATTTCATGTAACTTTGGCAACCTAGCAGGAATATTGTATTTAGCATCTCGTTTTGCATATTTCAGATTGCTCTTCTTGTGGACTTTCAAACCATTTCAGTTATTAGTCTCGACAATATTTGTGAGGACATTTTAAGATAAACTGCATTGTCTTCAGCAATACCCATATTTGTCCTCGACAACATTTGTAGGCTAGAGACACAAGAAAAAAACAGGTCAATTCTGTTTTTACAGTCTTTGTAAGGAAACTTCACATAGGCGTACATTTTGCCCATGTTTTGTGTAACACTGCACAACACCCTCTAACAACATAACAATATATATCACGGTCGGTATAAGACAATTTCTTTCAGCGAAAACTATGAAAAGACTTTCATTTATGATTGTAGTGTACCCACTACTTTTCTCAATATAAATTGGGTAAACACATTATCTAATAAATGGTTCACTGCATGGTGTGCATCTGCCTGTACGGATGATAAGATTATCTCTGCACGTACCGCGTTTGATCTCCTCGATCATTATTCAGGTAGAAGCTTCTAATGTGAAGCCATAATGTAGAGTGTCAATTGCTTTCCACAACATCAGCTCAGATGTTCATTATTCTGGTCCTGTGACATAATGCATTATAAAGGTATGTTAGCTCTAATGAGACATGAGAGGGAAAGGAAGTGGCCAAGAGGAAATTAGATTTGAGAAATTACAAAGCACTAGACCAACCTGTCTTGTCTCATATAAAAACAATTTTGTTTATTCAAGTTTAAAACCCTATAAAACACAGTAGATGGAAGCTAAAATTAAAAAAAAATTTATCTTGTTAAACTTTTATTGAACATTTGTGGTTCTTATAACAGTAATGCTTGCTTAAAAAAAATCACATAACTTGTCCCACGCTCGTGTGTTGAGAGATGCTTTTTCAAGATACCTAATTTATTTTCACCTTGTGGGCAATAAAGCAGGTGAAATAATCCCAGGACTTTCCATAGTCAGCTGTATCCAGCCCATAACACTGAATATTTGGTATTGCCTCTGAATAGATATTGCCTCTGGAGACGCATGACATCTTGATAGTATGATAAAGAAGTCTTGTATGATTTCCCTTGGGGTGTTTGTGCCATTTGGAGGCATTTAGTGTACAAATGTTTTGTTGCACACTTTTAAAAAACGTTAAGGAGGTTGTCTTTAGCATCTTAAGAAACACCTTACCAATTAAATTTATGTCTCAGCTTCGAAGTAAACAAAAAGAATGAGAGTAATCCAAGGCTGGCTTTGAGCTAGTGAAGTGTGCTTCACTAGCCCGTTTCCTTTGCTGTAAGGTTTTTTTTCGAGTAGAAGAGGAAACAACAGAGCAGAGAGGTGGAAACGCAAATTAGAGCTCCCCTTTAGTGAGCTAAGGACCATTTTAAAACAAAACCAGGAGGCGGGGACAGTGACTTGTGTTCATTTCTGTTGGTGGTATTTGATTTATTCCCTAAAGGGCTGGAAAAAGGTCACCAAATTATGGTTTTGTATGCCTTCATTGTGTTAAACGCTCATTTGCATTTCTCTTCCTGCTAAAAGCCGAAGGGAATAAATTAGAAGCTTTGGACAATCTGCATGGTCCCTTAAACTTATATTATGAAGTGCATAAGGAAAAGTGCAAGAGGAAAAGTGATTCTCAACAGAGTACCTCTCCAATTATCATGTGGAGCAATTCTTAGTTTTAGGAAATGGCTAATGATCACAAGTGTTGCATTATTCAAAAGAATTTAAAAATAACATGATAATTTATGCTCATTATATTTTTATTCAGATGAATTTTCTTTGATTTTAAATCAGCCTTGCTGTGGGGATCTTTTAGTCAAAAACAACATACTGTATAGTACAAAATCATAGGCCTGGTTTTATCGACAAGGCTTAGTCTAAGCCAGGACTAGGCCTTATAGTTAAATTTAAGTAGCATTTATAAATGTATATTAGAAAAAAAACCCCGCTGTTGTGCATCTTCAGACAAAATAATGTTACTGAAATATTTTAAGATAGAAGCTGTTTTCAGACAGCACAAATGTGCATTTTAGTCTGAGACCAGGTTTAAACCTGGTTTATGATTGGACCAAATTTAGGAGATTACAATATAAACTATAAATCAAATGATGTGAGCTGTAACAACTTTATATTCAGAATATATTCAGAAAAGCTAATATTTGTAAGCCTCCATTTAGTCTCCAGAGCAATGAAATGACAAACTTTAAGCAATTAACTTTTTTGGAAGAGAATGTCTGAGCAACCTTCTTCTGATGGATGTGTTCTTCTATCATTTTAACACTAAAAGGAGAATAATTACAATGACCCTTCACAATTTGCAAGCTAATGACAGACTAAATTTAAAGTGTGGTCCTGGCTTTCCCATCACAGCCTGAAAAGGTCAGAGGAAACAGTCTGTCCTTCTCTAAATGACATTTTTAGACCAACACTACAGCTGGTAATTGAGGGACGTGACACTTATATAAACACAGTGTATCTGAGGAGAGGTGACAGGGCCTGGGCAATAGGAAATTGAAGAGAGACTGTGGAAAATTAAAGTCTGAACAAGCAATGAGATGAGCAGGTTGATTTTTGGGGCTCATGAGGGCAAAACCCACAGATAAATATGTTGTTAGAATGTGGCATTACTTCTGTTGGGCCTGTGTCCATTCTCTGCTGTTAATAAGTAGACAGATATCATTCTTAGTTTTCTTAGGGTTAAAGGTCAGATTATTTAAATCAAGGTTAATTTGCTTACCTATTTCTTTTACCTTTTTTATTTGCTTTAGATGCTTACCAATCAAAGGTTTAAGAATTTGGGTGCAAGTGTAGATGGTAATCAGCTACTATGCCATGTATGAGCAGGACAATCTGATGGATCAAAAATTACATTAAACAAATTTGACACCTTTTATGGTTAGTTAAACACTGACACTAGTTTCATCTTGTGTATCAGGGAGAACTTAAATGATTTAATAAAACCACTTGCATAAAGTGGTTTAAGTCTTTGGCCAGATGGTCATAAAATCAATGTTCAAGAAGTTAGAATTCCCAAGAATTTTTATATTTTGTAATATATTAGTAATATTTTATATTATGTTGACGCAGTTGAACTCCAGTTGTTTTAACATGATTTTATCTTGTAATGGTTTAAATAGTCATTTCCTGTGTTTTATTATGCAGAAAGGTTCTGAAAGAGATTCCTGTTGGAGATCTGAAACCCAATGAGACAGTCCAAGCCACTCAAGAAGCTCAGCTTCTCTCTCAGCTGAACCATCCTGCCATCCTGAAGTTCTACACCAGCTTTCTGGAGAGAGACGCCTTCTGCATCATCACTGAATATTGTGAGGTAATCCTCAAAAACACCTGATTTCATTACTTGTTGATGCTTATAAGGTCTGAAGCACCTATTAGGTTTTGTCCTGTTGTCATCAGATGTACTCAGTAAATACTCTAATTATGATAAGTAGATCAGCAACTAATTTTATGAGCCTCTCACAAAATCATGTTGGATATTTGATGTAGTTGCTCTCAACCCCCTCCCTAACCAGCCTTCCATCAAGCCGCAGACAGCGGCCGATGCTTCCTTTATATTTTCAGGGCCTTTTCCGTCATTACGAACAGATCAGAAACGCCTGAAGCATTTTGACCTCAACCAGAGGCCGATCCCATCTCGGCAGCCTCATCATCTGATCTTCTCGTCTTTTCTTTTCTTGTGAAGATGCTTCTGCAGGTCATACTGGTCTTATGTCATCTCCGATCTGTGTTCTCTGTGATTATTATATTTTCTGGTACACCTTTTTATTCTTAGCACATTTACTGGACTTTCTCTACAGTAAATAAGAATCACAAAAGACAACAGATCTCTTTATTGTTATTGTACAGTATTGTACAGTATTTATTGTTATTGTACTTTATTGTACAGTAATATCTTGATTGTTTTTCCTAGACAGCACTGAGAATGTGCTGAAAATTTTAGGTAATAGTCTCCTGCCATGAGAAAACCCTTTTTATAGTTAAGAAGGTCTTAACTAAAGACTCACAGTCTCACATGTATTTAGAGTTTCATCTCACCAGTGCTCAGTCTGCCTAGATACAAAAGGCATAATGCAAAAAAGCATGATGTTTCCATATGAACATCAGAGAAATCATAACTGAGGACAAAGAAGTATCCCATAGTGATGTCTTGAAAGAATAAAACATTTCCCTGGCATACCTTTCTATTACATATCAAAAGGTTTTTCTGTTGAATGGAGATTGTTATAGTAGCCTTGGATATGTGTTGCTTTCCTTGAAATGCTACTAAGACACAATAATTGTGTTTTGTCCACGTTGCTATTCTTAATTAGCATGTCACACAACATCCTGTAATACAGGTCCAGTAGATGAACTCTGAACACTGAGTATTTAGTCTGGGTGAAAGAGCTTTGAAAGAAAAAGAATAATAGAAGCAATTTAACTGTCTGCTTCAAGCTGTTGCATAATATTGGGAAATATATTACATTTAAAATGGAAATAAAATTTTGCTCGCCACAGCACTTATTATTGCATGTCGTGTGTAGATGTTACTCATCATTTTCAAACAAAACAAGAGGAATCTCTTGTAAAGGGGAAAGAAATTGGCCTATGATTGATAGTGCATGTTGTCAATGAGTCAAAGTTTGCTCTGATCTACAGCACTGAAATAAAGCGGGGAAAGAATGCTTGAGGATAGCATTAAAGTACACGTCTGCTTCCAGCTTCAACAGTTTCTAATCTCTTTCATCTTTTTTAATGTTTGCTGTGCCGTTTCACGTGGGTTGAGTTGCATTTGACACACACTCTCTATAATCAAGCAGATACTCGTTGATCTTTGATCTTCTGTCTGTAGCGCAGGTGTTTTCTGCTTCTCTCTGTTTTACTAGATTTTTGCGTTAAATGGTAAACCATCCTCCTTTTTTCTCAATTCAAATTCGTAAAATGTCTTGTAGGACAGAATTATTGGGGCAATTCCAGCTTTATGGATGTGACATTTTTTGTCAAAACTTGAAATTCTCACAGATTTATTACCAATATACTGAACCATCTGTTTATATTTTACTAAAGCCCTGTTGATAAAAAAGTATATGCACAAGTATCTATGTAAAAATTTTAATATACATGTGTTATGGATGTCACAGGATTTCTGTGAATTAAAATGCACAAAACAGAAGCAATAATACCCAACAAATGAAAAAAAAAAGAGACTTATTTTCATGTGTCTGTTAATGAGGAATGATGGATGTGACAATTCTGAAAATAGCACTTTACCTGACTATAAAAAAATCATGCCTTAAACATAAAACAAAGCTTTAAAAACTAAGTATATCAAATATATGTATCAAATATTGACATCTGAGCTATATGTTAAAAATGACATTTGCATGGAATTATCCATTGGTTGGATCTTGCGAAACTGTAAAATGTAATAATTTACTGCAAAAGCAAAAATTATATTTTCAATATAGACTATATTCCTTATTTTCTGGACTACAAAATGCATGTTTTACCTCAAAATGAAACTCAGTAAATGATCATTTACTGTCATTTCAAACCTGTACATTTACAGTACATAACATGGTGACATTAGAAGAGAAAATTCTGGCCACTTTTTACTAAATCATGAAAGTAAAGGGGGACTAAGTTGGTCAGGTCTTCTCTAAATATGAATTTAAATATAATAGTAAAAAACATCATGTCCAAACCCCGTGATTTTTAAATTTTTAAAAACAAACAAATACGCAGGCAGAAATGGATAGTCTGTGACTGTATTTTTGACAGTCTTTAAAAATATAATTGATGCAAATATGGAGCTGATCGTGTGTGTTTACTAATTGTCAGGCATAACGCCATGCAATTATTTAATGAAATGTTGCCGTTGACATAGTCACATGGATGTATTGCATTATAAATCAATGACAAATTTCCTCTACATGACTCATTGTGCATCTCACTACCTCTCACTTCTTTGGATAAATGTCATGTCTGCATGATGAAATACTCTAGCTGTGTATTCGCAGACAAGAAGAAGCTGTTTTTTCTTTTCTGCTGGGTCTGGCTTCCAGTTAGATGCAACTTTGGGTGGGATTCATAAGGGTATGAAAATCCTCTATTTTAGCTCTTTTTTAACCACATTTATGTTAAGGAGGTGATGGGACATAATGACTTTGCGTATGTATTGTTCTGTACCATCACTACATAACTGCTGTGTTGACGTACCACCCAAGTGTTTTTCTCACTTGTAACACTTATGGCATAGTGACAGGAAAGTCATTTGATTTAATTTGACGCCTCAGGTTTCAAGTTTAATTTACAACGTGAGATTTTGCTAAATGAAAATATTCAGTTCTGGAACGAGTAAATTGAAGATGCAGCTGGCCTGCAGGGAGGTTTTATTACTTCTGTTTATGCTGCGATGCTTATTCTAGCGTTTTTTCTTCAATTAAACTTTAGCTCTCATGAAAAGCATTGGCGAAAGCGATCGTAGATTTTTTTTTAAGACTGATGATCATAGATAAATACTTTAGGACGCTGCTAATCGCCCATCAAGCGTCCCAATTACACTCATAACGTGAGTCCACCCTCGCTTGAGCAAGCGATTGGGCTTCCTACATTTGCGGGAATTGTAGAAAATGCCCCCCTTGGGCTGGTGCATAAGAGGACCTATCCAAAGACACTCTAAATGAACCGGTAAGCTCGTAAGACACCCACGCGGGGTGCCAATGTGAATCTTTAGACTGTCTGTCACTGCAATAATGATAGAAGACTTTCATAATGAAACTCTGTCTCTGAGACAGTGACGAATGTCTGTTGTTATTGAAATGAGGACTGCTGAGTTCAGCTCTGTGTTCAGATTGAAGTGCAGTCGTCTCATTAGTATGATTGATTATTCTTCTGTACAAACAAGAAAAAAAACAGGGATCCCAAAAACACTGCTTGTTTATGAATTAATCATAACTTCTGTTGTTATTAATTAAAACCAGGGTTATCAACTGGGGGTCTGTGGTCCATCAATGCCATATGGATGTCCGTGGATGGGTATACTGTATATATAACATAAAGTTTTTAATAATTATTTTTAGTTAATTATTTTTTATTTGTAGTTCTTATATCATTCTTGATTCATTTGTTTGCTTCTATAGAGTGGAAAGACATTATTAAAATAACATATAAATGCAAATCGCTGTCTTATGTATGCATAAACAGTGGTGAAATTAATCTACAACATAGCACAGGATATAAATATAGGTAATTAGAAACTAGGTCAACACTGTTATTAACTGAATGTATTATACAGTGTTATAAAAAAATCAAGCATTTTCTTTATGGTTCTTTGGGTTGCCTGACAAGTCGGTGTCAAAACTAATCATGCAATGAGTAAAATTCTGTCAAAACTGGCTCAACCTTATGCTTTTTCAAACCTGTCTTTATCACTTTAGCTCTGATTTCTAAATGATGAAAATAGCATAATTGTCATTTCTGGGTGAGCTGTTCCTTTTATGAACACTTAAATTGTTTGATCGAGCTTGATCATTATTTTTAAAACAGTGAATGTTGTGTTTAGTATCTTCTCTTTCTGTTTTTCTTGTTCACTGCAGAAGTTAAATGTTTTTTTGTCTGAAGTTCAAATAGGTGGTCAAAGACTCACATTCTTCAACAATTATGAACCTGAAAGATGTTAAACCTTAATATTTGATATTTACCTTGATTTCTTTGTGAAACAAGCACAGAAACAACACAGTCAAAGTTTGCAAATAAACCGAGCTATCAGTGGGTGCAATTTGTTCATAATAAATTCCCACAGACTGTTTGTTTTGTATCATTTTGGTTGCTTGTGTAAGCAGGATCCCAGTGCTTCATGCAAAAGAGATTTTCATTTCCTTTGTGCCTTTCTCTTCATCTCTCTCTTATTTCTTTCCATTCCTCAGGACAGAGATTTAGACTGTAAGTTTGAAGAGTTAAAACACACAGGCAGAACATTATCTGAGCCTCAGGTCTGTGAATGGTTCAGTCAGATGCTGTTGGGAGTACATTACATACATCAGAGGTGAGTTGAGAACACAGCCCTTCTTTTTCCGAATGAATAATTCATAACTGACCCATTTTCTATTTCTGCTTTGAAAATCATTTATTTTTTAGTCTGTTTCATAGCTCGCCCTTATACAAAGGTTTGCGTTTTATCAGACAAATGTGCCGACAACAGCATAACCAATTTTTTTATCATTGCTCTCTACTGATTCATTGTCTTTTGATTCTTATTTGTTTTTGTTAATCAGGAGAATACTTCATAGAGATCTGAAGGCCAAAAATATATTTCTAAGGAAAAACATTGTTAAGATAGGTAAGGTCTGCTTTGGCAAGGGATGCTTGATGTTTGATGTTGTTCTGCTAGCGTTCCGAAGGGGACTTTTAATGAAACCAAAAAGCCCAAACACTTCACATGTGGTAAAGCAGGCTCAGTTTGATGACAGTTAAGAGAAATATTTACAAAGAAAAGGATCATTACCCAGTTAAAATAAAATACACTGATCAAACAACAGTTTAAACTGAAAGAAGAATCAGTTTTTGCACAGTCGGGAGACAAGCATTTCCTTTTACTTTGCTTTTCATATCATACCTTTATAATGAAATTGTGTCAGCATATGGTTGTCCTAATGTTTAGCTTATTCAAATGCAGAATCAAATTTATTTTTAAAGGAATGAAGTGTCAGGGACTCTCTTAAATGTTCATGTGTGCCTTTTTGTTGTGTGCATGTTTATTTGTACCTTAAAGGCGTTTACATCAACAGCGAATGAATCGCATTGATTAACCTGCAGGTCAGATGTGTTTATGATAACGAAAGCTTTGTCACATCTTCTTTACAGGTGACTTTGGCGTCTCCTGTCTGCTGATGGGATCATGTGATCTGGCAACTACATTCACGGGTACACCATACTACATGAGTCCTGAAGCCCTCAGCCACAGAGGCTATGACTCCAAATCAGACATCTGGTAGGAATAATGCTGGCTGAGACATTTCTGTGATTATTTCAGCTGTTAATAATCATTTTACTTGTACAGTTATGGGTAGCTGACAAATATATATGTAAATGTGTCCTATGGTGTGACAGCAAACGTGTAGAAAAAAACCTTAATAATTTACATGCTACAAATAGCATGAGAAAGATTTATCTTCAAAGTATTACTAAATGTCACGACTTATTTATTTATTTGTCAACTGCTCATATACAGTACCAGTCAAACTACAGGACATGTTAGAAATCTAAAGGATGGTTACTTTGAGGAGTAATGTAGCAGTTTTATGTTGTTAAAAATGTTTCGTTGATTTGACAAAATACCACATAATGCAACTAATATTTTAAACAACCTCGTTTTAAGCTATTCCCTCAGTGACTCACTACTTCTAATCTTAAAAACAGTTTGTCATTATGCATGATGCAAAAGTGCAAGTAATGATGTACCAGGTTTGATTGCTGTCAGATTGTAGTCTTTGTGAATTTGTAAGCTTTGACGATCCATAGACAATTATAACATGTCAGTGATTCAGAAATCAAAACCTAAATTACGGTAAGTTGCAATCAGACACAATTGAAGACAGTTATGAAATGGCAAGTGTGATTAACAGAAAGTCTGATATCTCTGCCTGATTATTGAGGTGTAAAACTCCTGCGTGTGGTGAGGATGGGATATAAATTCACGGCTTAAAACGTTTCCAAGAAAGCAGCAAGGCAGCGAATAGCCCTTCAGATCCTCACTGCACAGGCCTTTAACACCAGCCTGAGCTCTTCTCGGCCCGCATATCCACACTCCAGCGGATTATCTTTTACAGTATGTGCTGAGAGAAAGGTCTGAAAGGAATGAGAAAAGGAGGTAAAGCAGAAAGATATGAAAATGACCAGAAAAACAATAATAAAGGCTGTAGTGAGAAGAAAGAAAACATTTGGTCTCATTTGGGACACGGCCACAGACACCAGCTGCTAATTTAACAGGCATGCATTTTCTCACACATTCGCTCTGTGAGTATGTGACACAAGAGCTGAGCGTCGCTGTCCAGACTCGTAATTCAGCCTGTGGAGAATTGGGCTCTTCACTTCACATACTTGAGCTTAAGAAGACAAGCAGAAGACAAACCATTGAAGCAAGGCTCAGTGTGCTGTTTAATAAAGAAAGAAAGGGTGGGATGAAATAGAGGACTCCTAGCACAAATTGCACCTCTTTTATTTTTTCATTAAATGTTTAAGTGGAGATTTGAGGGATTTTTAAGCATGACCAGGTTCAAGCCATTAAATTATCAAAAATATCCACTGTTAGGTGAGCAGAGTAGAACCCATGTACAGTTTTAGTACATGCAAAAACATACACAAGACTTGACTTGGTGGGAAAACATTAACAGAACTACAAAAACATGAATGTGGACTACAACATGATGTGATATACAGTAAGCATAATACAAAATAAAAAAGTCATGACAGTATACAGAACACACAACCATTAGGGCAATTTCATGCAAATGTCAACCTTATCATGAAAAAAAGTTTACAAAGGTTTCATCATACTGATAGCTCAGATGTCAATATTTTGTAGATTTACACCGGCATGTGAGGTCATTTTTAAAGCATTGTTTATGGTTTATGTTTATGATTTTTCATAGTCAGGTAAAGTGCTGTTTTCAGTACATATTCATCATATATGTACAAATAGTAAAATAATTTATAATAATTAAATACAAAAATGTATTATTATATTAAAATAAAATAAAATGTTCTTCTTTGTCACATACATACAGGTAACACATGTATATTTCCATGTTTTTAAAATAGGTATCTTGTGTATAGACTGATATTTTTTTCTGGCTGATATATCTATCAGCAGGGCTTTAGTAAAATATAAACAGGTTTTTATTTTATGAGAATTTATATTTCTAGTTTTGACTGAAATTGTCACGTCCATAATCCTTCAATTGTCCATACATAAATTCATTTACCCAGTTCAGCTTTCTTTTATACTCTTTAAGCTGACTGATATCCTCTATAATGGGGTTTGCAACATTTTTTCTGCTCAGTCCCTGTAAAGTATTCCCTGACATTTCAATTTTGTTTTGAAAATATACTTGACCTTTCAGGCAACAAAATCATGAATACATGAATTGAATGATTCATTTTCGTATATTTGAAAGCTCTATTTTTTAAACAGCTTTATTGTTTCACGATCTGCAGGTCTTTAGGCTGTATCCTCTATGAGATGTGCTGTTTGGCTCATGCTTTTAAAGGCCAGAACTTCTTGGCGGTGGTGTTGAGGATTGTGGAGGGACCTACTCCATCCCTGCCAGAAACATACTCACGACAGCTCAACTCCCTAATGCAGAGGTACCAGAAACAGATGGTGCCCTGCTCCAGGCACGAATCAGGCCGTGTCATCTTGAAACTGGCAAGACATTAGTCTGTCTGTTCACTGTGGATGAGATATTGAGCCTCTTTCAGAGCACCTTATACCAAACCTAAGCATGTTTATAATCATTCAACTAGAGGTACGTATCAGCATTTCATAAAGACCTAAACTAGATTCTTTTTCTCTGTCTCTTTTATGTCTCTAGTATGTTAGAAAAGGATTCTTCACGCAGGATCTCAGCCGCAAATGCTATGAAAAGCGCGCTTATAGAAGAGAGCTTACAGGTGAGGAGAAGCTGTTAATCTGATCAGCCGTTCTGGAGGGCATCCGGCCGGCTGTTCTGAGTATCTGCTTCAAAGGTTAATGGGAAAGGCCAGAATGCATCAGGAAGACTTTGATTGCTGGCCAAGCTCAATAGATTTCTAAAAGTCTGTTATGCACACTCATCACATCATCGATTCGCCATCGCATTCATCTCACCCCATGCATAACCTTTTCAGATTGTACTGTTGAAATGTCAGTGATTGGCATTGTTACCTCTCGGCGAGTGTATTGATTGTGGCATGTCGTAGTTGGCCTTGTTCCCTGGCATATGTGTATTAGTATGCATCTATCAGTCAGACCTTCAGCCTTTAAGTGAAAAACGTTCGGAACATTTCTATGCCAGTTTCTTTCTTTCTGACCTATTCAGACAGAGGTTTAGTTTCAATTTATGTCTCACAGACATTGTGATTTTGTGAATCTGTACTTTTCTTACACAACAGCGTCCACATCTATATCAAACAACAGAGTTTCCAGTGTTTTTTTAACGTTTGCAACTGAAACAATATTTAGAAAGTATATTTTACACAAATAGTTATATTGACTTATTGTCATGAACTTCTTAGAGTTATTGTAAATGCTGGTGGTCAGTATGATTTTTTCAACCCATAAAAAGTTATAAAACCATCCCACTATAAAAATACAATTTCACTTTAAGAGCATCTTTATAATATGGATGTTTATCATTGTGCAAGCTTATAATGATTTTTTATAGCTCTTGTTTAATGTGACTGTATTACAGTATTTGCAGTTGTAGTGCCCTTTCAACACCTGTAGTTATATGGGTTTGTTTACATCGAGGCAGTTTGTAATTTGTGCTTGTGATACTCCAAACCCCGTCTGTTCGTCCCTGGTGTCTTCCACTGGCTATTACACCATCACCATTCAGAAACATGTAATCAGAGAGGGTGAGCGAATCCAAACACAATGCTCGCTGATGGCTTTTCTCTCTACTGTTGTGCACTGTTTCCATGGCATTCTTTGGCCTGTATAATTTGTGTGTTACAAATGTCTCATATTGTTCTGTAAATGGGGTCATGTCAAATTTCTCCAGGTAGAAAACATCACTTTGTCACTTCTTCCTGTAACACAGGTTTGGGTGACCCATACAGTACACGAGGGTCTTAATAATGACCATGATATGCAATAGTGCTACATTCCACAAAAGTGGCTTCTGATGCTGAGCCTGTGCAGATGGGAAAGTTCTGTGCAGAAGGCAGACTAAAATAATATGTGGGAAAGAGCTAGAGATGTCTTGAATCAGAATGAATGGGCAGCCTTTCAGTCCATCTGCATTCCTATTGATTTTCAGTATGTAACCATAACGTGAGAAATATTGTCTATAAATATGCAGCGCTGGTGTGCAGGATAATGGTCACAATTTTCCTTTTCTTTTTTATACACAGTTAAGGAAATGTCCTCCTTTACAGTGGTAAATGTGTGTTAATTTATTTGTTTTTGTCATTTATTATTGCATATAAAAATAAGTTGAATAAATAAACATTGATATTTGATCACAGGTTCATTACTGCAAATGCATGTGCACGCTTTCTCTCTGTCCAATAACTGCATATCAGCGGCTTTGTTACTTGCTTTATAATGAGGTTTTGGGATTACCAATGAAGGCTTGAGATGAATGAGAAATTAGTCCTAGCCACAAGAGCATTTAAATGACAAAACCTTAAAAATGTCTCCAAATAAAACATCTGGACAATGTCTTGTGGTGTGGTATAAGCGTTTTGGGCGTGTTACCACCTCGGGTGTTCTATTAATTTAACAACCTGTCTTTAGTTATTCTTTACATTCCAGTTTTAAATGTAAAGGTTTTCTATAATTTATCCTTGTAATAAACCCCAAATGCTGTGCAAACCCCAAATTTCATACATAACACTCAATAAAGGTGCTTCATAGGGTTTTTCATCATTCCTTTCAAAGGAATTTTTTCAACAAAGCTTCTCAAGAAAACATTTATTTTTTACATGTTTATAATCTAAAGAACCTTTTTGTGAGAATGTGAGAATTTTTTTTTTGCCATTGTGAAGCATCTTTATTTTTAAGTAAATATAGTAAATATAGTGAGAATCTGTAATTTAGGGTTAGGGTTAGAAAAAATTCAATTATTTATACATTATTTTACATGTTTCTGCTCAGATGGCCGAAATATCTGCCAAGTAGAAGTACATTTTCTTGCCAAGACAAAAATAGAGCAAATTAGATGAAAAATTAGTCACTATTGTTTTGCTTTTGTTTTCACAGATCCACACACAGTATTGGATTTTACAAGGTGCCAGAAAACTGCATTAATATTATTAATGTCTCTTTTGTTTTTTCTCACCTCAGAACATGAAACACAAATTCTCTACCCTGACACTGCAGGATAGGTCAAATGGGGAGAGAGAGACACATGGCAGATCCTGAAAGCACTGTAAGTATATCTAGAATCAGGAACCTCTTATGTCACAGCGTTATAGATACAGCCCGTCCTCTGCTGAAGTCATCAGCTGAGAAGCGCGTGACTCTATACACTGGGGGATTTTTTGGTGCCACCCTCTTGTCACTTGTTGGGGAACCTATAAATATGTACGTCTGTTGCTGCATTCACAGTGTTTGCAATATGTTAATCAAGTGACAGTGTATAAGCAGATCATCATTAATTCAGTCATACCACACTAATTAAAACATCCATCAACCATAGCACGTCAATCATAGCTTATGACCGAGTGAAAATCAATGCCATGTTAATGCTGACAGTGAACAGCAAGATCACATGTTGAATCCTGTTATATTCTTTGTTTTTTTCCCTTGAGACGTAGTGCTGTTTACTGGGCAATCTGATGGAATGTTGTGCTCATTAGCTGCTTTAGATGTTTAAAGAATGCACACAAAGTATCTGAAGCTACAGTAACACAAGTTCTCATAAATAATCTAATGATACTATTTTCCTGCTTGGAATTTGCCCCTTATTGTTGGATTACATTTTTAATGAAATGTCCTTATACTATTTCACATTTGTATTCGTTTTAAGTATAGTGTCCAGTCAAAATAATAGGATAGTCATTGTGTACAAAAAATGTTATATTTTATAGTATCAAATCAGTGCTAATTACACAAACCAAAAAAATTTTTAAAAGCAAGACATTAATCATTTTGATAACTCCTTGAACCCAACAGACAAAAGAAGGTGCATCTGCAGACATTGCGGGAAAGATCAGAGGTGCAGAAAATGAGCCCGAGAGAGCGCATGCGACTGCGCAAACTCCAGGCAGCAGATGAGAAAGCACAAAAACTGAAGTGAGTGACGTTTACTGACAGTGTCACACTGAGTGTGACTCAAGAGTTTATACTTTATAATGAAGTTAGTGTCAGGAAGTTGGTGATAATGAAGTTAACAGTACTGTACTTTTTCATGGTGAAATGATTTTTGGCAGATGTAATCTTGGCATAATACGTTCTAAAGAATGAATTCTAATGAATGGAGACTGAATGTTTCAGTCTTCAAATCATTTAGATTAACTGGATTAATTATTTGTTCAAGAACTGGACATACTTTTTGTATATGTTAATTATTTTTATCAAAATTGTCAGTTTACTTGCAGAGAGTTCATCACACAAAGCCATTGTATGGCCTACACTTATATTGTGCTTTTTGAAACTTGAATATATTATAAAATTTGTGTTTATACTATATGTACATACTATTTGGGTACATGCATTTGGTAGTTATGATGTAGGTTTTGTCCCACTAAAGGCAAATCGTGGAGGAAAAATATCAAGAAAATCATCTTCGCATGCAAGAGTACAAGTCCAAAAATTTCCAGAACGTCAGTATGGATATTTTAAAGGTATATTGATGAGTTCTTGTTACTGCCTTAAAAAATGACATAATCACCATGTTAAATTAATTGATACTGTATGTTGTAAACAGACCTGAGCTTTATGCAGTATCTTGTTTCCATTCACCCTTTATATAAATAATAAAAATAAGGCCATAATATATACTGTACTAAGTCTCTGTGCAAATTCAGTATATTATACATTAGGATTTCTTTATCTTCTTGTAAAGGTGAAAACAGAAAATGAAGTTAGCCACACTGAAACATTACAGAAAGGGTCACCAAATGGAAACCCAGAGCTAATGGGAAATCTTTCAAAGTGTCCTGATAAGATGAGCATGTCTGTGCAAAAAGATGATGGTGAGTAAATTTCAGTGTTATTGTAATAAGGGGGTTTGTATCACCTTCAACCCTGGGTTATAATGACCTGCCCCAAGTCTCAATGACTCTTGTTCTTTTTTATTAAAGTTGTTATTAGAGCAAAAACTTTTGAAAAATGAAATTTTTTCATTTCATTTCATCAAGTAAACGATTCGAAACCTAGCTCCCCTGATACGTTCTGTTCTTGCTTTTTTGAAGTCTATCATGAATTGTGTGTCTGATGAAATTCAATCCCATCTCTTCCAAATTAGAAAGTTTAACTTTCCTTCAGAAATGACTTTCTCTTCTTCTACGTACATCTTCATTAAAATTCATTGTGTGCTTAGCGCTCCACCGCCTCTTTCTCCATGGTTTAACAAACAACAGATCCCAGAACAGAGCGAGGTACCACGAGTATTACACTTCACTGTCAAACACACACACACATGAAATTCAAATGATTCCTGGAAGTTTTAATGATGTTCCAATACACAGATTTATTGAACCATTTGTTTATATTTTGCTAAAGCCCAAACCAAAAAATATCAGTCTATTCACGAAAAAATGGAAATATACATGGTAAAAAAAATGGCAACATACTTTTCTGTGAATTAAAATGCACAAACCAGAAACGATAATACCCAACAAAAAAAGAAGAGATGACTCTTTAAAGAACGTAAAATGTTTTTTTTATTTCATGTGCTCATTAATGAGAAATATGGATGTGACAATTATGAAAACAGCCCTTTACCTGACTATGCAAAATCATGATTTAAACATAAAAATATGCTTTAAAAAGAGATCTCACACGGGTATTTAAACCAAATATTGACATCTGAGCTATCACTATAATAAAAAAACATTTAATAAAAAATACTTTCATGGAATTGTCCCCATATTTAAAGTATTGTGTGTGATCTGTTCTTTTATATTGGATGCATTTTTACTTCTGTTTTAAATTATACAATTGGCTTGAGTATGTGTTTGCATGGAGGTGATAACCATGTCTGTAATTATATTTTGGCTGTAAAAACAAGCAGAATCCGATCAGGCCCACCTATTGCTGACTCTTTCTGTTACCGTCATCATTATCATCAAGGGAAAGCTAAGTTACGGCCCAAACGCCTCCTTAATCTCTTTAATTGGGTTTTGGTGTTGTGATGAAAAATGTCATAGATGTGTTTTGAGAAAGTCATGAGAGGTTATCTATGGGCTTTTGTGTCTAATCACTTTAGATTCCTCTGTAAATGAGATGTTTTAAATGAGCGCAGAGCCACAGCTGTGCTTTTAGATGACTCGGAGAGAATCCATACAGTGTGATGTATAGATAGATGATCCTCGGGGTGCAGTCAGGGGTGAATCTGAATTATCTGTTGTAAAACATTGTATTGTAAGTATGAGAAAACAATCCCCAGCTGAATTTTGAAACGAATGCAAATGTCCCAGAAATTAACAGGCATTTTTATTATTTAGTTGCCATAAAGCCCTGTCGATCTTTAAATGATCTAAAGGGAAAGAAAACACAGCAAATTAATAACGCGTAAAACGCTCTAAAGAATATTTCTGTGCACATTTCATATACAGTAGTTTAATGAAATTTCCCAACAGAAACATTGTGTGGGATTGAATGGTCCTTTGGAATAGATTGTTATTTATTTTCAGACATAATTATTTTGCTGTTCTGGTCTTTTTCAGAG
Source organism: Beaufortia kweichowensis (assembly GCA_019155185.1). Taxonomy (NCBI): domain Eukaryota; kingdom Metazoa; phylum Chordata; class Actinopteri; order Cypriniformes; family Gastromyzontidae; genus Beaufortia; species Beaufortia kweichowensis. Next base: position 14,047,403 of record CM032800.1, read on the forward strand.
TTTATTGTTGAATGTTATTCAAAGATTGAGACAGCCATTACTGGATATATTCTTGCAGTAAACAATCATACTGCGTGATTCTGCTCATGTCTTCGGTTAAAAAATAATGACTACACCAGGGACGTCTGCGATTTGGCAAGATGCTGTTTAAATGAAAAGCTTTAACAATAAACACATTACGTGCAAACCTTGTCTACATAATTGCCTTGAGCTTGCTTTAAATATGATAAAACAAACCAGTGGATCCAAAGTGAATGGATCAGTCTTTTGCTCAATAAATTTGTCTTTTTAACATTAATTACATTTCTAAGATGTCAATTCAGGCATAAAACATACAAGGGTCATTTGCTTGGGCACTCTCCTTAGAAACCTTGACCTTATAGGGTCAAGACTCAAAGTGTTATATCTAAAGGTATCTTATATATTAGCCAATGAATAAACATCATCTAATGGTTGTGTGAATTAACACTTGTAAAGTATCATTACCATTGCTAATTGAAATCAATGAAGTCAGCAAATTAGGGGGTCCTTTAAAATGCTTACTGTCATGAAAAAAGCTATTCATTAACCTGTAAACTGTGACTGTTCCTCAGGAGGAACACCTATCCTCTCTTCCTATCCACTTTAATAGTTCATAGTTAAATTTTAGTCCAATCATGACAAACTATAAAAAGACTCGAGATGAAATAATTGGCCAATTTTCATAACAATAAACATAAACAAGACTTTAAAATAAAAAAAGTATTATATCTAAAAATATAAAAATTTTAGTTCAGATGTGCATTTTTATGTGTATACTCAATTTCTGCTGAGACAGTTATCAGGTTAATCTCCATTAAAATAACCATTTTAAAATCAAAACAAGAATATAACTCAGAACGAGGCAACAAATACTTTAGGGAATCCCACAATCTTTTGTAGCTGGCAGTAACAGAGATCCAAACTAATCAGACATGACTGAGGTCTGAACACAAGATGATTTGGAAGATATCACAGAAGCTTCTTGTCACAATGAAGGTGAAGTTTTGTTCTGCTTTTTGTCAGGACTAATCCTCTTTACTTGATGAAACAGGCTTTGGTTTAGTGCTGTAAACTGTTTCCAGGTCTGATTTGTTGTGTCTCTTTAATTCCAAATTGCAGGTTGAACTTTCATTGAGGAGATGTAGTGGGTCATTAACTAGTTTCGACGGCTGAAAAAACGAGGATGGTTTGTTACAGTCGGACACATACACACACACTTTAGAATGGCATACTTTGTTTTGTACATTTCAAACCTAAAAAAAGGCTGTATTCAATATATTGCGATGCCTGCGATGGGTGGTTGAATGTGTGTTACATTTTGATGAAGAATTAAAGATGATCCTCTCATGTCTGTTGATATTCTTTGTAACAAATAGAGGCCTATTATCTGTTTGTTTGATACTGGACAGCATCTTGACTCTAATTTTAGGGTTGTAAGGTGGCAGTGCCTTGTGTTACAGGAGTGAGAGGTGCACGTTCACGCATAACTGTTCTCTTTCACACTGTGCAGGAGTAAGCTCAGGTGGAGAGATCTAAAGAAGAACATTAAACTGCAGTGAATGGTGTATCCCACAGAGTAAAATACAGTCTAACACTCACTTCTTACTTCTCTGCTGCCATCTCTGTGTCTCCAGTCGTGTGGTCTGCTCCCGGGCAGATGTCTAATAGAATCAGAAGCATGAAACGGTGTAATCGTCCTGGTCGCAGGCTCAGCATCTCTCACTTTCCTTATCTGTATGTGTGTGGTTCATTTGTTCAAGTAAGTGTTATGGTTTAGAGGTATGCTTTAGGTTATTTTCTGCTGCCCACAAACGTTTTAGAGATGAAACAGGCACAGATCCTTTGCCTTGTTCGAGGGGCCGGCAACAGCTCTGTTTCATCAAGCAGAATAATTTACAAGTAGCTCAAATGAAAGAAGCTTCATAGCAGTTTTTTTTCTCCTTTTTAATTTTTTTATTAGAATTATATATTGAGTGTTTGTGAGTCAATCTCTCTCTCTCTCTCTCTCTCTCTCTCTCTCTCTCTCTCTCTCTCTCTCTCTCTCTCTCTCTCTCTCTCTCTCTCTCTCTCTCTCTCTCTCTCTCTCTCTCTCTCTCTCTCTCTCTCTCTCTCTCTCTCTCTCATCCATCCATCCATCCATCTTATACTTATTAATCATAAGTGAGGAATTTTGTTTTTAATTACACTTGTATACTACATTTACTACTACACTTGTATACTACATATATAAACTGTATAATCATAGCAATGTATATTAATTGTAACAATTACTTTTTAATTAAATTCTTTAATTATGAACTTGTTCGTTTTGTTTTACCGAGCCACAAGAGAGCCCAGCCTTGGGCAAAAAACACCATCAAACATTAACAATAATGTAAACAATGAATAAAAAATGCCACTGATCATTTCAAAACATTGCAGTTCTCATCTACCAGTGTATCAGTCAAACATTCTTCTATATTTTTGTAATCGTTTCAGCAATCCCAGAAGATCCTCAGGCGGCGGAGGCATTTTACTCTGTGGATGAATTCGAGTCATGCTCGGAGGAAGATTCAGCTTTAGACTCAGAGGAAGATCTCCCCACAGACCCTTCCTGGCAGACATGTAGACAGGTGAGGACAGAACTGCTGCTAGAGGGGAGTGGATGTCAATCATCTTGACTGTGTGATATTTACCTCTAATGCTGAATTTAACTGTGTGCTTACTACATTGTACATACTTTAATTAAACTTCTCGTATGAGGCCTGTTGGTTGACAGAAGTGGTTAGCAGTTAAAAGATGAATGAAAAGAAAAATTATTTGGCTAGTAGAATGCTATCTCCTTGGCAGTATCTTGAAACAAAACCTTCAGAATGACTGATTTGAGGTGCGCCACAATGCACACGCACCACAAAAAGTAACACTATACACAAAAACCACATGAGGCATTTGATGCCTTAAAATGTTAGGTATCTCACAAGGTTTTAAAATGTTGCTTTACTCAATAGTTTGGAGTAAAATTACCCACAGTCAACAAAATAACATAAAATTTTCTGGCAACATATTTCTTTCCATCTTTAAGGACACTTTTGGGTCAGTATACCTCAAGTACCCTTCCTTTACTTTCCAGTACCTCTGTGATTTATTTACACGCTCTCAAAAACAGCCTGAAGTCTTAATAAGCTCTCATTGACAGGATCATCTCTTTATGGAGCATGACATAAGATGAATTCAATCACATTTCACATGCACTCGAGCCCCACAGGTAACATTTAATATAACATCACTTGCCTGCTTTATGCAAATGAATATTGCATGCAGTCTAAAGTGAGTTTAACAAGCTTATGGTTTTAGTGCTGCCACAGTAAAACAGAAAATGTGCTGATCATTTCCACCCGAAAGCCAGGGTCTCATCTGCACTCAAGATGGTACCAGCCACCGCAACAGACTCTTAAATCCACAATCCAATACCAGACTTCTGTGCGATTCGATCAGGCCTACTGAGCTAGATTAAAACTATTTGTCACCATTGAGAGGGAAAAAGCTGGGAACCGTGATGGTATAAGTATGAAACCAAAGGGGACAGTGGAATAGACTTCTGCCCCAGTGGATATTTGATAATTACCTGGCTCGCAGTGAGAGCACGGCAATGTTTGTGCTGGCAGCAATGGCCGGCTGAGATTCCTCTGAACTAAGGAATGGAGAATTGCATTTTGTAAATAGCTTTATAATAAATAGCAGTTCTTCTGCAGTAGCAGCATTTTTTTCTTTTCTCATTTCGATGTTTTGCACAGATGGCGTGCTTTATACGCGTGAACTGCCCAAAGGCTTGCCTTTCACCACAATGCACTTGCAGGGTCCCATGATCTCTGCTTTCTGCACACCAGTTGGAGTTTGAATATAGTTTTCTGTTTGCAGTCTTCCTACCTTGAAGCTTTCATTTTGGGAAGGTAAATGCACCATGGAGTGCAAAACAATTTAGGTTAACATTCATCATGATGCTACTTTCATCTTCCCAAATATGAGAGCGTTTTAGAAAGGAAGCACATTGAATTTCGAGACCCCTGTGAGCGAATGATACGCTCTGTTGACTCTCATTATAGACGTGTCTAAAAACCCCAGTCCTTGATCTAACCAGATGAATTTCCTTGGGTCTAAATGTGTCCTTGTACACATGCCAGATAATACATATTGTAGGTTTCATTAATCCTCTACAACAAAAGTTTTGGATCAATGTACTGCAGGGTCCACAAAAAAGAAGCATTTTTTAAAATGAAATGTTCATGACATTTCTAAATATTTTAATGAACAGTCACTAGTGATCTAAATGTATACACATGAAAATGCACTATCCAAACTACAATTTTTAAAATAACATCCACAATAATATAATTTATTTATTAATTTAAAAATTTGTCAAATATTTAGTTTTGAGGTACAGATCTTTTCTTTTTTTCTATAATACATTTATTGACATTTTGTGCAGATATAACATTTTATATATACAAAATTATAAATATATATAATATTAATTTAAACGTTAATCCTCCTCTGTACCTTCAAGTGACAGATCAATAGTATTAATATGATTCAACAAAGGTTTCCATGTTTTATGAAAAAAAAGACCCTTTTAAAGAAAAACTTATTTTATCCACCTTTCATATGAAGGAGTAACACATGCTTTCACTTAAGGAGAATAAGCCTCCTAACCAATAAGCCACCACATCTTGTGTTGTTGAAGGCAAATTTGGTGTAAAAGGAATTAAAAAAAGAGCAGTAAAGGGGTTTGAAGTGGCTGATATCTTAAAGGTTTTTTTAAAGTATCAAATATTGTAGGCCAATACTCTGTCAGTCTTGTACAAGACCAAAACATGTGGAGGTATAGACCTTTTCATCAATTTAAAGTTTGTCATGATTAGACTTAGAATTATGAAATATTAAAGTAAACAGTGACATAACCTTTGGAACGGTAACAGTTAACAGGTTAATCATGTTTCCTTCATTCTGTATGTATTCTTGCATGTCTCAGGACAGTGACCTGGAGGCTATGATCCGACACATGGAGAATGTTCTGCATGGTGACTCAGATGGTAAGTGCAGAAATCCACATGAAAATCAAGTATTTTTCTCTATGTATTACTTTGTTAAGACAAAGTAGAAATATCACGCTTCTAACAGGTACACACACACATACTGAATACATAGACACTCCATGACCAATGTGAGATATAAGATCTCTATCCAATACTTACTGAGCAATTACATGAGAGGTGAGCGTGACACAAAGCTGCTTCTGAAGGTCACAGGCGTGTAGAAATGAAGCATTCCTTCATAGATTTGTGAGCTTGCTTCATATAGAAAAAGTGATTTATTTGCCAGTTAAAAGCCTCTCATTGTGTGGTGCTGAGATTTTATTTTGTTGATGAATCTGATGAGGAAGTCTGTTCTTCTGCCACTTGAAGCCGTAGCATCATTGATTAGGTCATTCACGTGAGGCTATTTACAGGCTCAGACCATATCAGATAAGAGCATTTCCGCCCCGATTCAACTGGGGTATTTTTTTCCAACTCTCAGTTTCTTTTCTGGGTTGTTTTACATTCTTAAATTTCAGGTGCTTTATATAAATTGTCCTCTTGGATCTTATTTATCCTTGATTGTATTTTTCCCCTGATGGAAGCATTAAAACACACCACATAACCTTATACAGTATATGAATCTTTATTATATTTAGGTGTGTACATTTAGCATCTGTATTTAAATGAATAATCCAGCAATTAGATCAGTAATGTGCATTATATAGCAAAAGTTGGGTATTTAGACACTTAGGTCACAAAATAAATGAGTGTTATTGCATCAGAAAACAAAAGATTTAACTTTGGTAAACAAATGATGCAAGACCATTTCATAAGTAACTTGTCTTTTTTTATAATTATTCTTTAGCCAGCTGGTCTCAAGGTCAGTTTTAGTTGATATATGAAGTCAGTTCCCTTCAAGTTCACACAAGTGTTTTTTACAACAGCTCCCCACATAAAATATGAACATGGTTCACAAAGTTTGTCATGCAGAAAGTTTCCAAAAACAATATATCTATTGCTTTATACTCATTATAATCTATTGCTTTTCTGTCAAAAACAATTGATTTGTTGTTTTGCTTACATTGAAACGGCATTCATACACTTACAAATGTACCTTCGGTGTCTAAATACTAACCTCTGTAGTTGAGAATTTAAATTTATTAGTTGTGACTAGAGGTTATTGTATTATTTTCATTTGTATTTTGTGTCCATATATTCTGATAGTAATAAGTCTATTCCTGTGTTTACAAAAACAGCAAGACCTAAAAGGCCATATGTTTTAAAATCTATTAAACAATTCTCCTGTCTCCCACAAAAACACAAGTTTCACCACAATTCATCTCATCTGTAGATCAAGATTAATGATAGCAGTGTTAGGACAATGCATGATGAGTAATATCAGTCCAGTGTTGGGCTTCTGGCTCAGAAAATCTACTTATCTGACCTTATCTCTTCTCTTTCTTTATCTAGTCTTCTTATCCACACAATGAGTGTCAGATTTGCTCAGCTGTAGGAAAAAGAATAGATTGAAAAAAGCAAGAGAAAACTAAGACGGGTTTTGGCTTAAAATTGAAAGTAGATTTGAATGCAGGTGTTGCTTTTATGTTGAACTCTCTGACTAAAGAGGAATTAGGTGAAATATGGATTTAATGACAATTGAAGTATAATTACAGTAGAGTTTACTTATTTAGCGGTAAAAGACCAACAGTAGTGTTATTATAACTGTTATTAACCAATAAACACACAGTTGTTGTACACAAGGTGCTGTGACACATGATTTCTCTGTCCCTTATCACCTGCTGACTTGTCAAACACACACACACATACATACACACAATCTGGCTTGGCTTTTGAACCGTAACGCACATGTCACTGTGGCTGACAGCTCAGAAATGCTGCTTTGTGCTTGAGCTCCACTTTCACTTCATTCAACACTGGCTTACAGAAGAATCTCACTTAAACTCAAGAACTTTTACAAATGTTTTTTTTTAAAGAAATCTATGTAAAATGTCTGTCTGTTTTCCAATATTTTCAGAAATGATGTTGCCCGTAATCTCTGTAATGTTCTGCTGTGTAAATGTCACATTGGTTTAACTTCCCTCATAAACATTTACTTCGATGAAAAATACAAGCAAATAAACATGTTTGTTTCTTAAGCCTTTATTTTTCTGTACCGCTGTATCAAAAGATGTAGGTTTCTTTAAGCGTCTTGAAGACATTGTCACAGTTCTTCTGAAATGAATCTTTCTTAATGTATTAATGGACAAACTCCATGTCAGTGAAGGTGAGACCAGATCTCCATGTGGAGCACCAGCTGTTTTCAGACTCCTTGTGCATACAAAAGACTTTTGCACAGTATTGTATGTGTGTTGTGTTTTTCAGGATCTGAAGCTGAGAATCTAAAGCCTCTGCCCGGTTCTCATGGAGCATCAAGCAGCATCAACAGCAGCATGGCTGAGAGCAGAATCCAGCGAATGAGAGAGTGAGTATCTCGTCCTTGACCCTTCATAAAGTCCTCTCATTCACCGGTCACCTCACATTCTCAAGAGGTCATTCTCCTGCGAGGCAAGACATCACTGCTGATGGTCTGCGAGTTATTCAACATATAAAGACCAAAAAATATTGACCTGTTTCAAAAGTGGCAGCTCTGCACGTCTCATATGTTTCACCTGTTACAGCATTCTGTGTATTTCCTGACATAGTTTGAAGTTAGTTTAGCTTTCCGTGTTTCAGTCGGAGGTTTCCAAAACGACAGATTTGTGCGCTCTGTCTTCCCTAAACCCTGATCCTCGCTGGACCTGACAGATGTGTGCCTAAGAGCTAAACCCTGCGTGAGCCGGATGATTTCTCAGAAAAACAGTTGAATAGTACTGTTTATACTCAGCAGGCTGTTAACATAAAGCGAATGCTTTTGCTGGCGGTTACATCAATGATTGATAACATACGTTCATTTAAATCCCATTAAAAATGTTAGGGTTGGTTCCTAATTGTTTTGGCAGTGATCGTTTGCGTTGCAGGGGATGTTTTTTCTTTTATTCACTCTGCATATTTCAGTCATATTATATTAGCATATACAATTTGGCTGCTTCCAGTATACATTCACCTTTTTATGAGTATACATAATGTGTGTGATTCAGTTGAAGCATTATACGAGCATTTTATGAATCCAGAATTAAATTTAACTCCCTCTGGACAGTCTTTCATTATGTGAGCAAATATTTGAAAATCTTATAGTCTGAAAAGGTATGTTTATTACTCTTTCCGTACACAATGGTACACATCAATATCCGCACCTCGCTGTGTGAAGTAACCCAATAACCTTGGTAACCTCCCTGCGGTGTATTTAACGAGATAAGGTTTAAAATGAGTTTGAGCTTGACGTGTCATTTGTGATTCATAGAGCTAATTTATTCAACCTGATGTCTTGATGTTGTGCATAGATCCTGTTACTTGTTTCAAAGAAGGTCTATTACACCTTACCGTCCCATATTTTTACCCTAAATATGTTTTGTACAGCCGTCAGCTTTATTTTCAGCACGACTGCAGAGACCCTCGGACTGAGTCTGTTTCTCCCCCACTGAGTGTGGGCTGGAGATATTAATAACAGAAGCCCTCTTCCTGTGAGAACAGAAATTAGAGGTTGTCAGCTGCTTCACTGTAAGTCTCATAAGAGCGTAAAGATGAGGAGGAGGGAGAGACGGAGCACAGGTAGCAATTTACAACAGCTGCATTTACCCCACGGCTCTCAACACAGACTGTGGTCAGCTGCGCGACAACTGCGCAGTCTTACGGGTCCAGATGCAGGTCCTGTTCTTTGATTCAGATTAAACAAATTTACACGTGTTCGTCTTGGTGTATGCAGCTGTTTATGATACTACAGTAGTGCTAATGTAACATGTTCTTTTGGTAAGGTGTCTTTTGGTAAAGAAGTAGTTATCTTATAACTGATAGAACTTTGTGCCATCTCTGATGTACTGTATATGATTCCTTTATTTAGTTGAAAACAAACAGTTTAAGAATAAGAGCTGCTTCTCAATCAAATTGAATGGATTTTGTGAAGCAGGTATTTGTTCTGTTAACCTTTCCTGGTCTATGATTGTTTTGTTGTGTTGCCAGATTCTTGTGATGCATCATGAAGACACAAATGCTGAATGGTTAGTTTTAGTGTGTGCATTTCATGTCATTTTCATATAATATTTTTAGGTTTGTTGGTCAATGCAAATGTCAACCAAATTGTTACCAAAGGTTTTCATCATACTGATAGTATTTTGGTGGTTTAAATAACAATTTGAGGTATCTCAAAACATTTTTAAGGCATTTGTTTCATCTTTAAAGTATGATTTTTCATAGTCAGGTAAAGTGCTGTTTTCAGAATTGTCACATCCATAAAAGTCCATATTCCTCATAAATGGACACATAATATTAAAATAACTATTTTATGTTCTTTGAAGAGTCATCTCTTTTCCATTTGTTGGGTATTATTGCTTCTGCTTTGTGCTTTTAAATTCACAGAATTCCTAGTGGTGTATGTTGTCTCTCATTTGTCATTCATGACAAATGTATATTTCCATTTTTTTAGAGCCTGTTATGTTTAGTGAAAAGCACTTTTCTGATTCTGATTGCATTAGGTCTTGAATTCTAGGCACAACCAAACCACAGTAGACGCGGTATGTCAAGCGAGTTGGTTGCTAACCATTAGGCTGTCTCACATCAGTAGTTATTAGGGTCTTAGCTTTTAATTATGATGTCAAATCTTGACCTTGAAGGTAATGGACGCTTTTAATCTGGGTTTGCTCTTGCTTGCCCCTAATAGAACATGATTGTATCAACTAATTTTGATAGTCTTCCATTGTTCTTAATAGCCACTTGTCAGAAGTGATATTTAGACCCACGTCTCCATTTGTAGACCGGCATGCTCTTACCATGAGAAGGTTAAATCACCTTGAGTCTTGACCACTGAGCTCTTTTCTTTTTTCTTTTCTTGTGCTTTTGTGAAATGTAGAGCATAGCTTCTTTCTCTCCAGCAGATGTTTGTTTGATGCGTTTGTGATGAAAACGGCCAGCTCATCTCAACGTGACACATGAGTTCCCTCAAACTTGTTAACAGACGATATCGAGATCCGCTTTTGTTGAGTGGAGCTCATTAAGACGCACCGAATGGGCTAATCAAAGCTGCCAGAAAACATACGATCAGACACACAGGTCTCCTTTCAGTATAGCTGTAAACTTGTGAAAAGTCAGAGCTGAAATCGGCGTAACAGCCCAGAGCAATAGATGCTTGTCATTATGTCATTATGCTTTTGTTGTTGAGGAGGTTCCTCGGGTTCCTCTATAGAAGAACGCTGATTGCGGAGGAAGGAGCTTCTGGCCTCTGGTCAGAAAGTGGAGGATGGAGACTTGTGTTTATCACGCTGCGAGTGATTGCAGCTCGGTCTTGATTACCTTAATCAGCTGGAAAGAGACTTTGTGCGTGTGTGTATGAGTGGATGTGTGTGTTTGACGTTTGTTGACAGGAACGCCTCTTTGATATAATAACACTGGCAGAAATAAACTTGCTGATGTTTGTGCTGACCTCAGTGGTCTCTTGATTATGTGTTTATTCTTGGCTTCTTGATAAAGACATGAGTCATAATAACAGATTAGTCTGATTGTGTCTGTTTACCATGTCTGAACTTTACTACTAGCATTTTATCTTTGTTCCTTATAGATGAAGGACATGTTTATTGTTTTAATTATGTGCTAATAAGGCACTTGGTTTTTATATATAAAAGCAGCAGTAAAAGGCACTTTGGTAAAACAAATTGCACTTGTTTTCAGTATGGCTAATTGGATTTTGATTCATTACATCCGTTTCCTAGTAAGGGTATAAATATTAATGCATTTAATTTTAAAAAATTCTCTTTATCTTCTTTGAGTTTTGCTTATTTGTATTGCACATACCTGTTACTCGTCACTGTCAAAAGCATATGTTGACATTATTGAAATAAAAAATTTTCCTCTACAGTTGTCTCCTAGTGGAAAGGACTGGGTACCGCTATTGATTAGTGATTAGAGCTAAGCTACAGTTATTAGCTAAGCCACAGTTTTTGAGTTTTATAAATCAATATATTAAATACATTTCAATGGAGTCCGATTACATTGCACTCCACATGTATCATTGTGAAAAGAGGAAATGGATATTAACACTACTGCAAAAACATTTTATTCAGTTGCAACATTTATTATACACTATTATGTCAGGATTTTTGTCAAGTTCATAGTGGAAAAATCATGACCCTGTGAAATAAAGTTGTATTCCAGATTTTAGCCCAAGCCTAAGTGCCCAATTTATCTAATCAGAAATCAGTTCTCATGCAAAGGATTTACTAATAATTAAACTATTAATTAATGATTAATCAATAATTAACATTTCAAACTCTATCAATTATTCATTGCAAAAACTAGTATTTACATCCTGATTAGTTCAGTTTTTCCTCTTTGCAGCGATCGGTGTTAGACACCTATCTTTGTCTTTTTCACACGTTTTTTTATTCACACATCACTCAAGTAACCACATGCACAGTAGGCACACATGTAATCGAAACCAGCAGAAATTCAACAAAGTCTCCTCTGATTTCATCTGTTTACATTCAAGTTCTTTATTCATACCCTTCCCTGATTTTAATTTCCTCACGAAAATTGTATTTTAATTTGGTTTGTGAATATATTGTACAAACAAATATTAGTAACTTGGTTTAATCAACCCGTTTCATAAATTTTATTCAGCAATCAATGCAGAAAATGGTAAAAAATTCTTGGGGGGGTCTGGTCATCACATGGCGGAACAGGTTTTCCCTACTTCTCTTGTTTGAAAAAACATTTTACACCTACTAATATCTGATTTCAAAATTTTAAGCTAAATAAAAAAGACCCTAAAAGACCTTTGTGGTTCTCATGCAAAGGATTCACTAATAATTCAACCAGTCTTTGAGAAGTTGCCTCAGTACAGGCCACTTTAAAATCACTGTAAACATAAAAGAAATAATTTGCTCTCTCCATTTTACCATGCTGGAGTGCTCCAGACCCACGGCCAAACTCCAGGGAAGCGTAGAAAAGGAGACAGCAATTACCTCACACTGAAGCGGGCAGAGGGGGCACAATCAATTTAATCCCAGACCGCACACGCTCATATCCTGGTCCCCATTACTGTGGTGGATTGAGCGTGCTGAACCCCATGATGATGTTGCAACAGCCCTGCCGTCCCCCAGCATCATCACCTGTCTGCTGCCCATCAGTCTTGACACCTGTATGAAATGCCTGCTGGTGTCAGCCCGGAGGCATGACTTCTCCTGATGATGGCCAACGCTGTCAGTTGACCCAATGTATTGTAAACATCTCGTGCAAAGACAACAGCCATAGCAGAACTAATGAGAAAAGGTGCAAAAATGTTTTGTACTGAGAAACGGGAGTGTTGGTTTTGTTTAACCTAATTTATGAACTGCAGTGTCATCAATGTCAATGTGAAAATCCAATAAAGTTTCTCATTAGTATAATGAAACAATTCACACTCTATCAATTCATCACTGCAAAATCTAGTATTCACACCCTAATTAGTTCAGTATTTCCTCTCTCTAGCGATCAGTGTTAGACACCTACTGTAGGTCTAGATCTTTATTTTTTACAGATTTTTTTGTATTTACACATTTCCTTCCAGTAATAGAATGCAGTAATTTAACAAAGACTCTTTCATCTGTCATTCACTGATGTATATTTTTATTTCCTCATGAATATTGTATTTTTGTTTGTTTAGTCTTTTAACAAACTTTTAGAATAAACTGTTTTTATGTTAAACATTGATTTTTTCCTAGTAAGCAAAACCTAACTTTGCAGGAACACAGAAGAATAATATCTGTGTGATTCTGGTTGTTACATTGCAGTACAGGTTCAGAACCTATTTATTTGCAAATTGAACAGTTTTTTTCAAAATAATTTTTATAGGGAACCATCTTTACTAAAACTTATTTTAAAGCTCATGGTCTGACCTATAGCAAATGGGGTATTATATCAAACACATTTAGCATCAACAACCTAAATAAGCAGGGGCCATTATTGTACTAAAATGAAATTTTTGAAAATCTTTAATAAAACTTATTTAATATATATAAAATTTTAAGTAATTGAATGATTATATATTAAAATAATAACATGAAACAAGTTGTATTGATTGATATCACGTGATTTTATGACCTAGTAAAGCACAAAACAATGATTGTGCATATCCCTTAGCAAATGTGTAGTTGGGCTACTGAACACAGAAGAATAATATCTGACTGTTACATTCTCAATAATCAAACACATTTAGCATCAACAGCCTAAAAATTTCAGAACCTATTTATTGTAGGCTACAAAGTGAACAGTTTTCATTTAGAAACATGTATGAACTTTCTGTCTAATGGAAAACAGGGGAACACTATCTGACAAATTCTGAGGTGTCAGGATATGCGCTCCCCTGCTATGACTAACAAGTTAGTTGTAGAAGACTACCAAAAAAAATCTCAAGGATACAAGAAGCCCATTGGCATTGTGGTTAGTGCTCTCGACCCATGATCAGTAGGTTGTGAGTTTGGACCCAACCCAAAGCATTGTTTATAAACACAGAGGAACCTTGTCTGAGCCTATATTGTGCTTCTTTATTAAACACTGGACGAACTTATCTGACAGTTACATTCTCATTAATCAAACACATTTAGCATCAACAGCCTAAAAATCTCAGAACCTATTTATTGTAGGCTACAAAGTGAACAGTTTTCATTTAGAAACATGTATGAACTTTCTGTCTAATGGAAAACAGGGGGAACACTATCTGACAAATTCTGAGGTGTCAGGATGCTCCCCCCTCCTATGAGTAACAAGTTAGTTGTAGAAGACTACCAAAAAAATCTCAGGGATACAAGAAGCCCATTGGCATTGTGGTTAGTGCTCTTGACCCATGATCCATGGTTGTTGGTTTGGACCCAGCCCAAAGCATTGTTTATAAACACAGAGGAACCTTGTCTGACCTATATTGTGCTTCTTTATTAAACACTGGACGAACTTATCTGACAGTTACATTCTCATTATTCAAACACATTTAGCATCAACAGCCTAAAAATCTCAGAACCTATTTATTGTAGGCTACAAAGTGAACAGTTTTCATTTAGAAACATGTATGAACTTTCTGTCTAATGGAAAGCAGGGGGGACACTATCTGACAAATTCTGAGGTGCCAAGATGAGCCACTATGCTTTGACTAACAAGTTAGTTGTAGAAGACTACCAAAAAAAATCTCAGGGATACAAGAAGCCCATTGGCATTGTGGTTAGTGCTCTTGACCCATGGTTTTGGACCCAGCCCAAAACTCAGCTTCTTTATTAAACACTGGACGAACTTATCTGACAGATTAATCAAACACATTTAGCAAACATTCTCAAGTGCATGTATGAAAAAGCCCATTTGCCAGTAACAAGTTGTGGTTAGTACTCTTGACCCATGATCAGTAGGTTGTGGGGTTTGGACCCAGCCCCCAAAGCATTGTTTATGTGCTTCTTTATTAAGCACAGAGGAACCTTGTCTGACCTATATTGTGCTTCTTTATTAAACACTGGACATGAACTTATCTGGACAGTTACATTCTCAATAATTAAACACATTTAGTTGTAGAAGACTAATCTGAATCTGCAAGAAGCCCATTGGCATTAGGATGACCCATGATCAGTGGGTTTGTGGCTTTGGACCCAACCCAAAGCATTTATAAGCAGCATCAACAAAAAACTTATCAGAATCTATTTATTTTAGGCTACAATGTGAACAGTTTTCATTTAGAAACATGTATGAACTGACAAATTCTGAGGTGCCAGGATCTGTCTAACAAGTTAGTTGTGAAAGCAGGGGAACAGTATCTTGACAAATTCTGAGGGTGCCAAGATGAGAACCCCCCTGCTTTGACTGACAGTTACAAGTTAGTTGTAGCATCAAAGACTACCAGAAAATCTCAGGGATACAATGTAGCCCATTGGCATTGACAAATTCTGTGAGGTGCGATGAGTTAGTACTTGACCCGTGGTTAGTGCTCTTGACCCATGATCAGTAGGCTGTGGGTTTGGACCCAGCCCAAAGCATTGTTTATAAGCACAGAGGAACCTTGTCTGACCTATATTGTGCTTCTTTATTAAACACTGGACGAACTTATCTGACAGTTACATTCTCATTAATCAAACACATTTAGCATCAACAACCTAAAAATCTCAGAACCTATTTATTGTTGGCTACAAAGTGAACGGTTTTCATTTAGAAAAATGTATGAACTTTCTGTCTAATGGAAAACAGGGGGAACACTATCTGACAAATTCTGAGGTGTCAGGATGCTCCCCCCCCGCTATGAGTAACAAGTTAGTTGTAGAAGACTACCAAAAAAATGTCAGGGATGCAAGAAGCCCATTGGCGTTGTGGTTAGTGCTCTTGACCCATGATCAGTAGGTTGTTGGTTTGAACCCAGCCCAAAGCATTGTTTATAAACACAGAGGAACCTTGTCTGAACTATATTGTGCTTCTTTATTAAACACTGGACAACATTGTCTGGCGGTTACATTCTCATTAATCAAACACATTTAGCATCAACAGCCTAAAAATCTCAGAACCTATTTATTGTAGGCTACAAAGTGAACAGTTTTCATTTAGAAACATGTATGAACTTTCTGTCTAATGGAAAACAGGGGGAACACTATCTGACAAATTCTGAGGTGCCAGGATGAGCCCCCCTGCTTTGACTGACAAGTTAGTTGTAGAAGACTACCAAAAAAATCTCAGGGATGCAAGAAGCCCATTGGCATTGTGGTTAGTACTCTTGACCCATGATCAGTAGGTTGTGGGTTTGGACCCAGCCCAAAGCATTGTTTATAAGCACAGAGGAACCTTGTCTGACCTATATTGTGCTTCTTTATTAAACACTGGACGAACTTATCTGACAGTTACATTCTCATTAATCAAACACATTTAGCATCAACAACCTAAAAATCTAAGAACCTATTTATTGTAGGCTACAAAGTGAACAGTTTCCATTTAGAAACATGTATGAACTTTCTGTCTAATGGAAAGCAGGGGGAACACTATCTGACAAATTCTGAGGTGTCAGGATGAGCCCCCCTGCTTTGACTAACAAGTTAGTTGTATAAGACTACCAAAAAAAATCTCAGGGCTACAATAAGCCCATTGACATTGTGGTTAGTGCTCTCGACCCATGATCAGTAGCTTGTAAGTTTACACCCAGCCCAAAGCATTGTTTATTAGCACAGAGGAACCAGTTGTAGAAGACTACAAAAAAAGTTTAGGGATGCAGAAGCCCATTTGGATTTGTGGTTAGTACTCTTGACCCATGATCAGTAGGTTGTCTGACCTTGTCTGACCTATATTGTGCTTCTTTATTAAACACTGGACAACATTATCTGACAGTTACATTCTCAGTAATCAAACACATTTAGCATCAACAGAGGAACATGTGTTTTACAAAGTTCATTAGTTTTTATAATATAAGTCTGCAATGCCCGAACATCTGCAAAAAAGATTTTGTAATTTTAAAATTGGACTACACTATATATGTAGCATATCATTTAATAGTGTGTCTTATATACATGTAGATAATTCAAGTTAGATAGACCCAAGGTTACAAAGGGTTTCATCAACTAGTACAATGATAGATAGAAGTTACCAGGCATTTTACAGTAACATACTGTCATTGTTTGTATCTGGTCATTTAAATATATGTTCAAACGGCATTTGTTGTTGCAAAGGTAAGCAAGCTAGAATGTGACCAGCTGATGTTTAAACAACTTTAAACAGCCATTGTTGAAAGAATACTTACAGTAACTAGCTGGCACAACAAGGTCTAACAGTTTAGATTTGCATTTTAACAGTGGTTTGCATTTGGCTTTTCAAAAGCTGGTGTTTTTCGGTGATGAATGTCAGACTGGCAGACAATAGTACAAGGTATCCTGGAGAACTTCTGAAATTTGGGAAGACAAGCTAAAAGTAAAATACTTGGACAAAAATCTAGACACACATCCATCACCTCTTCTAGCTCTCTACTTCTTTGAGGGTTTTTTTCTCCATCCTTTGCCTACTGTAATGACATTGCTTTGGCTTGTGGGTACAACTGAGTCAAGCTAACCTAAATGTGATTTTATCCTTGTAACGACAAATCCTCTCAGATGATAAGATTTTGTTAGAGGGTTACCGGATTTGAGTCACAAATTTTCCAACGTAGAAAATTGTAATTTAGAGTTTAAAGCAATTTATTTCTTTACACGAGTGCAAACCTGATTTTAGCAGACCTTCATAAGGTCTCCAAAACCTGAAACTGCCAGGCAGAAATGAATCACCTTCAGTTTTCTGACAGTCTTGATTCTATTGTTGCTGTTTTTGTGTTAGGGAATCATTTGCAAAGAGTGAAATAGACAAACAAAACATAGTCAAGTCCCTTGTCTAAGATAAAGACCTTTAGATACCTATGTACTCCCATCTTAATATTTGATTTACACTTTAGTCATGTAAAAGATTATCTTTTAGTAATAGTAACAGACATACATAATGTTAAAAAACGATTGGAGCATGTGGGTATGAAGCTCTTTTCTAGGAGAGGTCCAAAGGTGCTGGCAGGATGAGACTGACATTGAGACATGAAGGTGATTCACGGTGCCTGCTCACATGTCCAAAACGTGTCAGGAGGCTGTTTTTACAAGACGTCCCACTTGGATGCCTCCAGTACTGCCAGAGTATTGAGAGTGTTGTAGGTTGCATGTAGAACAGGAACGGGCTTGTTTGAAAGAAAAGTGTACTTGCATACATTTGAGTTTGTGTATGATTTAACTGATTTGAGTGATTTAAATTCATGTTTTAGGTCTCTGTATCAGAGGCTGGGAGAGGAGGTGTTCCTGAAGATCTATGACTACCTGAAGCAGGCCAGACAGAAGCAGGAGACTGAGGAGAACATCAGACAGGCTTTGAGCAAGCTGGTGGAGAAATCCAGTGATTGTTTTGAAGTGGATCAACTTCTTTATTATGAAGAGCTTTTACAGACAGCACAGGATAATACTTTAAGATAACCATTAAACACACACATTCTCAGGTAGTAACTATATACTAAAGATCAATTTATGTACTTTTATAATATAACACTTACAGTATATAATTAGTGGTGATTGGAATAGCAGGAAGAGGAATGTAGAGAATTTCTATTAGAAAAAAGATATTTTGCATAGTTTTGCAGTAACATAATTATTGTATGTCAGCCTTGACTGATTATTTCCTGATATGCAGAATATATTTTATACCGATTAGACATTTCTCTGCCCAATTTTAATACTGTCACAACAATAAACACACATTTTTATTTTGCCATACAGCATAAAATATGTTCTGATAACTTACATTTTTAGACGTAGTGTTTGTATTATATATTAATTCATTCAAGCTTTTTGATTACACGGCTGAAAGTTTTTTAATTGAATGTTGAATTCTGTAAATATAAATTTAATGCAAAAATATTTAAATAAAAAATCAGTGGCATTCAAAACATCTATTTTTTTCTATCCATCTATCCATCCTACAGTGTATATATATGTATATATATCATATACATCCATCCTATCATCCTATTTGTCATTGAAACAAAAAAGAAATGTAATAAAACTACACATAGAGGTTTCAATTCCACCTCCTTACATAGTTTTTGCAAGGTTCTGACAGTAAATGTACGTGGACTTGTTTTCCATTTGCTACATGGTGTAATACATGGATAAAACCTTTTATGGGTCTAGCTGTCACTATCTAATACTGTACTAAGTCTCACTGGTTTTAAGGAGCTACATCACACTGATTTACTACTGTACATTCCTGTACAAAACCTTTACTCATCACCGCTTTATGATGACAGTTATTAATCGATCTGTTTTTACTTGCCTGTTCACAGACAAACATTGACAGATTCACATCTCCAGAAGTTAGTAAGCTGGCTAAAATCCAGCAGTATAAGATCAATAGTAGAAAACAATGATGAACAGAGACTATAGCTGAGATAACAGAGCGGCCAGCATTCTCCATTGTGCTCCGCTGTTATCACTGGAGCAAGCCGAGCTATTCATTACAAGCTATCGACTTTCCCATGACATATGGTAAGAATATCGTTGTTTTCCAACTTTAAAGATAGTTTAGATTCTGTTGGAAAGATGGCTTTAATTATCTTGCCAATTGAACTGCACACATTTTACAACTTGGAAGACAGGCTGCTCTTCTGCTGTAATCAGATAAAAGATGAGTTTCTGTAAACGGCTGTTTGTCACCGTGATGCATTACATCTCAGTATTCCTCTTTATCACACAGTTACATTGAAAGTTCAAAGCACCTCACAGTGTGTGTTTGTGTGTGAGGCGAAGAGAAAGTTCAGATTAAATTAAAAGGATTGAAATTTAATTTCTTCAGCTTTTTGGTATGATACTTTACAGTATTAAGACATAAGGTTTGGTTTATGCTGCACTTGCACAGTCGAGATGATCAAGTTTTGCTTGATGACTTTAATTATAAGTTTTGCATCAGATATTAAAAGGTTCAGCCTAAAATAAAAATTATGGCAGTGACTCACCTTCATGTCGCTCTAAATTTGTATGTTATATTTTCTCTTGGACATGCAGGCAAATTTAAGTGTAGTGGTTCCAAAACAGGGTCCATAACTCCAAGGTCCATGTATCTGGTCTGCTATATTACAAGACTATATTAGCCAAATAGATTTGCTGTGTGGGAAACAAGTAAAAATGTAAGTATTTAATTTAGAAAAAAAATAATTAAATTTGGTTTCTTTCACAAACTTTGACAGATGATTTTAAAACAAACTGCTGTTGTGCAAAAATATAGCTGCTTCAAATTTAGGATTTTTCTTGATCTTGACAACAAAATAACAGCTTATAAAGGGTGAGTAAATATTGGTATAGTTTTAATTTATTTGTTCTGTATAGTGTAAGTTCACAGAGTTGTAGAATTTATTGTATTGTAATGGCAGCAGGTGCTGCATCAATACTGTCTCACAACCCTTGTTTGAATGTGCCTGAATCTCAAGGGATGTCAAGAGTGTAACTTTAGCAAAATGTGGGTCAGGGATTCCTAGGAAACTGACAAAAGCTGAAAAAAATTATACTATCAATACACTGAAGTCACTTTGTAAAAAGGGTCTGCTAAATGCATTCATGTAAATGTTAACTGATATTAATATTTGACTGGAGAGAAATCAAATACTGCCACAATGACTGACAAGACTGTAGCTATGAATGATACTTTGTGAGTGTATTTACAGAACCCAGTGCTCTTCACATCAATATTACTAGAATAGTAACAGGCATGTTGCTCTTTTTCTTTCATCTGCTTTTTTCTGCTGTTAACCCTTATAGATGCTATAATGGCTTCACTGCTTGTGCTTCCTTTAGTTTAACAATAAACTGATTGACAATAAGAGATTGACAAAAAAGAACAATTTTATTGTTACAGTATGATATATGCTCCTGTAGCTCAGAGCATTACCCAGGGATCACAAATACTGGTAAATGCATTTATTAAATGCGCTGTAAGTTCATTTGGGTTAAATTGTCAAAATGAATACATATATTATATTTAATACATAATTTTTGTCAAATCTGTGTAAAAAGAAACTGAAAGATAAATTTTTTTAAAATGTTGTGCCACTATCTTACATGTGTAACACTATCTTACATGTGTAAAACAAGTTAAAATAAGAGGCTAGTTTTTGCAATAATAGATTGTGACACATCTAAGAGAATCAGCAAGGGAACGTTGTTCTTCAGAAACAGTTTATTGTTCAGATATTTCATTTCCTTTCAGCTGTGTTGAGCCATTTCAAAGCTGCTCATAAAATTGAACAGAAACCTGCTGTACATTTGTTTTTCTTTTATAAAGCCATTCGCAGCTAGCGCAGAAATACAGCGCTTGTCATATTTTGACCTGGTTATTCAGCTGACAGTGATTTTTGTAACCTTGATGCTTGACAGCAGTTCCATCAGGGTTAGATTTAATATGCTGTCAGGTTTGTACTGTTCTAAGGCGGCAAACTATTGATCGTTGTATAGTTCCCTATCATTCGCATGTTTACTGATGAACATGTAACCTTGAACAATTAAGAATATCCTTGTAGGCACATAACTATTGGGTTTTGTGATGTATAATTGTTGCAGCTTTGTCGACACCCCTGTGTTTGCACGGAGCGCTGTATTGACCTCTGAATTACAGTGATCACTTAGGGAGGTCCCGAGACCAAACCGAACAGTGTTCCTAATGCCTGTGAATGTTCAGCTTGGCAAAGAGCAAAGACCTAATTAGTCACAGGGATAATAAGCACCTTTTTGCCTCCTGCTGCTCTGGTTTTTCTGGTCATGATCAGATCTTAATGGCTGAGATTGGCAGAGATAAGAAATTAAACGGTGAATGCACATACAGTCTGGAGCGGATGATAAGTTAAACCATCATAAAAATCATAACAAACCAATATTACTTTTTTATTGTTGTAAAGCACAAAAGGATATTCTTGTCAGTTTTTTGTATTATATAGCTTGGCACATAAAACACTAGTCATATCAACAACTGATAAGATTTATTTATGGTTCTGTTTTTGATATTTTAAAGTTTGACATACAGTATCTTCTTGCACATTGTAACTGTTTTTGAATGCTTCAAAGATGAAAGAAAGTCATAGGATTTTGGAATGACACATCAATGAATAAATAACGTCAGTATGATTTTTTTTGTAAAATATTCCTTCAACTTTTTCCAGAGCTAGCTGGGTCCTCAGCTGTACTATTGCCAGTAAAGATTTCATAATAATTAGTCTTATAAGTTGTGGTACTTTCCCGAATTCAGAGTTGATGACTTCAGAAGAAATCCTGCTGGGCGCAGGTGCGAGAACCTGATTGCAGAGGAGATTTTGAATAAGAGATGCTCTGCTTAAAATCTCAGAGGAGAATTCACCTTTAGATTCTGCAATCAAATACACACCTGCACAGTGAAGGTAGTAGTATAAATGGATGTTGGCTCCTGCAGTGTTTCTGAGCAGCTCGGTGATATCCCTGCCCTGGGAGGTCTGGGGCTTTGCCTTTTTTGTGCGCTCCCGCTGTGGGCTACATTAGTATGCAGCTCAGCTGGGCTCTCGCTGGCATTGGATAAATTAATTGATATTTTGGTCATGGAAAGCTTGTGACAGTTCCAATCTAACAGAGACAGTTCTTCAAACTGACCCATTTTCCCAACCGCTGGAGTTGTGCTTTAATTGAGGCGAGCTTGATTTAGCTGCCGATCTGAGTGTACTGTATGCAAAATGCACATGGTATGTTTCTTGTTTGTTGTCTGTACATATAGAAGAAAGGATTAGTCATTTTTGGTTATTTTCTTTATACTGTTTCAGTATTTGCAATGAAGTCCTCATTACGTTTTAGTAGTGGTAAATCCTTATTACTGCTTTTAAACGTTTAGAAAGTGTTTCTGTTTTTATGCACAATCATGAAAGAGACGAATGGGACAGAGAGTGACAGATGGCCATATAGTATTTATATATTTTAACATTTACATATTTACTTTTTTACATATTTTATACTCTACTTAGATTAGCCTCAGCTCCAGGTGGACTGTTCATGATAAACCTATACTACATAAAAATGGCAAGTGCAGTAAATCCCATTTCTGGGATAGGCTAGATGCTGTTTTTTTGTGTGATCCATAGAACTGAATCTATAAAAACATATTTAAATAATTTGCCTGAGATAGTACTGTAAATATCCTTGAGCACACAGTATGTTTTGCTTTTTACTCAGGGTTATGTAATGTCAGATTTACAATAAATGCTTCTCAACGTAATGTAATTAATAATAGTCAGACGGCTTTTCTGTCTAAGTAGGCGGCACTTGATATGTGGATGCAAGTTCTGGGGATGTAAAAACTCTCCATCATCAGTGCTAAACCAACTAAATATTCCGGCCTATCCAAATGTCTATACGAGAACAGATGTTCAGTGTTTCTAGCATGAAGGTTGGCTCTTGATCCTAATCTTTGACAGGGCAGGTCCAGCGTGTGACTCATCTCACGGTTCTTTGTCTCATGAGGTTTGGGCGGAGAGTGGGCGAGAGAGCCCGTATCACAGCTGAACCTCTAATCGCTCGCTCCCATCAACCCTGACCATGTGCAATGAGGCAACATGCCATAGAGGAGACGATAATGCCAGCAACACTGAAGATAAGTAATGCTTTCTCTTACTCTGAGAGAGAGAGTCTACAGACCGTATTATGTTTCCATTAATCTTCACCCAATCACCTGTCAGAGGGGCTGTGTTATTTTCTATAGGCCTACTCGATGGATGAATGAATTACAAATACCAGTATAATATTATGCTGTTTGCCTATATGAAATGTTGTTATATAAGTATAGTTATATTTACATTACTGTTGTGTTTTTGCTTTTGTGTTTTTGTTTGGTCCATTGATTGTATGGCCAATTCCAGCGTTACGGATGTGACTTTTTTGGAAATATAAATTGAATACAGAATGTATTTTGTATTACAAATATTTTAAATAATTTGTTTATATTTTATTAAAGCCACATTAATAGAGTCCAGACATCAAAAATATCAGTCTATGCAAGAGTTATCTTGTTACAAATAGAAAAGTATGTGTTATGGATGTGACATAAAAGAGCACACATTTAAGAGAGGCAACATACTTTGTAGAATTTTTGTAAAGAAACCAGAAGTAATAATACCCAACAAATGGAGAAGAAATGACTCTTCAAAAAGCATAAAATAGTTATTTTATTATATCAGGATTAAGGACTTTAATGAATGTGGCAATTAAAAAAAAAACATCACTTTACCTGACTATGTAAAATCATGCTTTACACATAAAAAATGCTTTACAAACTTTGAGAGAGAACTCACATGGGTATTTAAATCAACAAATATTGACATCTCAACTATCAGTATGGTGAAAACCTGATAAAAACTTTATTTTATCATGGTGAGGTTGACATTTTTCATGAAATTGATTTGTGTAACTATAAAATTATAACGTTTTACTACAAATACAATAGTTAAACTATGGGTACCATAGCAAAACCATGGTTAATGGTAGTTTTATCTAACCACTAACCATGGGTTTTTTGGATTTATCTGTAGTCAAACCATGATTCATTTTCATAAGGGTACAGTGACAATTATGAACTCAGTGTCATATTCAATAGGCTGGGAACACTCTGGTCTCCCTGTCGTTATAGTCCGTGCTGTGAATGTGTCAGTAAGTGATGAATTTAGCAAGCAAACTGGTCTGTTCTCTCAGGCTGAAGAAGAAAGCTCTCCTCCAGTACTCATGCCTGCAGGACAGACAGACTGTCATGACACACTGCTGTAGAGCAGGAGGAGAGATTGCCGGGCTGTTGCATCCTCTATCTTTTCCTCAGGTGTTATGTCCATCTTATGGTTTGGTGTGAGGAGACAAAGGAGCCATCAGGACCTATAATATCCTTCTCCTGCTCTCTATTTCTACATCTGTTCCTTTGTGACCTTGTCATCGCTACTTGTATTTATATAAAAGCATTTATATACTTTCATAAACAGGTAAAACTGAGTTGACAGGCTTAATGGCCGACCAGGGCATTGACTAATCAAATCATTTATTTGTACTGGGATGCTGCAGGACCCGTGAATAAAGGTTAACAGGTCTAGAGGGCATTTCAGTGTTTCATATTAAATTTGTCTCCTTTAGTGATTAAAGCGATCACACTTTACTAGATAGTAGATGGAGCTTTTATCAGCTGGAGGAAAGTGGGTTTCTCCCTAAAGATAAAAGAAAAGAGGCTTTTTATGAGTTGTTCATTATCTTCGATATATAGCTCACAGCAGTTTTATTAACCTTATACACAAGGTGAAGTTGTTGCTTATTGCATATCCTTTGAAACTTGAACTCAGGAGACAGGCAGGTGATAAAGGTGGAAACCAAGTGTGATTAAATACAGTCTTGTGATACAACAGCAACAATGATCAAATGACCTATTTTGTGTGAAAAAGAAACAGACTGGAAATTATTAGTTAATGTTGTTTCTCGAAACAGTTATTAAAGGGGTAGTTCATTTAAAAAACAATATTATATTATATTATATATTATTAGTTCCAGTTCTGTTTCATTCATGATAAAGTACAGCTATGGCTTCAACCATTCTGTGTATCACTGCATAGCACCCATAACAACATAAACATATATCACAGTCACTCAGGGACTATTAAGGATTTTACATCATAAAAAATTTGCAGTGATACATACATTTAGGCTTTAATATTTGTATTGTGTGGTAACCATTTTTAAAAAGCAATAAGGTACTCGAGGCTGTGCTTTATTCACAATGCCTTTGATTGTGTAATCACTTATTCACTCTCATGCCATTTTAAACCCATAAGCTTTTCTCCTCTGATCAAAAAACCCTGATATTTCATCCGTTTTACTCTACACACTTCAGTTTAAAACGTGTTTTAAAACGACAGTTATTTAATCATCTTATGAACTCTTCTGTGAAGTATCCAGTAGTGCTCTGGAAGCTGTAAAATATTTTATGTCATTTATCATTGCTGTGAACTTACAGTACAAAGACAGTCTGACCCGAGGCTAACGCTGTGATTTCTTCGAGTGCCTCTGTTAGCAAGAGATGTTCAGAGTTACAGCAAGGGCGTTTAAGTGATACCTGACATCTCCAACAGTTTGTCTTTTGTCCCCCAATAATATTCAACCAGGGCATTACATTTCACTGACACTGATACACTATTTCCTAGTGGCTGGACAGTTGCAGTTTACACTATCCAATTGTGCAAAGCTCAGCATGGTGTATTATTTACAACATTTAAGTGCTTCTAAATGTAGATGTGCTGTATTTTCTTGTGCAATGAATATGAATCACACATGCATAAAAAGAGATCAAAAGTCAAAAGATCTGTTCACTGCCTATAGCTTACATAGACAGCAGACTTATAATGCTTTTTTAGAGTGATTTTTTTCACCAGTTCGCTCTACTGTTGTGAGCTAGTAGGCAGGTTCTTTTATGCTGGGTGTCATATTTGTTGGTGGGCTACATAATTGGCTAAAAATTTAAAAAATCTAATAACAAATGTAATGTGATGCCAAAGAAGTTGAAATGTCATTCTACTGTATTTTGAAAGTGTGTTCGTGCTACTTAAAATATAACACTTGAAAAGGAAAGAAAAGCCCTCGTATTTATGCTCCAACAGTGCCAAAGTGTTATTTCTCAGATGATGCTTGATGGTTTTGATAAAGTTCTCACTTGTTTTTCATCTAAAAATCAACTTGGTTTCAGATGTTTCTATTAAAATTGCTTAGTAGAAATATAAATGGAAACAAATGAAACAGTTGTTAAATATATTATTTGAAAAATGTTTGAGTTCATATTGAAATCTTTTGATTGCAGACTTAGCTGAGTTGATTGCTGAGTTTAGTTTGTGAGATTGTCGAGAATCTCTAATGGAAATAACTTTTAGTTATCAAGAGTTACTTCTTCATCATTTTCTCAGGAGAAATATCTGAGACCTGTGAGACTTAAGCAAAATATTCCATTTGATCTCTGTTTAATCCCATTGATTTCTATTAGTAATAATTGCAATATTCTGTGATCTCATCTGTGATTTTTCCTTTTTATGTGTAATTCTGTACATATCATGAAGAAAATAGCTTTTCACACATTCATATAGATTAACATTAGGGGGTTACCTGTAAGCTTACAATGCAATACTCTAAAAAACATAAAAATACAAGCACAAACAAATATTAGTTAAACATTATATTATTGTATAAAAACTTACTTTTTAGTATTAAATTAAATGCTGTGTAAATGTAAAGATCAACATTTACCTTTCGTCTTTCTCTTTTAAAATTTTTATTTGCTCATTTTGTCACAGTTTATTCTAGGATTGTCTTCTTCATGACAGCTACATGGGCTTTAGAGTCGGGCTTAAATGAGCTGCCTAAAAATGCAGAATAATTAAGATGACTTCAGGAATACATCAATGATGCCTTAAGATAATCCCTTGGTAGACAGTTTACTAAGCTTTGCAACAGAGTAATCATATATCATTTTATTGATCTTAGAAAAACGTGTAACCCTGAGGTGCTCTCATCTCCAAATAAATCAGTGCTGAAAGTTTTTTATTTTCATGGAGAAATAAATCATGCTCATTAAAACACAGACAATGCAGCAAACGTCACTCTGTTTTTAATAAGCAGAAGACCTTTAGTTCATTATCCCTTTTTATTTTTTAGCTTCGCTGTTGCATTTTTATAATCCCTCAATATTTCACGCTAACCAGCTCAATGTGAGCCGGGCTTATAAGAATCAATTATTCCACCTTGTTCCCATTCTAATTCATGCTAATCCTTGAAGGCAGCTGTTTGCCTTCCTGTTGTAAAAGAAAGTTTTTTAGGGGTGAGATACTGACATTTATTATGACTTAATAATCAGGATACAAGTGACTGTATACAGCAGGTGCTTTAATTTAGCTTAATCATCTGAAATTGTAATACTGTGTCTTACAAACCTTTGTTTATTTATAAAGTTATGCACATTCTGACATTTGACATGGTTATGGACAGTTGATTGATTATGTCTGAATTTTGCGGTCTCATATTAAAGGGGTCATATGATGGTTTTAAAAAAACATTATTTTGTGTATTTGCTTTAATGCAATGTGTTTACGTCGTTTTAGGGTTAAAAAAGTCATTATTTTACACATACTGTAGATTGTTGTTGCTCCTCTATGCCCCGCCTTTCTAAACGCGACGATGTTTACAAAGCTCATCGTTCTGAAAAGCGCGGTGTGCTCTGATTGGCCAGCGATCCAGTGCACTGTGCCCGAATACCTTCAGCGTCTTTACAACATAGCAACCATACGACAGCGAGAATCAAAGGTACGCCTTCTTTCTTTGCATATACATTTACAAAAAATACCTCTTTGTGTTTGAGACTTTGAGCTTTGTAACTCTGCACATCTTATTCATGCACAAACAGCTACAAAACACACTAAAGCATACCTACCAACTTTTCAAAAAACCTTGGAGTGAGATTTTGTCATGGGTGATCAAAATTATGTCGCGCACACAGCTACACAAGTTGGTGGCTCAGATATCAGAGAATTGGAATTAATTTAATGTTGTAAACTGCATTCTGGTGGTTTGTGGGGAGGCCCGAAGCCATTGATAGGGGCAGCCTACTGGAGATGGACAATATTGGTTACATTCTGTGAAGCAGACATAGCTGAAGGTCCACCCCCAGGAAATTTTGGATGAAGTAGATGTGATTTCCGGCATTCTAGTGGATTTTTGGGTGGTCTGCTAAAGATGTGCAATACCTGAACTTATTCTGATTCATGTTCATCATCATGACTTGTAGGGCCTTCTAGACTTGAGCTGAGCATTCAACCAGAAAACTATTGTTGTGCCTAAATGACTATGTACCACAATAAAGCCTTATTCATAGACCAGTGTTTAAGATTTGACCTAGGTAGGTTGATTGATATTTTGATTAGAATGGTATTAAACTAATTCTTAACTGAAACCTAGCCTATGTTGTGAATAATTGTATTCTCAAGAGCACTTGATGATTTATGTTCAGCCAAAAACGACACAAGATTAGTTAGGGAGGGATATTATTC
The DNA here is from genome assembly GCA_019155185.1 of Beaufortia kweichowensis. Lineage (NCBI taxonomy): Eukaryota > Metazoa > Chordata > Actinopteri > Cypriniformes > Gastromyzontidae > Beaufortia > Beaufortia kweichowensis. Next base: position 14,076,236 of record CM032800.1, read on the forward strand.
TTCATTCAAAGCCTCCCACCACATGGTCCATCCGAAACAAATAAAGTGCAACAAAAAAAGTGCTTAAACAGTACAACTTTTTCATAAGGCTTTATTGTGGTACATAGGCAGTCATTTAGAGTGAGTACTCAATTGGACAACATTTCATTGTTGCATACCTACTCAGCTCAGATTCTCGTCATCAGACTTCTCGAGGTGGTAGTTTCTCTCGTTCTTTCGGTGTATCTCTTCTTCTGTTGCTAACTTTGGGGTGCAGCCAGCCATAGACGCCATCAGCGCCATCTACCGTTGGGCTTGAACGAGTCTCGGCCCAAGATCGTTTTTGCATGAGAAATTGGATGTGTGGCGTCAGTGCGTGTGAAAGCAGGCAAAAGCGTGTGTCACACGGCGAAAGCGTGAGAGTTGGCAGCTCTGCTAAAGGGAAAGGAAAACAAGAAATCGCATCATACGACCCCTTTAAAGATGACACATAATTTTGCTGTTTTGAGTACTAATAACATAAAAAAGTTAATATTATATTGTTGTTTATAAAACTGGTGCAATCCTGCTGCTTTGCTGAACATCGGCACATGTGACTAAGTAAGATAAATAAGAGCCGTTTGCCTTGGTAATGATTCTTCAAACCAAACGAAACTTGTAGTCTTTCTTTCTCACAGTGTTGAACCGAGTGCTCAATCACAATGATTGGACACGTAAACCAGTGCAGTTTCTGTTGGCAGAATTCCCTCAAGGCATTTATTTGCAGAAGAAAAACATTCAGCTCGACTCTGAATGATGGTAGCGTTTTAATAAAAGATTTATCATTATAAAGAATAGAGCTTTGGTCGGTTCAATGTGCAAACATTAAATTGTAAAAGTCTCTCAGACTCAATGAATAATTTGTTTTCATTGACTTTTAAAGCACATATGGAACAGCTTCGTAATGAAACACTGGCATTTATATCTTATTTGGTTATATATGTCTAGTATCAAATATATGTCAAGTATCAGAGTTGTATCTTCTAATTTCATTTCAGTTCATTCAAAACAAGAGCTAAATAAACGTTCACCCTAGACGTAAATGAAATGGACAGAATTAATGTGCTCATTAACAGTCTGAAGAGCCCTCTTGAGCTCATCGCTGACCCACGGATGTCAGTATGTCCTGAGTAGATCAGCTTTTACCTATCTGAGGTCTGTTTTCTCTCAAAATCAGACCTGATGAGCGCTAGCAGAGGTAATGATGTCCTTTATCTCCATAAATTGGGCTTCGAGATGAATGTGGA